>JAWPHD010004006.1:0-157500 GCA_037043455.1 Cyrtodaria siliqua
TCAACAACTTGACAATTCAGATGACACACATGATGAAGAAGATTGAATCATCAGATGAGAATTTTGAAAGATTAAGGAGAGGCTTTGACGACTTCAAGAGAAATCAACGTTCACCATCAACAGACTTTAATAACATCAGATACAGCAGATCATCTTCACCTAGGACTACTGATACAATTACAGATATGACAGATCTCCTTCTCCAAGACAGTCAAGATCACCAGACAACAGATTTCTAGACAGGAACAGAGGTCAAAGATCACCGTCACCTGCATATTACAATTATGGGGGACAACCAGTTAGTAGTTACGAGAACTATGGACATGGCGATTCATTTCAGCGCCAGCAACTACCACAGCAGGAGCAACAACAACAACAGCAAAGACCACAGAAGCAACAACAACAACAACAACTGCAACCACAACGTCAACACAGACCTCAGCAGCATCAGCAACAGAATCAGCAACAGCAACAACCACAACAACAACAACAAAAACAGAGGAATCAACAAACATCTCAACCTAATTATCCTCAGAAGCCTTTAAACTGGTAGATGCTTCCAACGATGGGCAGTTAGGAGGCATACACAATAAAAGCCCACAAATACAGACATTATACAACAGATTGGTAGGTGAGGCCAATGAAGATATAGTTTACATAGGCACAACACAGTCAAACGCATTGATAGATAGTGGAAGTATGGTTACAACTATATCAAATCACCTATATTCGACGCTTTTTCCGAGACCACAACTTAGAAAATTAGAAGACATAGGAGTGAATCTCAACATACAGAGTGCGACAGGACAGCGACTACCATACATGGGTTTCATTGAATGCGACATTACAGTCCCTTCATTTCGCAACAGATCCATGTTAGTGCCCATCCTTGTTGTGTCTGATACCGATTTTAACAATGGAACTCCTGTTATTATAGGAACGAATGTTATCAGGGTGTTTAAGGATGCTACTGAAGAGACTGATGACATACCAGATGGCTGGAGAAGTGCCTTTAACAGTTTATCGGCAAGCTCATTGGGAACAGTTAGGGCTACTAACAAACGTTCATTCCAGCTGAGGCCATATGAAACTGCGACGATATCTGGTATAGTTAGGGTCAAGGACACATGTGACGCAGCTGTTACAGAAGAGGATCATTTGACAATAGGATCAACATTTGTCCAAGAGTAGTTTCACTTGAAGGAGTACAGAAAGGGAATACCAAGCGTGTGCCAGTCCGAGTTTGTAATTTGACTGTAAAGCCAATACTCATCACACCTAAGATGAACTTGTGTGAACTACAAGCGGCTAAGGTAGTACGGCATTGGATACCAGAGGATACACCGACAGTGAAGAAGCAGAATGCAGAAGACACAATAGAGACACTGCAAGAACTAGGAGTGAAGCTAGAAGATACAGATCTTGATGAAGACCAGAAGAAGACTGTTACCGATATGTTGGGTCAATGGACGCACCTATTTTCTAAAGGGTTAACAGATCTAGGTTGTACAGATCTTGATGAACATAAGATAGAGCTCACTGACGAAACACCATTCAAGGAACCGTACCGACGAATACCACCAGCCATGTTCAATGAAGTTAGAGAACATGTGAAGGAAATGTTAGATGCTGGTGCCATCAAAGAAAGCAACAGTCCGTTCTCGTCCAACGTGGTTCTGGTGCGGAAGAAAGACAACTCTCTGCGGTTTTGCATCGACTTTAGAAAGCTGAATGCTCGAACCGTACGAGATGCATATTCAATCCCCAGAATTGACGAGAGTATAGACACACTTAAAGGGGCCAAGTATTTCAGCAAGCTGGACCTTCGAAGTGGATACTGGCAAGTTCCACTAAGAGAACAGGATAAACAGAAGACTGCTTTCTCTCTCGGACCACTTGGGTTCTTTGAGTGTGAACGCATGGCCTTCGGTTTGACCAACGCTCCAGCTACGTTTCAGAGATTGATGGAGAAGACAATGGGAGAGCTACATTTGAGAGAATGTCTCATATACCTGGACGACATTATCACCTTTTCCCGTACGTTTGAGGAACACTTGCAGCGCCTTGGGAATGTTTTTCAGAGATTAGAAGACCACATCCTCAAGCTCAAGGGTTCCAAATGTGAGGTTTTTAAGAGAGAAGTACTTTATCTCGGTCATGTCGTTTCGGAGGAGGGAGTGAGAACGGATCCTGGAAAGATCAGTGCCATTAGGAACTGGCAAGCTCCCAAGTCCGTCAAGGAAGTTAGGCAATTCCTGGGATTTACAGGTTACTATCGGCGATTCATCAAAGATTATGCTAGGATTGCCAGACCACTTAATGATCTCCTTGTAGGACATCCGACACAGAAGAAGAACCGATGTAAGAGGAAGAAGACACCGTGGAAATGGGGACAGAAGGAGGAAGAGGCATTTATTACTTTGAAGGATAGGTTATCATCACCGCCTGTATTGGGATACGCAGACTATTCCCAACCATTTCTAGTCAGTACTGATGCTTCTGGCGAAGGTCTTGGCGCAGTTTTATACCAGAAACAGGACGGACAGGAAAAGGTCATCGCCTATGCTAGTCGAGGGTTGCGACCGTCTGAAAAGAATTATCCCGCCCACAAGCTAGAGTTTCTTGCTCTCAGGTGGTGTGTTACAGACAAGTTTCACGACTATTTGTATGGTACATCTTTTGAAGTCAGAACGGACAATAACCCGATGACATATGTTCTGCAGAAGGCCAAGTTGGATGCGACAGGTCAACGTTGGTTAGCTTCTCTGGCGGCCTTCAACTTCACATTGAAATACAAGAAGGGAAAGGAGAACGTTGATGCAGACACATTGTCGCGTTTGCCACAGCCAGTTGTTAAAGCCATCTGCAGCACACTTCAAACAACCAACCACATTGAATGTGTTGCCATTAATGAAGATAGTCTTCCGGTAGATTTACAAGATGCCACACAGGAAACATCATCATTGTCTGCTGTTGACTGGAGACAAGAACAGGATGCAGATGATGACTTATACCGACTCAAGACGATATTTAGGACTGGACACAAGCCTACCAGGCGGCTTTCTTCTAAGGAGAGCAGTGTAGTCCAGAAGTATTTGCGCCATTGGGACAACTTTAATATAAGAGACGACGTTCTGTACAAGATTTGGAAGACACCGACCTTGGTATTTGAACAACTTGTATTGCCCTTTAGTGGAATAGAGGTAGTTCTTAAGTTGCTGCACAATGAGAGTGGACACCAAGGTCGTGACAGAACCACAAGTCTTGTCAAGGAGCGTTTCTTCTGGCCTAACATGGACAATGACATTGCCAGATGGGTTCAGAACTGCGAACGCTGCATCTGCAGAAAGACAAAGGAGTCCCGCGCCAGCCCACTTGTCAGTATAACATCAACTCAACCCATGGATATTGTCTGTATCGATTTTCTGTCTTTAGAACCATCAAAGGGAGGCATTGAAAATGTTCTAGTCCTGACAGACCATTTTACAAGATATGCACAGGCATACCCAACTAGGAACCAGACAGCTAGAACTACAGCCAGAATTATATTTGAGAACTTCGTTGTCCACTACGGCTTTCCATCCCGTTTACATAGTGATCAAGGTAGGAACTTTGAGTCACAGGTGATTAAGGAACTGTGTTCGATTGCCAACGTTAAGAAGAGCCGAACCACTCCATATCATCCTATGGGTAATGGGATGGTAGAACGTTTTAACCAGACATTGCTAGGTATGCTGGGAACACTTGATGAGGCGAAGAAAGCTGACTGGAAGTCGTACGTGCCTGAAGTTGTTCATGCATATAACTGCACAAGACACGAGAGCACCGGATTTTCTCCGTTTTACCTTATGTTTGGAAGACATCCTAGAATGGCTGTAGATGCATTTCTTGGCATCAACCACAACATGGAGGAGCCTAAGATTACTTCGAAATACGTAAAAGACTACGGAAGAGAATCCAGTTTGCATACAAGATTGCATCACAAGAAGCAAGTCTGGCTGCTAAACGAAACAAGACGACCTATGACTTGAAAGTCAGGGAGGCGAAAATCGAGCCAGGAGATAGAGTCTTAGTCAGGAATGTTGGGCTTAAGGGGAAGAACAAGTTGACTGACAAGTGGGACAGTGAACCTTACATAGTAGAGGAACAGTGTGAAGATCTGCCGGTGTACAAAGTGAAGAAGGAGTTTAGTAGTCAACCGTCACGGGTTCTACATAGGAATTTATTACTTCCCTTCCTTTGTATTACAGGTCAGGATGAAACACCTGCAGAGAAATCTACACAATCGGAAGACAAAGATGAAACCATGGGAGTGTCTGATGGTAGTTCAGAGGATGAGGATGGCACTGAAGCAAGTTTCATAGATCTGACAGCAGAGACAAAGGATACCAATAACAAGGTTGACACTAACTGTACCAGCGACAATCATTTTAGTAAGGCATCAGGCAGACACACTCTTAGGCAGTCTATACAGCGTCCTACAAGAGTAGATACAAGAGACGTGTCAAAGACATTGGCAGGATCTGCAAAGAGAGAACCTCGGAAGGTACAGACATTCCCAGTAGAGAATTTAAAAGAAATTGTAGAAACTGTGAGGAAAGCTAGAAGCACGGCCAAGGCGAAACATGTGCAGGAGAAACCCAGGGTACTTCGACTAAAGCAGCCCACAGATATAGATCCAGGAACATGTGACATTGTAGACAAAGGAAGGAAGGTTGTTGGTATGCAAAAGGTTATAGGGAAGACAAGTCAACATCAAGATAGGAAAACGGATGCCAAGAAGTATGTCATACCACAGCGGAGACAGAAAACGACATGGTGGAGGACGACTTATAGGTCAACTAGCTAAAAGGGTTGACAGCTGTTGCAACTTTACAGTATTTTTTCTTAGTACTTATTTAATAGTCTCTCAAAGACTAAGTATTATTGGTGAAATTGTAGTGTATTATTGAAGATGCGTGTTTTAACATGTTTATTTTAATTACAGATAGCTTTAGAAAGTTTCACTATAGCCATAGGTTGAGACAGCTACGGGAGGACACAGCGGAAGCATAAAGTATAACAGTGAATTATATTGTATTTGCTTGTTGTGTAATTGATTGTATAAATAATTAATAAATATATTTCATAATGTGCATACTGGTTTTATATTGTGTTTAGTCATAATGTGTGACGTAAAAGTAATACAATATATATAATAAGGACCGTGTTAGATATGAAGTGCTATATATGTGCGGTACAGTTACTTCATGTAAGTAACGTATTAGTATGCAACATATAAATGTAACTATATATCTCTGAAAGATATATATATCATATGGTAAGTAGTCGTACTTATACTAGACATATTTATAGTATGGTGTAAGTATAAGTAAGGATGGTAAATTCCATTTATTTTTAATTTATGTGGCAATGTCGAGGGCGACATTTCTCTAAAGAGGAGGAGGAATGGTAGCAATTAAAATGGCAAACTAAATGAAAAGTTTATCATTTCATTTTATTTTTTTCAAATGTCGAGGACGACATTTCTCTGTAGAGAGGGAGGATGTCACAGGATGACATATACAGGTATTAAGAACCTGTATATCTCACCATTGTGTTTGTGTTTTAACCATTTAATCAGTTCATCATCTCTTTTCATCACTCATTTCATCTTTCAATCTTCTTTCTCTTTACCTTACGTTAGACATTTCAAATTAGGATGACCACCTTTAAACTTCAGTAATATTTCACAGGTGAGTAAATTTAACCTTTGACACAACTAACCTGGCGGGAAAATCTTGCGCGCAACTGAACATCTCAGTTAGTAGAGAAAGGACACAAGCTATTGCCATTTCGCATTGTTATATTTATCTTGTAAAAGAAAGTATATATATTCAGGTTAGTAATATGTTTGTTTATGAAACATGTATCCATCATTGTGTTAATTACTTTTCTATGGAAATGGTTATTTTAGGAGTTATTTAGTTTATAAGAATTCGTCAATTTTCATGTACAGTTCAATTCCAAGATGGCGATCCTTTGTTATTTTCAATTAGAACTTTCTTGTGCATTTAGCCTGTTATTATGTCTGAATGTATTTTCTATACAATACTTTACTTGTAATTATATTAAATGAGATGCTATTTCCATTCATCATTGTTATTTCCATTCAGGCATTGTCTTTATTCATTTTATTCATGTCATCATTATCATGCATTAGACTCATACATTGTTATAAATATATATTCAGATATACAGAGAACTACGAATCTTGTTATACTTCAACACCCCCATAATGAGGCGGCGACATATATATATCGAGTTTCGAGTGGAAATATAAGAGCCGTAACTCCGCCGTTTAAAATACTGGTCCGATCTGGTTGGTTTTCGAACTTGGCCAGTAGAGATAATAAAATTTACCAAAACAATACAGAAATATAAAACCATATATAGTTTAGTCTGGAGTGGGGAGGGGGGTGGGTGGGTGGAGTTTAGTGTGGGGTTTGGGGTAGGGGGTGAGGGGCGGGGGCATAGCAATATGTGTAAGAATTGACCAAAACAACAAAGAAATATGAAGAAAAAATAGAGATTCGAGTCGGTAGGGGCGGGGGAGGAGGATAGTGGGGGCGGGGCAACATAGCTATATGTGTAAAAATTGACCAAAACAATACAGAAATATGAAGAAGAAAACATAGTAGAGGAGGCGTGGTGCCCGGGTGGGGGGGGGGGGATTGTTCGGGGCGGGGACGGAGGGGCGGGGTAACATAGATATATGTGTAAGAATTGACCAAAACAAGACAGAAATATGTTAAAAAAATAAATAAACAAATTGAGTTTCGAGTGTGGGTTGGGGGAGGCCCTGGGGTGTTGGAAGGCGGGCGTGGGGGTGGGGGCAACATAGCTACATTTGTAAGAATTGACCAAAACAGCACAAAAATATGTAAAAAAAAAATTAAATGAGTGTCGAACGGGGGGGGGGGGTGGGGATGGGGTGGGGGGGATGGAGAGGGGTGGCAACATAGCTATATGTGTAAGAATTGACCAAAACAACAGAAATTTGAAAAAAATAAATAAAAAATGGTGGGGGAGAGGGGTGTGTGTGGGGGGGGGGGGAGGGGGGGCGGGGTGAAGGGAGCCCATGCCCAAATATGGGTGAAGTACAAATAAGATGCATAATGATATAAGATCCCAAACCAAAATTATGACTATATATACACCAGCTTACATGCAAACCTAGATCTGCCTTTATTGCACATTTTATGGGCCTTCACAATTTGGGTTCCATGGAGCCCAGAATTTGCGAAAGGCAACATTACTTAAGCAACCCTTTAAAACATACTATAAGGAAACCAAGTCCCAAATTTAGTTGAGCTAGGATGAGACGTTGTGATTTATAAAAAGAAATCGTTGTGTGTTAGGTAGAGCTGAACATGGTGATTTTGTTTACGCAAACAATAACTGTCACTAGTATTCAAATCCCCCATCCACCACCCCCACCCCCAGGGTTTATGGGATGAGTTGTCCGTTGACAGTTGTCCGTCGGCCGTCGTCGTCCTTGTGAATACTCTTGCAACTTCATTATTATTATCTTTACCAAACTGCTAATTTTCATATATTTTATATACTCTTTATTACTGTAGAATAATAAACGAATAAAACAAGTAATGTTAACAATACTATAAATATAACAATTTTTTTAAATCGGCATGAAATAGGTGTAGTTTAAACACACTATGTACACACTGTTTTACGATTGTAGCAATAAACGGTTCTATTCTATTCTATCGACGGTGCATGGTGGGTTGCATATGGTGAACTAATATGCGCATTGAACTCTGGGTAAGAATTTCAAACAAGATGGCGGTATCTTTGGATAATTCGGAAATGTGTCAATATATTCGTGATAAATTTGGATAATCTGAGATATTTCATCGTGGCAGGTAAATTTTGAAACACCAATCGACTCAAAAAAAAATCTTCTTTCAACCTGTGCATATATAATATACAAACAATGCTGTTTAAAAGCGTGAAACCTTCCCAACAGATTCCGTTGGGAAAGTCCAGTCGTAAAATGTGCAATAATCAATACACGTTGATGCTCGCCGATACAAAAAATTTCAAAAGAGCATTAAACGTGTATTTTAACACACTAGGAGAATATGGGGCCACCATTGATGGTTTCCTTCATCAGAAAGGTGAACATAGTCCCGTGGGTTGAAATGACGGTTGATTTTCGGGAACAGTTTATATGTATACAGAACCACTCCCACAACCCTGACAAACGCTCAGCCAGCAGACAATTAATGCGACTTTTACGTTCTTCAAAAGCTTTGGTTGTCAGCCTACTTCGCAGAGTACGAGGGCGGCGCATGACACTACTGACAGACACAAATATCTCTCTGGAACGTAACAGTAGCACTATTTGCACAATATCCTCGCCGATACTGAACTCCGTTTCCTGCAAGCCGATGTCGTTACCACCAACATGCAAAAAGCATATCTGTTATTCGCCGAGAGAGAGCCATGAATCTTCTGATAACGATTCTTGGCTGTGATTCCGCTATACGATACAAACGATGTTCCCTCTGTATCAAACCTGTCATCTCCTACCCGACGAGGACCCCTTCCTTCAATATATCGCTTCGAATGACCCACATAAGAGTCCCCAAGAACCAAAAACGGACAATTTCTAGCATTTTTCATGGAGGCTGCCATCTCGCTTCACAACAGGGTGATGACGTCATAGCGCGTGCTAGCATCTATTTTTAGCAAAGGGAAATTCCAACAAAATGTGCTCACTTGAAGATCAGCGCTGCTAAGTACCAGGGTGACTATACCACATGACCTTTGACGTCATTATTGCTATTTCTTCAAGAATTGAATTGAATTGGGGTTTAAGGCGCACCAACACATGAAAGGTTATATGGCGCCTAACAGGCATGAACATGCCAGGCTCATCCTCCATGTACATCGAGATAAAATATGGAAAATGGGCCTAGAACCTTCTCATCCTGAACTGCAGAGTTGCTGCAAATTCTATCGTAGAAAATTCTTTAAAGACACTTGAGCGCCTACTTAAAGTGCTTTAGGGCCACTCCAAATCACTAGGACCCCCACATTTAACCCTAAAACACACACATTCTATTTTAATTGCAAAAAACATGTTCTGTTGTAAAATTCAAAAACTAAACATCAGCTTTTTTTCTCTCACTCAGCTGCAAGCTTTCATTGGAAAAATCAACTGGATTTTGCCATTAATAAGAAAAATGCATTTTGTCCATAAATGAGTTGCGACATTTGTCAAAAATATTTATCGAATACATCTAGCTGACCAATAAGGTTGACCGAGTAGAAAATCAGATGCTTTTGCAAGCACCTATTATCTTTTCAGTTCAATTCCTGCATACAAATAACCATTCGGCTAATACAGGGGGGAGGACGTAAACCTGCTCATGACGAGCTTTAAGTGGAGAAATGTTTCTGATGTGACAAAATGGCGATTTTTGGATGATTTTCGTTATTGTCGGAAGCAATTTTGACAGGTAGGCGCATATCATATGATTTATTTGTTAAATGATTGTGTTAATAAGGGGCTACTGTATCTCCGATTCACTCGGTTTTTTATTTCAATGTCCTAGCTAGCGGATTAAAAAAGTTATTCCATGTACAGTTTGAGAATGTCTTTGTTTACAAAGTTGAATCTGTCCTTGTCGTGCCTTTTTTTCGCATTTTAAAAGAAAATACATTGTTTATACATGGTTTAAGCGTGGAATTCGTATAGAAAATACATAATCAATCTTATTTTCCTTCATGAAGCTTTGGGGAGGCATTTATGGCCGAAAAAAAAACAGGTTTATGCAGATTTTGGCACATGACTGTAACTTTATGCAATTTTGGTTCCCTGATGAGGCCAAGTAATTGGACGAAAAAATGCATTCCTGACTCTACTATGTTAAAATAAAGAACAAAAGCTGATCCAAAGTATCTAATAATATTTTTCAGAGAGACTGTAACAATGCCGAGATATAGGAAGAAAACTTCCCTAACGTTGTATGGTAGGAAAGGCCGGAACCGATCCAAAATAGTAAATGTAGTATCTCCAACTAAAAACTATAAACGGCCTTGTATAAGATCTACACCTATACGGTTTAAACGGCCAATCATATATTCAAAATCCCCTATTGTCAAAGCAAGGTTAACGACATCACCTAGTAGTCACTCTTCCTTGACAAAGATATACACGGCAACGAAATTGTCGGAATCGCCAGTAAAAATCAACGACTTCATGGCCGATTCTATTTTGGACGATGTTATTTGTGACTCCTGTTAAAATTCAACAAGGACTAAGCATGTGCGTGCAAGAATGTTCACCAATCAGAACATTAAAGTCTAAGAAAACGTTACAATTTGGACATGCCACCACAGACGCAGCTGAAACAGTAACAATAGGAAAAGTCAGTAGTCAGGAGAATGTGACAAAAAGTGCAGATGCAATTTCTGGAACAATGCAGCTCTTGTCTAGACTAGTAAATGAAGGCACTTACTCCACATCTAGTATATCATTTCAGTTATTTCGCGATTCCCTTAAGTGGCATGCGTCTGAGAATACTTCCGCAATGCGATATTCAGAGGCGACCAAAGAATTCTTCTGGACTGGGAAACGTTTGCTTGGGGGTCAGTTTTTACGTGTGCAAATCCTCGCATAAAACGTAAAAACTGACCCCCAAGCAAACGTTTCCCAGTCCAGAAGAATTCTTTGGTCGCCTCTGAATATCGCATTGCGGAAGTATTCTCAGACGCATGCCACTTAAAGCTGTACAGTCCCTATTTTAACTGATAATAACTCATGAATATGAATGAGTCACGTGTGAAGTAGTTTCAAATCGACGAACACCCCAAAAGTCGGTATATAAGGAGAAATCGATACGTAAAATTTCACATTTTTATTTAGCCTTCGTACAGATAACATCGATAAATATACGGCTCCAGAATATATGTGATAAAAAAATAGTTGCCCGGAACGGGATTTGAACCACAGCCTTGCACTTGTAAGATTTGAAAGATGTACGCTGAACCTCTAGACCACTGCTATTTATTGGTGTTTTGTAGCATTTTTAACACTAATAGGCATTACGTAATAACAAGAGCGCGCACACAAACTCATCAAGCGCTAGATAACAAGTCGATATATGGTTGATTAGAGACGAAGTATTAGTTTCATATTGATAAAATACAGTATTACACCAGGCAATGTTAATTTACACGTGCGACAATATGGACTGCATATGTATTGATCCATCTTTTAGTTGCGTTCAAATATGTTAAGTTATTTTGCCTCATAATATATGGTAGTTAGTATACTATTTTCTCAAGTAGCGTTGTAGTTCAGTGGTTAGAGCACAGGACTTGAAATCAGAAGGTTGTGTGTTCGAGCCCCGAAAGAAGCTAATTTTTTTTTTCGGTAAAAATTACTGTTACCTGTGTATATGTACGATGTGCACTGTTCGATGTATATACAGTAAATGATTTCATGCGCTATATTTGCTCGCTTAAATACCCGATTTCGACATGAGCTGGTGAACATGAAGTTACAAATAAAGACACGCCTACAAAGAAGAAATCGGTTGATATAGGGACTCTGTAGCTTTAAGGGAATCGCGAAATAACTGAAATGATATACTAGATGTGGAGTAAGTGCCTTCATTTACTAGTCTAGACAAGAGCTGCATTGTTTCAGAAATTTCATCTGCACTTTTTGTCACATTCTCCTGACTACTGACTTTTCCTATTGTTACTGTTTCAGCTGCGTCTGTGGTGGCATGTCCAAATTGTAACGTTTTCTTAGACTTTAATGTTCTGATTGGTGAACATTCTTGCACGCACATGCTTAGTCCTTGTTGAATTTTAACAGGAGTCACAATAACATCGTCCAAAATAGAATCGGCCATGAAGTCGTTGATTTTTACTGGCGATTCCGACAATTTCGTTGCCGTGTATATCTTTGTCAAGGAAGAGTGACTACTAGGTGATGTCGTTAACCTTGCTTTGACAATAGGGGATTTTGAATATATGATTGGCCGTTTAAACCGTATAGGTGTAGATCTTATACAAGGCCGTTTATAGTTTTTAGTTGGAGATACTACATTTACTATTTTGGATCGGTTCCGGCCTTTCCTACCATACAACGTTAGGGAAGTTTTCTTCCTATATCTCGGCATTGTTACAGTCTCTCTGAAAAATATTATTAGATACTTTGGATCAGCTTTTGTTCTTTATTTTAACATAGTAGAGTCAGGAATGCATTTTTTCGTCCAATTACTTGGCCTCATCAGGGAACCAAAATTGCATAAAGTTACAGTCATGTGCCAAAATCTGCATAAACCTGTTTTTTTCGGCCATAAATGCCTCCCCAAAACTTCACGAAGGAAAATAAGACTGATTATGTATTTTCTATACGAATTCCACGCTTAAACCATGTATAAACAATGTATTTTCTTTTAAAATGCGAAAAAAAGGCACGGCAAGGACAGATTCAACTTTGTAAACAAAGACATTCTCAAACTGTACATGGAATGACTTTTTAAATCCGCTAGCTAGGACATTGAAATAAAAAACCGAGTGAATCGGAGATACAGTAGCCCCTTATTTACACAATCATTTAACAAATAAATCATATGATATGCGCCTACCTGTCAAAATTGCTTCCGACAATAACGAAAATCATCCAAAAATCGCCATTTTGTCACATCAGAAACATTTTCTCCACTTAAAGCTCGTCATGAGCAGGTTTACGTCCTCCCCCCTGTAATATAAATCAAGGATTTTCAGACGTTTTATACAAAACTAGCAAAAATGCCAAAATAAATGAACCATTTGGTATATTTCCATCAAGTAAAGTTTTCAAACATTGCCTTCTATATACCAAACTAAAACATACACATAATGTGGGGTGTAGATATCAAAATCACTCATGCATGAAATTTCTTCATTTTTCATGGAGAAACAGACATTCGGTTAATTTCTAACAATTTTGATGCACAGCATAGACCATAAGGCTGCTTTGGAGCACATTTACATGCACAATGTCCAATATAATATACAGGTTGGCTATAAAATGCCAGAAAAAAAAGACAAAATTGAAGAAATGACTCAAAATCTAAGCCTACCCCATGTGCCTGTACCAGTTTAAAAGCCAACTAATACATTCAAGTCTTGGGCAATAGCAAGACAAACTGAATCACACACCAGTGGATTATACCATTATCTCTAACAAAATACCAAATTAATGTGTTAAATTACAATTGTATGTCATTGCATAGTGATTTCATCTGAATTAATGAAGAAAAATGGGTGGGATTTATAAAATGTTTAGCAGGAAACTAAAATAAATGTTGAATTCCACAAATTTCTGTATATTTCATTTTCAAATTGTAAAACACATCATCACGTACACCTTTTACAGGTTCTCATGCTTTCGATACAAAGTAAGACTCCTCCTGGAGTCGCACCATGTCAAAATGTCAGTACCGATACATTTTCAGATTTTAGCCTCATACGGTACCTTAAAATAATAAATTTGCCATTTATTGTAGGAAATATGACAGATCTATTACCTATTGCCACTAATCCACTTAAAGACACTTGAGAGTCTACTTAAAGTGCTTTAGGGCTACTCCAAATCACTAGGACCCCCAAATTTAACCCTAAAACACACACATTCTATTTTAATTGCAAAAAAAAATGTTCTGTTGTAAAATTCAAAAATTTAACATCAGCTTTTTTTCTCACTCAGCTGCAAGCTTTCATAGGAAAAATCAACTGGATTTGGCCATTAATAAGATATATGCATTTTGTCCATCTAGGTGTCAGACCGGTGAAAAACAGCCCATTGAACACAATGCAATATAGGCTATATTTGAAGATCAGTCACAAGTTCCACAACATTCTTCGCTTAAATACACTTTCATTCTGTGAATTAAACACATTTGGCTAGCATATCTGGAATAAAACACCGATTCAGTTTTTCAACATTTCGCGTCATTCATTCACACTATGCGTATTTTGAAATAAACATCTGTCAAAACCACAACTCTACCTGACCTCTGTGCTCATAATCTCCAAAGAAATAATCCTGACAAACACAGTAAATTACTTACTATTCATGACAACAGACATACTACTTTAACCTCAGGTTAGATTTAACAATAAAATAAAAACTAATCTTGGGAAAAACACATGCAAACTAGAAACTTTGGATTTTTTCAAGGAACTATTTTAGCACCCTACGACCCGGAAGTACTTCCTGACTGGTCTGACACCTCAAGCGGGATACAATCTACTTCCGCATTTGTTGTTTACAGTGACAACTGTTATACTGCGCGTTAAATGATTTGTTTTGTGGCAAATATAATACTTGTTTGTGCAAAATCATGGGTGATGCAAGTTACGATGATTTTACTAGATAGAAAGTTAACGATTTGAAGGATTTTTTTGCGTGAAAGGTGACTAAAAACTACTGGGGAAATGGCGGAATTAGTTGCACTGGCTGGCGTACAGTGCGACTGTTATGGGTATTGTAAAAAAAGGACAGCAGAGATGATCGTCTCAACAACAGACTTACAGCGGTGATTATGCGGGGCTTCTGAAAGTAGACTGATAGACTCTGCTGAGGTAGAATTATGGACCAGGCTGATGACAGACTACAAGGAGGGAAAGGCATACAGTTATTTTGATTCAAATTTTTTGAAAGAAATATGCTACCACTCAATTAGCCAAGAGCCACCCTACTGTTTTTTGAAAGCCTACTGTACCCCTTCTCAACGGATCAACAATGTTCCATATAGAGCATGCATATGCCTTGAGAAGAAAACAGGAAAGATAATCAGAGCATATTGCACTTGCTTTGCTGGGTAACTTTACACTTCTTTATTCATAGATATGAACTTAACAATGGTATTAAGAACCCGTTCAATAATTGTTGTATGATGATGTCATATGCCTAATTTTATTTTCTAGTCATGGGCCATAAAGATAGCATTATATGTTTGAATGATGCCGCCGTATGTTGACTCTGTCTTCTCCATATACAACACCAAACAACAGAAACGCCTTGTTGACTTCTGTAATTTCCATAAATATTACGGGAATAGACGAGGCAATTCCAATGCACACAGAGCTGACCGGAAAAGACCGGACGATGTTTCAGCCTTCACATATTTATTACACTGGTGTAATATAATAAATATACCGCATAATGGCTTTATTGTACTCCAACGCCACAAGTTATGTGATAAATATGGATATATATATATATGCCCGACATACTTGTAAATATGAATGAAAAACAGAATAAAACTGATATTTAATTGTTCTCCTATTTTTCAGTCTTGGATCCTCTGCAATCGTGTTGCTGCGTGGACTGTGCCTGGCAGTACGGACTTACCCAAAAGTCATGTACTTCTCGTCCATGCGAGTGGGTTGTACACCACAAAACCATTGAAAGCAAACCAATTTCAGAACTGGAACGGCGCAAGCCTCACTATAGCGAAGGATTAAACTGTGTTAACATGAATTGAGTTTGTTTCCGCCCATAAAAACATCATAGGTAATAGAGCTCTCTGCCTACTTTATTGCAAGGTTCATAAAACACACAAAAACAGCGTAATATCATCTCATAATTACATCATTACATCATTATATCTTAATTACATGATCTACTATATAAATTACCGGGCACTAGTTTTGACTATTGACTGGCTTGTTATAAATCATGTATTAATGGAACAGCTACCGGTATTGTATGGGATTGCCGGTCAATAGTAAAACTAATTGCCCTCGGGCAATAGTTCACATGATCTTTACATGCACCATGGGCAAATAGTTTTACTATTGACTATTGATTATACCAGTATGAATAGTTATACATTTTACACGTCTGCACTCTACTAAACTCAGAGTATGATATAGAATTATTTATCACATTATTTTGCGTGAGTGAAATAATTGTAATCTGTATTTCATATTAATATCCACTAGTAGTATAACTTATAAATGACCTTTATAAAGTC
The DNA here is from genome assembly GCA_037043455.1 of Cyrtodaria siliqua. NCBI lineage: Eukaryota > Metazoa > Mollusca > Bivalvia > Adapedonta > Hiatellidae > Cyrtodaria > Cyrtodaria siliqua. The sequence goes on from JAWPHD010004006.1 coordinate 16,050, forward strand.
AAGCAATTGTAGCCGATTTGTGATTGGAATGTGAAAAAATATCGCACATTTGAGGTCAAGCATTATTTAATATATTAAACTTGATTGCAAAAATAAATGTAAGATTCTCTCTATAAGGTATATTATATAGGACATTTGGTGGTTTAAAGGAAATATAATATTATTTTTTTTATCGAGAAATGAGAAAAGTGCATTTAATTATTTTCCTTTCTCAAAAATGTCATAGCATTTCGTTTATATAATCCACTAATTCACCTGTACACATGTACATGTATCTAAGTTTTTATCATTTATGTTATTCATTTAGCAGGAAGCAAGAAAGTTATAAACCCTACTGCAAGAAGGCTGTTCAACCCTACAGGGTCTCCTGAATGAGCTATATGACAGCTGCCAAGAGTCGTTTGCCTTTCAGTATGCCATGCCAAGGATACAGCCCGATTATCCGCCAGAAGCAGACGTGAACGTGTCAGCTATCATATTGGTTTCCATATAGTATGTTGTAAAGGGTTGCATAAGTAATTTTGTCTTCTGCAAATTCCGAGCTCCCATGGAACCAACATTGTGATGGCCCTTAACATGTGCAATAAAGGCAGGTCTAGGTTTGCGTGTAAACTGTTGTATATATCTATAATTTTGGTTTGTCATTTTTTATATTATTATGCATCTTATTCATACTTTATACTTCACCCATATTGGGGCATGGGCTCCCTTCTCCCCGCCCCCTTAACCCCCATCACTTTTTCCCGCCATATTTCTGTGTTGTTTTTGGTCAATTTTTACACATATAGCTATGTTGGCCCCCTGCCCCCACCCACTCCCTCGCGCCCTTTTTGGTCAATTCTTACACATATAGCTATGTTGCCTACCCCACGCCCCGCCTTACCCCACACCCCCAATCAATTTTTTTATACTCTTTTCTGTGTTGTTTTGGTCAATTCTTAGCACCCCCACACCCAATCACTACCACCACCCGAATGTGTTATATCTGTGTTGTTTGTTTTATCAGTTTATCAGTATGTTTCGCCCCCACCACCACCCCACCATTCCATCATCACCACCCGAAGTTTTTTTTTTTTTTTTTTTTTACATATGTCTGTGTTGTTTTGTTTTATCAAATCTACACCTATATCATTGATGCGCCACCGCCCTGCCACCCATTGTTTTATGGACTCCCCTCACATGGAGGACAGGTGGGGGGAATTGTTTTCATTTTAGATTAAATTCAGATAACAGATCAATAAAAAAAATGAAATGAGGCCGCAATAAAAATTGCCAGATATCCCCTCCGTCCCCGAGTTGCCTTTCGACCACAACTTTCTTTAAAATGACAGCAATTTTGGAATAAAACTGATAAAAATAAATCATTTTTTTTACACCCTGCCCCAAATTTTAATACAATTTGTTTGAGATTCTAACAATAATTTTATATCGGCCCGAGTTTCTATACCCGCCCTGCCACCAAACCCACCCCACATCGTTTAAGCCTTGATTTCTGATGGTATGTACTGGCTATATAATTTATTATTCTCTGAAAAATCGAATAAACGAGCTGCACTGTTCTCCGACAGCTGTTGTAAATATCATATTGTATAGCCTATGTATTAAACAATTTTTTATTGCCGGCCTTAGGAATGATATTTGTATCGACCTGCATGAATTTATCAACTATAGGACATTCATAACAATAAACAGTTAGACCTGCTCAAGCGAGAGACCACCTGCTCTATTAGAGACCACTTGCTTTAATAGACCACCATTTCAGTTCACTTGTATTGATTTGAATTAAAAATCCATCTGTTATAAGAGACCACCTATGTTTAGAGACCAAGTTTGATATTTTCCTTAAATAGTCTCTTAATATAGGTCTGAAAGAAAATGGACACCCCGCCCGTGTCGAAAAAATCTGAATCTGCCAATGCACGATTGTGTTCAGAGTTTTCTGGCAAATCTACCCGTCTATGATGCCAGGCAAATGGACGCAACACAGGACAATCACAATCAGAAACTTGGATAAACCAACGCAAGGGACGGATTACTGCCTCCATAAAGTACCGGATAATCACCCGGATTCGAACAGCTACAGCTACAAAAACCGCTGACACAGGTATGACTTTACCTAAAACGGCATTGGATATTAGCAAACCTAGTGAGCACATGGCAGCTCTTAAGTATGGCAGGTCAACTGAACTGGAGTGATGAGAGAGAGTGGGCTCAAGAACATTCAAGTAAAACGGTGTGGTTTATTTGTAGACCCGGTTAGAGTTTATCTTGCAGCATCTCCAGATGGAGTTGTCACAGGTTGCATCAACGCAGATGACACAGATGGACTTCTTGAAATCAAATGTCCCCTGAGCATATGTAATGAACAACCAACACCTGAAAATTTACATTTCTTGGTGAAAGGAGATGGAATTAAACTGAAGAACAATCACCCATATTACTTTCAAATGCAGACACAAATGGGGTGTCACAGGAAAGCCTTGGTGAGACGTTTTTGTCCACACGCAGACCAGTTACCATTTTGAAAGAGTGTACTTGGACACCATTGTACAGTGCTTCTTCCATAATTACATGGCCTCTGAACTTGTACACCAGACAATATGTGCAGATGCATATATGACTGAGACACCTACGGAAGAAAAAACAGAACCACTGGCCATTTCAACGCCCATCTGTAATGATGAAAAAACGTAAGAGAGAGAATGTGAAACGGAAAGAAGGCAGACGTAAACTGCAAGAAAAATTAATCTACCTTTGCAAGTCTTGTCAGAAAGAGTGTATATTAAACAGTGTCAAAATTCAAATGAGAATGAACAGATTGTAGGGTGTGATGGATGTAGCAACTGGTTCCATTTGAGTTGTGTTAATGTTAAAATCTAGGACCTTTCACAAAATTGGCTTTGTTCCAATTGTGCAAATTTAAAAAAGAAGACATAGCAGATATATTTAGGGATTATTTAACTGCTGTGTTTGATTATTGAGACATTCTTCAAGAGACGGTAGGATTGTGGTTCTTTTCACAATAAGCGAATGCATGCGAGTGAAAATACAAACACCCCTACCACCAAGTGAAGGATTTCTTGATAATCTTACCCAGCAGTGAAGCCATCATTTATATTTATATTTCATTATAATATGGTTTTAACCAGAAATTTTGCTCAGTCAAATGTTGACATCAAGTTGTCAACAACACTTTCGTGATGTCATAAGACGACTCATAGTCAAAGTTATTTGTTTGTGTGTTCGAAATTTGTTATTAATACTTAGCTATCATAACTTATATTTCATTTAGAAATTATATATATTTCCTCCAGAAATGTATTAAAAATAGAGATTCTTGCTTGGATGGATTATAAGGAAATCTTTCACAAGATGGTAAGCGTGTGGTTCTGTTCATTAATGAGCGGATGCGATGAGTGTAGTAACAAAACATGCATATCATCCAGCTGATATCATCGAGTGAATTGTTTCCATATATATCACCAAAATCAAGCAGTTAAATAATCTTTATATTACATTTTATATCAGTTTTTATTCTTCAGTCAATAAGGCTCATTTGTGCCAAACATATACTTGGGATCTGTTACATAAATGTTAAGTATTCTTCATTATGAAAAAGCCAAAGGTCACTGGTGTATAAACAGTCATATATTTACAGCGGATCTCACTTTTTTATATTAATGTTAGTACAACAAGTCAGGTGTATAGAAACTTCCACTTTATCAAAGCCATTCAAAGGTGAGATATGACTAAGTTATTGAGTTGTGAATTGAAGCCGTGTGATGTGACTTCATTCAATCAATTGATATAGACTAGATACACTATATTGTGTGTGTGATATGACTTCTTGTGGAAAATGTTTATTATAGATTTCAAAAATATTGTGTTCTTACTAAGTTATTCATGAAACAAAATACAAGCGACACCATTTTTTGTTTATGTAATGGTATATAATTATACATACTGTAACTATTTGTTGATGTAGTTTGACTGTTATTTATTCTCCTACAGGCTTTATGTATAATAAAGAACCTGTTACCAAGAGGAGGTATTAATTACTTCATTTCCAACCATACACTAGTTGACACTTGAAATTCATAGACATGTTATATGCCAGTAAATCATTCTGTATGTATTATGTAACAAGTGGTCCAAGTAGATTGCATATAGCTGCACACACAATGACAATATCGTCCATCACAGGTATTAATGTAATTGGCAGGACATGTTTAAGAATGGTAAACCACTTTATTCTGTTGATGGCACGGCACGTTCAACATGTATATGACTATTGGCTAATTTTTTTCTTCTTCACATTTTCGATTGTCATCTGTTCCATACCTGAGCAAGGTGGAGGTATTTCAAGTTTAGTATGGCGTAAAAGTAGCTCTTCAGAAATGGGAAACCCGCGGTCTGCAAGAATGGTATCACCTCCGTCTATTTTGTCCAAGACTGCTGTGAAACGTATAACACAACACCTGGGAGTCACTACTACTGTGAGACCTATAACACAACAGCTGGGGAGGCATTACTGCTAAGTGACATATAACACAACAGCTCGGGAGACACTACTGCTGTGAGACATATTACACATCATCTGGTGAGGCACTGCTGCTGGGTGATATATAACACAACAGCTGGGGAGGCACTACTGCTGGGTGAAATATAACACAACAGCTGGGGAGACTCTACTGCTGTGAGGCATCAAACGCAACAGCTGGTGATGCACTACTGCTGGTTGACATATAACACAACATCTGGGGAGACACTACTGCTTTGAGATATGTGACACAACAGCTGGAGAGACACTACTATTGTGAGATATATAACACAACAACTAAGGAGACACTACTGCTGTAATGCCTGTAATACAAAAGCTGAGGACAATATTTATGTGAGACCTATAACACAACATCCGGAGAGAAACTATTGCAGTGAGACATATAACACAACAGCTGGGGAGACACTACTGCTGGGTGACATAAACACAACAGCTGTGCAGACACTACTGCTGGTTGACTTATAACAAAACAGCAGGGGAGACAGCACTCCTGCTTGACATAACACGACACTTTGGGTGAGACTACGTGAGACATATAACACAACAGCTGGGGAGATACTACTACAGCGAGACCTATAACACAACACCTGGGGAGATACTACTGATGTTGGACCTATAACACAACACCTGGGAGTCATTACTACTGTGAGACATGTAACAGAACAGGTGGGGAGACACTACTGCTGAGAAATCTATAACACAACACCTGGGAGGCATTACTACAGTGAGACATACAACACAAAAGCTGCGGAGGCACTACTGCTAAGTGTCATATAGCACAACATCTGGGGAGACACTACTGCTGTGAGACATATACCACATCAGCTGGTGAGGCACTGCTGCTGGGTGACCTATAACACAACAGCTGGGGAGACACTTCTTCTGTGAGACCTACAACACAACAGCTGAGACCTATAACAGAATATCAAGGAAGACACTATTGCTGTGAGACATATAATACAACAGCTGGGGAGGCACTACTGCTGTGAGACCTATAACACAACAGCTGGGGAGACACTTCTTCTGTGAGACCTACAACACAACAGCTGGGGAAACACTAAAAATACAGCCACTATATCGGAAATGAGAGAGGCCAGAGAGATGGAAAGGATGCCCAATTTTCCCAACCTGCAGGACTATGTGCAGATAGAAAAACACTGTTCGTTGTAAATACTGCTACTTGTGCCCTCAGAATGATAAGCGGTGTTAGTGGACTTGTTCTTTATCTGAACAATCTCCGAACGTTTGACTTGCCTTTTGACTCAAAGAAACAGAAACCAGTATATATTAGTCTAGATAGAGCTATTGGAAGATTGCAGGAAGTATATGACTGACTGTCAGTGCGTTGACAATGTGAAAACGTATCTTGGAACAACAGTGTCAACGCAACGTCCTCAGGGAACCGTATCAACTGTTATCATTGATGACGAAAAACATATTTTAGACTCCCTGTTTGACATCAAGATCTTCCTTTCCTGTGATAAAGTATCACCGAGAATGTTGGAAATCTTCAGAATGAAGTGTTTGCTAACATTAGTCATAGACAATTTGTTTTCAGAGATGAGAGCTGGATATTCAGACACTCCATTCGACTATAGATGTTGTAGAGCAATTAAGGAGCAGTTAAAGCAAAGGTGAAAACAAAAAGCTGCTACTTCACAAATTCGAAGTCATATTACCCAAAATTGATGTCCGAGGTCATGTATGTAGACCTGCCCAAAATGTACTCTCCTCAATCTGTGCATCTCACCAAAGAGCAGAAGCAAGAGATGAGAAACTGGAGAGCAAGATATGGTCAAGGTGTTCCACAAAAAAACGGTGAGAAGTATGAGTGTGAAAGACAATCCAGGAACTCTGCCCATTAATGTGTATGCTTCAGGACCTACTAGTGTCTAAACGGAGAAGTATAACTGCGGTTGTGTATGATGCAGGTGACTTAATATTTTTGAATAACATAACAGAGTAGGCATCATTATGCTCAAAGAAAGTGTTGCCTCGCGTATGAAAAATGCAAAGAGCATCAGATACTCTCAAGACCAGTTCAATCAGTTGTATTTTATGGAAGATGATGAAGTGGCCCTTTGTATGAAAGATATAAATGGAAGCTTGAAAAAATGTGTTGTACACAAAAAATCAAATTGAGCTAGAAGTGGAGGTGTTTATTATGATCCAATCTCAAATCAGCAGTGCCATTACTTTAGCAGAGGCAAAAGAGGAGATTAATGAAATACCATCAGAAAGTCAACAAGAGGACAGAAGAGGAGAGTAATGGAAGATTTTTTCTACTATGATGACTAAATGCCAATTAAGTAAGATAAAATAATTATGTAAATCTTTCAAAACACTGTTGTGCTTAGTACTTATTAACATTGATGAGAAAATATGATAAACACATGTTTAGAACAAATTTATGTGAAAACAATAACAAAAGTAGATCACTTAAGTTCTTGTGCTGAAAAAATTGTCTCCCCTGGGAGTGTCTCTCTGATATCAGAAGTTTATTTCCCTCAATAAAATATTCTGATACATTTTATGTTTGCACTTAAATTTTAATGTTTAATCTGCTTCATAAATACTTCGTCTTAAGCTAGTTTAATTAAACTTTATTGATTTGTATTAAAATCTGAACTTTGTTGGAAGACAGCGGCTAGTTGGATTAATATATGTTTTGAGATACTGGCAATTTAATTACTTGCCGAATACCAGTACTACATTAAATTATAAGATGTTTTTTTCAGGCGATGATGTTTATTTATACATGATTAAAATATTTCCGTTTCTTTTCACTTCTTTTTCTTCTTGAATTACCGATAAAATATCCTTGGTGTTTATAATGTGTAAGCTTTATAAAAAGTGCGCTACTACACAAACTACTACAAAAACGTACTGTTTTTACCCAATGAAGTAAATGTTTTATTTTAAACAAAAGCATTTATACAATTATGAAATCTGAAAAAAGAGAGAAAAATAGATGTATGAGCCAGGGAGATGCTTTGTGATTTTGCCGAAATATCGGTATACCATAGATGCAATCCCATCGTCAAAGTCTCCTACTTCACTGGAAATATAATCGGTTCTAACTCGGAACTCATGGGTTTGAGTGGTATTTTTTAGCGACGTTTCAAACCACTTGGCCTCCCACTACGATACACTCATGGGTTTGAGTCTTGCATGCAGTCTCTTATAGTCGGACCATCACTAATTAACGTGTGGCTAAATGGGTGAAAAGTCCACAACATGTACACACACAAAACAAAAAGAAGAAATTAACAGAAGAAATATATTTCATTAACAATGGAACGATTTTTATTTCCGCCTTTACGTGTTATGTATTCTCGTGTTTAAAGACTAAACCAATACATAATGTAAACTGACATATACTTATTTTTTGTCCTGGAACGAGATAGTACATATAATGATCAAACTTGATTTAACGTTCGGTGGCGTACAATAAATACTGATAAAGGTGATCCTTTGAGAGCAACAAACACAATCCAGAGAACAAAGCAGCAGACTCGGTTTTATTGAGTCTGTTCATGAGAAGTAATGAAAGAAGCAACACTTCTCACGCCCCCTAGCACCGGCTTAAGCGGTATTCTACTTTAAAGCCACCTATATTGGGCTCGTTGGTCCCAAAGGACCAGTAAAAAATAACACTACTACAACCTGTACATGTCATCCAATTGTTTTAATTTAACATCTAAACCTATTTAAAACCATTTAGAATGTTTATAGTGTGATGTTTAGGGAAAATATAAACCTTATGACTTTCCGATGACATCTACAGGTCAACTGAAAACATCTCAAATTAAAACAAACATGTGCTTATATGACATAGGTGACCTAGTTATAGTGCATCTTTATTGATTTTACACTTAAAGCAGAAATTGGTCCTAAATCAACAAATCCGCTTTTGATATGTTTTTAAGTATTAAATATCATTATAAATACGATTATTACTATGCCATTGATGTATGTTCAGTAAAAATATGTTTTTAAAGATAAAAATCGAACAGGCGAACAGGCATTGCTAAAATATCGAAAAATATCTAAGGGGAAAAACTCTTGCGCGAATTACCGGAAGTGACATCATTGGGAACAAACTATTTTTTGTTTACATTGGGACTGAACGCAAAACAGTATACCTTGTGTGAAAATGCGAGAATTAAGCGATCATGATACCGAGTCAGAGGAAATGCCCGTGATAAGACGGTTACACGATGTGCAACCTTACGATTTTGAGCCAGAATACGTGTCTGAGGACGAAAATACATCGGATTCATCAACTGATGATGAAGTCGAACGCGGTGCAAATGGAGAGCTTGTAAAGACTATCGTGTCATGTCATTCGTTACGTTCAGAGGTTCATTACACTATTCACTAATCTAACAAAATAGTGTCTTTATACACTGACAGCAACAACAAGCAAAAAACAACGTAAACATTGTTTTCATCGAAATCTGACAGTAAGACACCCGCAACACTGCAATATCTTGGTACATACACAATAACCGCGAAATGTAGTATATTCCGAATGAATGGACCTGGTCTAAATACGAGCGTCAGATTTTTTTGGCCGATAAGTAGACATGGAACAAATATATTTATTAGATATTATCCATAATTGATAAAAAATTAATGAAAACAATAATAAATGAAACAGCATATAATTTCTATAGTATTATATATTTGCCATAAGTCGCCATTAACACCAAACACTCTAGGAGCGGTGTTTGTAATATGACACGCTCTCTAGTCTCCACTGCCCCCAAATATCAATACAGACTAATCAAATACTGCGGTGCACTATTGAAGTATAGCCTAATTAGGGTACATACGTCGGTATATCACAAAAGCACGCACCATTTAGGGAAACCTAGTTTTATGATATATTTCCTGTTTATTGCAATTACTTGAGCGGTGTAATACCGCCGAGGGCAGACGCGTATTGCACAAGACGGATATATCACATGATATGCGAGCTCTAATTGTCGCGCACAAAGACAGAAAAATACTATGATTTAAATTATATAGCCAAATGTATTATGAGCACGATATAGACAGTTAGTAAGTATACTTACTCATGTATACTTACTCCTGATATACAGATCGAAAACAGACCAAACATATGCAATTACCATAATATAAAGCATATTATTCTATTATACTTGTTTTACTTATTGCACGAGCTAAGAGGCGTTATTGTTGTTGTTTTGCAATAAAACATTACTGAATTAATATAAAAGCTAGTAATATTATTAATTTTCTGCCTTGTTATAGATATCCATGAAACATTTTGTATTTTTTTTCAAATCCATAGACCTATATATGTTGATAATATATATTTATAACACTATTGGCAGAAGGGGTTTATAATTTAAAATTATTAAAATTAAAATTTGGGAACAAAGACACAGTGTTTATTTCACCGGATTCATTTAAATTTACATGCTGAACGTTCTTAGCAATATTTTAAAAAATGACGGCTACATATTATTAGCGCCGTCAACTCTTCATTGATTCACGTAAAGACGCATGCTTCTAATTCAACAGCTAAACATTCACGTGTATATAAAGATCTAAGACTATACACCTTTCTTCAAATTATCATACGTATACCCGATGAGGTGCTAAGATAATTGAACATAAATTTCAATCTTACTTCATGTATGAATTTCCTCCTCAACGCCGGTCGAATAGGCGAATACAATTTAATTGCTTGGAGACGTCGGGGTAATGCACTTCTCATTTTTATAGTCAAATATCGTTGGTACCGCTGTTGATTTTAATATGCATGGCCTTTTGTTCTCCAAATTCAAAGATAATGAAACCAAAGGATGGACTTCCCACGAAGTCAACTCAAAATGTTTGCTACAAACTCGCGCGTCTTTCGTAGGTTCCCACTTTCTCGACGAGTGGGGCGATTTTCTTCGGTAACGGTGTAACCACACTTCAGATCTTAATATATCATTATCTCGATTAGGGAAACGAAAGAAACTTAGGTTATTATCTTGTCCTTCTTTATGCAAACGTTTTCACCCAGCAACAGCACACGGCATTTTTAACAAGTACCATAAAATGTAATCCTACATGGACAATACTATACAACTCAATGCGACACGGCTAATCGTTTGGTACCAATGACGTCACAGGATCACGTGACACTTACCAGGGCGAAACTCGAAGCGTGTGCGCTATGAGATAAAATTGGCTACTGTGAGAAAACAGGACAACCAATAAGTGTAAGATTTGAACAGATTGTATATTATATATATATATTTCCGAATATATACTCAAAAGACACGCCATATTTCACCTTTAATGCACATTGCCAGACTAGCACGCCCGGAAATCGCACCGTCAGCTTTGCTTTGGCAATACCGAGAGTTTAAGGCGGAGGATTTCCGGTAAGGCTGGCGTGCGATCAAAATTGCCGAAATTGAGGCATGTGTTTAAAATTGTGCACGATTATTTTGTATTTAAACCTTTATTTCAAAAATCGAAGAATGTCAGGTGCTAGCCAATTGACCAACGCGACTATTCCCAGAATTTGGGCATCGACCATCAACGCATGTTTGAGAAATCCTTTCTGCGGTATGCAATTTATGTAAATAGGTGGAAAATCACATGACACATGTACATGCTATAATTTTAATATCCAGACCTTTACATTCATCTTTTGAATTTCCCAGGCCATACATATATTTGTCGGACGTACATATGCGACTTTCTAGACACAAATATGGTAAATTGAAGAAGATTTATCAAAAAAACTGCACAGAAGCACAGGCGTGCAACCTACACTACAGGCGTGCTATGTAATAAGAACAAACTCAAGGTGGACATAATCGTCGTTTTGAGAGATGCCTATTTATGTTGTACTATCAAATTATTATAATTATTGTTTAAGTACGCATTAACAAACACTCGATAAAATCTAAATATCATAACTTACCTGAAGAAAATCACAACTGACCTGTCAGTTTGGCACTTAAACAACCCCAATGAGAATGCCAAATTAACTAATTATTAAATGTGTTCTAGGTTCAATGCAGCAACTACCGCGCTTTGAAAAGAGGTTTTCTCCTCTGATATGTTTCGGATCGCTTTGGTTTAGTTGACATCGTTGTTGTTTTGCGGAGAAGATATCAACATATTTCAGAAATTAATCTTCAATCTTGTGATGACGCCTGTGTAGACATTCGCAAAATGTAATCTGGTAAAGTTAAGTCGAGTTGAAGCAACGTCAACGATATATAGTTGTGTGACTGACTCTATTTTAGACGAAGGAACACTGTATACGTACTGTAGTTACATGAGCGTGGAGTATGACTTGGAAACACTTAACGTTTTTTATTTTATTTTTTTATTTTTCAAATCATTCGTAACATATTCATTACACTATAAAAAACATTCATAAAAGTGAATAATATTAACTACATCTGTTGTTGTTGTTGTTGTTGTTGTTGTTGTTATTATACCAAATTGAATATACTCTTTTATCTAGTTATTATTCAAACATGTTTTTCCATAACGTTAAAGAAATTTAACCCACCAAACAACGGCAAAAGTGCACTACTCAGAAACGGTGTACTTTTTAATGATGTAAAATGTTGGTTGTTGTTGGCGGCATAGCCACTTTAAGCAAAGAAACAAAAAATAATAATATTGTTTTCTCTTGGACTCATTCGAGTATTACATCATTATGCATGTTAAGTAGTTTAAGGTACAATCTCACATATAACATATTTAAATTAAGTATACATAAGCGAGTAAATTTGAACAGTATTCATCTTAGATAATTCCCTCATACAATGCATTAACTGTAGAAAAGTAGAAAGGAGAGATTTGAGATGCACATGACAATTTAGTATCTTCCACAGTAAATATGTACGAATGATCCCCCCGCTCCAACCCCACAACCCCCATCCACACCCACACACAAAAAGGGGTTTTGTTAAACCGCTGTACAAAATAGTTTTTAAAGCATCAATAGTTCTGAATATAACAATTTAGAAAACAAATTCAAAGAATGAAACATTAGTATTCTACTTCTCAAAGGAGTAAATAGGCTATCAATAGTGTTAATTAAATGTAAACATAAGTATAAAAGAACAGGAAATGCAGCTTTCACAGAACACAGTAAACCTCAAAACACGCCAAACGACAAACACGAATGGCAATGTAAAGGCATATGACGTCACAAACACGAACAAATGGTAGCAGACGGCTTAGATCTACTCTGTATTATCATCAAAACCAGACAATGTAAAGCATCACAATTTAAACGGGTTGTCAACAGCCCTTCAAAAAGGCACCACATTTTGATTTTGTATGGTTATAACTGTATAGGAAAAGTTTTAAAGGACAATAGGTCTACCGCCTTCGAATAGTCAATGGCAAAAATGGCCGCTGGGGGTTTAAACCAGGTTCTAGGGTGCACCAATCCTCACACTTTCCCTACTGTCATCCCAATAAAACGGGACATTGTAAATAAATAAATCGCCGACATGAAATATTCTCTAACCAACAAGGCAGCATTAAAAGGCAATATAAGTAAAATACAAAAATGGTCGTGTATAATTAAATACAAACAAACAATAGCCTAGAAAGCCACACAGAAGGTACTCAATGCCTTGGCAGAATCAAGTGCAACAAGAGAATAAACCATTGAGGGCACGACAAGACAAGATTGCAGACAAACATCAAACGTCACCGTCCTTTTAGGCTTTAGGTAAATGTCATCATAGGGTCTACAGCCTGTCCGTTCATCGCCCAATTAAAGAGGAAAACATAATGGCGAACTGTAAATGGGTCCACCACCAAGCTTGCAGTGCGTTGCAAAGTGATAGGGTCATAACCTCTTTCGATAAACCTTTTAACACGTTTAACAAAGATGGTATGAAAGTGATCATGACCAAAGATCTTACGAAGTTTGTAAATCACGTCACCATAGAAGTCAGGTTGTGATAGTCCTTGTCGCAGAAGAGTTCTTAAACTGCTGTTGTATTTGAAAAGAAGATCAAGGTTACGATAATATAATTTTGCAAAGGTTATACGGTATAATTTGCATACTTATTCTTAACATACATGTAGTAAATAATTATACTGCTTCAAATATTTCTACTTTTAAAATGTTATATGCTATCCATTTTTCAACTTTATATAAAGAAATTATGTGTTTTGTAAAAACATTTAACATAGGTCTTTGTTTTTGCATTTGTTGTTGGTATGTAAATAGTTTGGCTTGCAGGAGTATGTTTTTTAAAAGTAATATCAACTTTATTATTTCCAAATAAGATATCTGTTTCTGACCAGTTTACCAAGTCTATATTACAGTTATTTCTGATGAATATTATCAGGTCTGTCCAAAATGTATTTACAACTTCACATTTCCAGAATAAGTGATGAATTTTAGTGTCAACATGGAGGAGGAAAGTGATTCTCGGGACCCATCTTGAGTCAAATTCGTGTCATCCGCATATAGAGATGTTATATATTCTTGGTTATCTGTCTTAATACCTTTAGTATGGGGATTGTTTCTTAGCAACACTTCCAACACTTCTGCACAAACAATAAACAAGTATGGCGACAAGACTCTCCTTGACGACAACCTCTTTGTAAGTAAAACCATTCTGACATATGTCCATTTACAATAAAACATAATTCAGTATTATGATAAAACAATTTAATCCAAGTTATAACTGAAGGGACAACATTTAAAAAAATGTAAGACCTTTATCATAAAGCTCCATGAAACTGTGTCGAATGCTGTTGCAAACTCAATCAACAGTAGTAGCATGGAATACGATATTTGTCCGCATAAAATAAAATATCGTATAGCAGTCTTATATTTGTTCGCATGAATCTACCTGGTAGAAAGCCAGTTTGATATTCATGAATGATAGTACACAATACACTTTTTATTCTACAAGCTATTGATGCAGAAGTTATTTTATACTCCTTGAATGCTACTTTCCTTGTCCGATCTTTTTATATTTCTTTATAGGAAACATTAAGCAGAGACAGTCGTCGCCAATTGTTTAAATATAATTTGTCTTTATGACTTTTTGGAATGCAAGTTATAACTCCTTGTTTTAGTGTTATAGAGAGCTCTCCATTTAAGTATGCATAGTTTATTGACCTAACTAAAAATAGGCCAATATTGACCAAGAAAAACGTAAAGAACTCGACTATAAATCCGTCGTTACCTGGGCCCGCGTTATTGGACATTTTTTAAAGGCTATTTGGCATTTCTGTATATGTAAGTGCACCCTCAATTGTTCAATATGCTCACTTATATTTTGGTACACTAAAATTTATCAGTAGGATGGTCAGGTTTATGTCTTCAGTGTCTTGAGCTTTTTATAACTTTTTAAAATGGTGTTTTGTTTCCTTTAGAATTTCGTTTTGTGTTTTTAAAGTGTTACCCGATGAAAAAATCAGAGAATTTATATATTTTGAAAAATACTTTCTATTTTCCAAATTGCAGAAGTACTTTGAAATGTTTTCCCCTTCATTTATCCATCTTGCTTTGGATCTCACGAATACACCTTCTAACTTTATTTTTTTGCATCATCTAAGTCAGTAAATAAATTGTCTGTTATTAATAATAACTCTATTCTGACTTTTTTCACTGTGTGTCTGCAAAACCAGGAATACTCTTTTCTTTTCTTTTCCACATTTTGCTCTTTCCAGCAATCTATCAAATTATTTTCAGCAATAACTTCTATAAGTTATCATATTTCGATTTTTTTCCCTTCAAAATCCGAAAGAAATCGAGATCATCACTATTTGGTGCATACATGTTAATAAGAGTAATATTTATATCACATATGACTGAATTTAAAATCAACATGTTACCGTCAATCTTCCTTATTATTTGACTCTAAAATTAACTGCGACAGTGAAACTGCAATAATGTTGTAGATTACAATTATCTGAGCTAAAAAGTGAGCTTGATTTTTCGGTATTTGTTTACTCGTAAAGCCTAAAACGGCGTAAGGTGGAATACTTTTAGTATTCAGAACAGTATCAGGGTTTGAAACGTCGTCGTCTTTACTACTGCTGCTGCTGCTGATGCTGCTGCTACCGAGTCTTCTATTGAAAGCAGCGTATTGAAGTTAACCTAGTTATTACTAATCAATCGCTGAACACTTGTTGGTTTGAGACTGGAAACTCGACTGTTGGTGTTGTTGCACCGGAACTATCTGTTAAAATATGTGGCAATGTTTTCACTTGTTACATTTTTTCTCTGTGTGCATTAAAATTCATTTTCATCATTGAAAATAGGAAATACTAACGCCTTAATGTACTTACTCGCCTATCCAAACTTGTCAATATTTGCATTTCACACTTCCATGCAAGGTAAACAATCAATTATCGCAACAATATAATTATAACTGCACCTGCACCATAACTGCACATGCACCCTAACTCCTTACTCCCCCGTCATTTCCCTTACTACTAATATCACTCCCTATATACCCCCATACGTAGCATCATAGTTCGCAAACATTAACTGTATTTTGTTTTTAAACACTGTGTGTGGTTTTAAGAGAAACCTAATAAAAAACGAACATATTTGATTTATTTACTATAATCTGTCTTGCATTTGACTATTAAACTCCCTAAACGGAGCGACACAGAGAAAAGTGGTCTTACGACTACACATGACAATATGTTAGTTTAACTTCTAGACATGCGCTATCCTTGATTGCAATTTCTAGAAATACATTGTCCTCGTTTTCTACTTCTTGAAAGGGTTCTTTCTTCCTTGACTTTTCCACTTCCCGAATACGTTTTAAACGCGTTTTACCTCTTTTATCCGCGCTCCAACACAACAGCTGAGGAGAAACTACTGCTGTGACACCTATAACACAACAGCTGGGGAGACACTACTGCTGTGAGATCTATATCACAACATCTGGGGAGACACTACCGCTGTGAGACCTATAACAGCTGGGGAGACACTACTACTGTGAGACATATAACACACCAGTTGGGGAGACATTACTGCTGCGATACCTATATAACAACATATGGGGAGACACTACCGCTGTGAGATCTATAACAGCTGGGGAGACACTACTACTGTAAGATCTATAACACAGCAGCTGGGGAGACAGTTCTGTTGTGACATCTATAACACAACAGCTGGGTAGACTACTACTGCTGTGAGATCTATAATGCAACAACGCGGCAGACACTACTGCTGTGACACGCATAACACAACTGCTGGGGAGACACAAATGCTCTGAGACCTATAACACAGCAGCTGGGAGACACTTCTACTCTGAGATATATAACACAAAATCTGGGGAGACACTTCTGTTGTGAGATCTTTAAAATAACAGCTGGGGCGACACTACTGTCTGTGACCTATACAAGACAGCTGGGATCCACAACTGCTGTGAGATTTATAAAATAAAATTTGGGTAGACACTTTTGTTGTGAGACCTAAACACAACTGCTAGAGCGACACTAGTGCTCTGAGACATATAACACAGCAGCTGTGAGTCACTACTGCTCTGTGACCTATAACACAACAGCTGGGGAGTCACAATTACTGTGAGATATATAATACAATATCTGGGAAGACACTTCTGTTTTGAGACACATACCACAACAGCTCAGGCGACATTACTGCTGTGAGAACTATAACACAACAGTTGTAGAGAAACGACTTCCATGAGATCTATGACACAACATATGAGGAGACACAACTACTGTGAGACATATATCACACCAGCTGCGGAGTCACTACTGCTGTGAGACCTATAACAGAAAAGCTGGGGAGACACTACTACTGTGAGATCTATAACACAGCAGTTGGGAAGACAGTACTAATGTGAAAGCTAAAACACAACAGTTGTGGAGACACTACTACTGTGAGATATATAACACAACAGCTGAAGAGACACTACTGCTTACACCCATAACACAGCAGCTGTGAGTGCAGACTACAGTGAGATTTATAACATAAAATCTCTGTAGACAATTATGTTGTGAGACCTAAAACACAACTGTTGGGGCGACACTACTGCTCTGAGACATATAATACAGCAGCTGGGAGTCACTAGAACTGTGAGATCTATAACATAAACTCTGGATAGACACTTCTGTTGTGAGATCCATAGCACACAGCTGAGGCGACACCACTGTTGAGAGAGCTATAAGACAAGAGCTGGGAGACACTACGAATGTGAGATCTATAACACAAAAGCTGGGACACTATGACTGTGAGATTATAACACAACAGCTAGGGAGACTCTACTACTGGGAGACATATAACACAACACTAGTTTTCTGAGATCAATATCAAAACAGCTGGGGAGACACTACGACAGTGAGATCTATAACATAAGCTCTGGAGAGACACAACTACTGGGAGACATATAATACAACAGCTGGGGAGACACTACTTTTGTGAGATCTATAATACAACAGGTGGGCAGACACTACGACAGTGAGATCCATAACACAAGAGCTAGGGAGACACTACGACTGTGAGATTATAACACAACAGCTGAGGAGACACTACTGCTGTGGGACCTATAACAAACAGCTGGGAGACACTACTGCTGTGAGACCTATAACACAACAGCTGGGGAGACACTGCTGCTGTGGGACTTATAACAAACAGCTGGGAGACACTATTGCTGTGAGACATATAACAAAACAGCTGGGGAGACACTAATCAGTGAGACCTTCATCACAACAGCTGAGTAGACACTACTACTGTGAGACATATAACACAACATATGGAGAAGGGTGGATACACTACTGATGTGAGATGTATAACCCAACATCTTTGGAGATACTACTGATGTGAGACCTATAACACAACAGCTGACGAGACACTACGACAGTGAGATCTATAACACAACAGCTGGGCAGACACTACGACAGTGACATGTATAACACAAGAGCTGGGGTTGCAACTCAACATCTTTGGAGAAACTACTGATGTGAGACCTATAACACAACAGCTCGGTAGACAGTACTACAGTGAGATCTATATAACAACAGCGCGGGAGCCACTACTGATGTGACACCCATAACAGTTAACACAACGGCTTTAGAGACAAAAATGCTCTGAGATCTATAACACAGCGGCTGGGAGTCACTACAGCTGTGAGATCTATAACACAAAATCGGGGTAGATACTTCTGTTGTGAGACCAGCTGAGGCGACACTACTGCTGAGATATCTATAACACAGCTGGAGAGAAATTAATGCTACGAGATCTATGACATAACAGCTGGGGAGACAATACTCTTGTGAGACATATAACACACCAGCTGGGATAAACTACTGATTTAAAACCTATATCTCAACATCTGGGGAGACACTACTGCTGTGAGACCTATAACAGAACAGCTGGGGAGTCACTACTACTGTGAAGTGAGATATATAACATAACCGCCTGAGAGACATTACTGCTGTCAGACAAATAACAATTGTTGTGGAGACACTACTGCTGTGAGACATATAACACAACAGATGGGGAGACACTACTACTGTGAGACCTATAACACAGCACCAGGGGAGACACTACTGATGTGGGACCTAAAACAAACAGCTGGGAGACACTACTGCTGTGAGACCTATAACACAACAGCTCGGGAGACACTGCTGCTGTGATAACACAACAGATGGAGGGGGGGGGGGTGGATACACTACTGATGTGAGATATATAACTCAACATCTTTGGAGAAACTACTGATGTGAGACCTATAACACAACAGCTGACGAGACACTACGACAGTGAGATATATAACACAACAGCTGGACAGACACTACGACAGTGACATGTATAACACAAGAGCTGGGGCGACACTACGACTGTGGGATTATAACACAACAGATAAGGATCACTACTTCTGGGAGACATATAACACAACAGCTGAGTAGACACTACTGATGTGAGACCTATAACACAACACCTTGGATACACTTCTGCTGTGAGACCTATAACACAACAGCTGGGGAGACACTACTGCTTTGAGACGTATAACACAACAGCTGCGGAGACACTAATCAGTGAGACTTTCATCAAAACAGCTGCATAGAGACTACTACTGCGAGACATATAACACAACAGCTGGAGGGGGGAGAGACACTACTGATGTAAGATATATAACTCAACATCTTTGCAGATACTACTGATGTGAGACCTATAACACAACAGCTGGCGAGACACTACCGATGTGAGATATATAACACAACACCTGGGGAGACACTACTGATGTGAGACATATAACACAACAGCTGGGGCGACATACTGATGTGTGCTATATAACACAATAGCTGGAGAGACACTAGTCATGTGAGACCTATAACACAACAGCTTTGGAGACACAACTGCTGTCAGACCTATAACACAACAGCTGGGGAGACAATATTGCTGTGAGACCTAAAAAACAAGTGCTGGGGAGACACTACTAATCTGAAACCTATAACACAACAGCTGGGCAGACTCTACGACAGTGACATGTATAACACAAGAGCTGGGGCGACACTACGACTGTGGGATTATAACGCAATAGATAAGGAGACACTACTTCTGGGAGACATATAACACAACAGTTGAATATACACTACTGATGTGAGACCTATAACACAACACCTTGGATACACTTCTGCTGTGAGACCTATAACACAACAGCTGGGGAGACACAAATCAGTGAGACCTACATCAAAACAGCTGCATAGACACTACTACTGCGAGACATATAACAGCTGGAGGTGGGAGAGACACTACTGATGTAAGATATATAACTCAACATCTTTGAAGATACTACTGATGTGAGACCTATAACACAACAGCTGGCGAGACACTACTGATGTGAGATATATAACAAAACGCATGGGGAGACATTACTGATGTGAGACATATAACACAACAGCTGGGGCGACACTATTGATGTGTGCTATATAACACAATAGCTGGAAAGACACTAGTCATATGAGACCTATAACACAACAGCTTTGGAGACACAACTGCTGTCAGACCTATAACACAACAGCTGGGGAAACACTACTGATGATGTGAGATATATAACACAACAGCTGGTGAGACACTACAGCTGTGAGACCTATAACATAACATCTTTGGAGGCACAACTCCTGTGAGAGATATAACACAACAGCTGTGGAGACAATATTGCTGTGAGACCTAAAACACAAGTGCTGGGGAGACACTACTAGTGTGAGACTAGTGTTGTTTGTGACCTAAACACTAGTGCTGGGGAGACACTACTGCCTTTATATCTATAACACAACCGCTGGGTAGACACGACTACTTTGAGACATATAACACAACCGCTGGGGAGACACTACTAATGTGAGACCTATAACACAAAGCTGGGAAGACATTACTGATGTGAGACATATAACAGAATTGCTGGAAACACACTATTGCTGTGAGACCTATAACACAACAGCTGGCGAGACACTACTAATGTGAGACATATAACATAAGAGCTGGAGACACTACTAATGTGAGACATATATCACAACACCTGGAGACACTACTAATATGAGACCTATAACACAACAGCAGGGAAGACATTACTGCTGTGATACCTATAACACAACAGTTGGAGAGACGCTATTGATGTAAGAACTATAACACAACAGTTGGTGACACACTATTGCCGCGAGACATATAACACAGCACATGGAGAGACACTACTGATGTGAGACCTATACCACAACAGCTGGGGAGACACTATTGCTGTAAGAATTATAACACATCAGCCGGGGAGATACTACTGCATTGAGACCTATAATACAATAACTGCTTCTGTGAGACCTTTATTTAGAATATTTCTACGAATGTTGTTAACAGTTCATAATCATCTGTTATCACTCCGCCTACACCACAACATAATCATGATTATGATACATCGGCGATGTGATAATTCTTCATATTCAATTATATTAAGTGTCCCCTTTAAGTACTCCGTGGCTGATTTATTTTAAACCAAATTTCGTATTAAAAATAGCTCAAGATTTTGATAACATGTTGCAAAAACATTGATCAAATTTGTAATGATTTTTTTGACGTTTTAAGCTTGTGAGGCGATACTACTATTGCTCGAACATATATGTCCTTTTTATTTTGGATACTTATGTGTACACTTAGTAAGATGGGTAAACAGTTATCTTGGTTTATCGTGTCTTACCTTACCTTATCTTATCTTATTTGATCGTATAGTGTCTTGTCTTTATCTTGTCTTGTCTTGTTTTGACTAGTGTCTTGTCTTGATCTAGACTTTTAAAGGTACTGGAGCCGATCTGATCTGATTTATATTACATATTAGCTTGCTTGTCTTGTCCTGATTTGTTTTGTCTTTTTTGTATTTTAAAGATATTGGATTTGATCTGATTTTAGTATATATTAGCTTTGTCTTGCCTTGTCTTGTCCTGACTTGTTTTGTCTTGTCTTGTATTTTAAAGATATTGGATTTGATCTGATTTTATTATAAATTAGCTTTGTCTTGTCTTGTCCTGACTTGTTTTGTCTTGTCTTGTATTTTAAAGATATTGGATTTGATCTGATTTTATTATATATTAGCTTTGTCTTGACTTGTCTTGTCCTGACTTGTTTAGTCTAGTCTTGTATTTTAAAGATATTGGATTTGATCTGATTTTAGTATATATTAGCTTTGTCTTGTCTTGTCTTGTCCTGACTTGTTTTGTCTTGTCTTGTATTTTAAAGATATTGGATTTGATCTGATTTTATTATATATTAGCTATGTCTTGTATTGTCTTGTCCTGACTTGTTTTGTCTTGTCTTGTATTTTAAAGATATTGGATTTGATCTGATTTTATTATATATTAGCTTTGTCTTGTCTTGTCTTGTCCTGACTTGTTTTGTCTTGTCTTGTATTTTAAAGATATTGGATTTGATCTGATTTTATTATATATTAGCTTTGTCTTGTCTTGTTCTGACTTGTTTTGTCTTGTCTTGTATTTTAAAGATATTGGAGTTGATCTGATTTTTATTATATATTAGCTTGTCTTGTCTTTGCTTGTCCTGACTTGATTTGTCTTGTCTTGTCTGTTGTATTGATCTTGGCTTTTAAAGATATATGAGTTGGTCTGATTTTATTATATATTAGCTTGTCTTGTCTTTTCTTGTCCTGGCTTGTTTTGTCTTGTCTTGTATTTTAAAGATATTGGAGTTGATCTGATTTTTATTATATATTAGCTTGTCTTGTCTTTTCTTGTCCTGACTTGATTTGTCTTGTCTTGTCTGTTGACTTGATCTTGGCTTTTAAAGATACTGGAGGCGATCTGATTTTATTATATATTAGCTTTGTCTTACTGGAGGCGATCTGATTTTATTATATATTAGCTTTGTCTTTTCTATTCTTGTTTTTTCTTGTCTTATCTTGCATTGTCTTGTCTTGTTTTGTCTAGTCTTGTCTTGCCTTGTTTTTCTAGTCTTGTCTTGTCTTGTCTTCTGTAAGCGATCTGATATCGTTATGTGTGTCAATCCAAATACAAATAATACCAGATTATTGTGATTCAGTTCCATATTCAGTATTGACTTTAAGCATTAAACTAGACCCCTTGCTCCATCCGATATAATAATTGTTATTGAAATAGTTTGGTCTGGAAAACTCGACTAGTTTTGGTGTATAAATCATTAATATCCATTTATATGGTGATTTAAGGCTCCTTTAAATCGTATTGTAATATCTAAGTATTAGGTACAACACGGAGCAATAGAAATCAATAAGCATTAATATTTATGATGTATCCGTGAAAACAGCGGGGTCTTGAGTTTTGGGCCTGAATTCAGTGCATAAAACTGAATCACATTATAATGATTGTCAGTTGTAGTTGGCTTGACAACAACCCCCCTAGTCTCTCTAAAGTTTGCTTTTAATAATTGTATAACATAAACAATAGCAAGGCAACACAAATTGAGGTGATACTTTAGTATTTACAAGTATGCATACGTGACCCCATACTTAGCAGTTCAACAGGAACATTTCACAACAGATGTACACCGTTTCTAAACCGGTAGACGTATATATACATAACTTACATATTTTGATCTAAACTCTATAGACACAATATAAACGGCTTTAACAAGTCAGGTAAAATC
This sequence comes from Cyrtodaria siliqua, assembly GCA_037043455.1. Taxonomy (NCBI): domain Eukaryota; kingdom Metazoa; phylum Mollusca; class Bivalvia; order Adapedonta; family Hiatellidae; genus Cyrtodaria; species Cyrtodaria siliqua. The sequence goes on from JAWPHD010004006.1 coordinate 39,737, forward strand.
CCAAAAATGGAGCCTCGAATTAAGAGTGACCATCTCATAATTCATTTCACGTATTTAATCACGGATATTTTAAGATTCCGTGAATAAGCATATACTTCTAATCGGCACATATACATTATTATATGTCCTGAACACATGAATAGAGTGTGATGAACGGTTTTGTAGTGTAGTTTTGTCGTTATTTGGCAGGTTAGTTTCTTTCATGGTCTTTTGTTTCTAAACACTGTGTGTGGTTGTAAGAGAAACATAATAAAACATTAAATATATTTGTTATTAAATAAACAGTTATAATCTGGCTTGCACTTCCTTAACGGAGCGGCACAGAGGAAAGTGGTCTCACTACACTTGACAATATGTTGCTCATGGGCTGTCCTAGATTGCAATTTCTAGAAAACATTGTCCTCGTTTTCTACTTCCTGAATTTGTTTGAAAAGTGTTCCTTCTTCCTTGACTACTGCGTTGTCTTTAACGTGTTTTTCCTACTGTATCCGCCTACCACTTCCCGACATCCGTTGTGTCCCCGCTATAAAAGCAAGTGCATTATTTCTAGACCGAAACCATCCGAGCAGGTCACACGCATCCTAACTCTAATCATCTGTCTTGCACTTGCGTATAAAACTTCCTTAAAGGAGCGAGGCAGAGGAAAGTGGTGTTCCCTACCTCTTGGGACTGATTTATTCTGGAAAAACGGATCTATTTTTGAACAGTAAGTGCTATATTTTTTAAATTGAATAAGGTATTACGTAATTTACTAGTGTCATATTACACCTTTAAGTGAGTAGTGTTAGTTAATATGTTAACTTAGTTTTAAGTATATTCATATAGCATCAATTAAGTCCGAGATATTGCGAATATATTTTTTACTTTAGCATGTGTCATAAATATCAGCTATAATTCCTCAAAGTTAGATTTTTTGTTTGTTGTTGTTGTTGTTGCTATTGTTGTTTTTGTTGAAACATAACCTTTAATACGCGTTAACAGGATGTGTTTCTTCTAAATATAAGTTAACTTTTTTTTTGAATGAATATATAATTCATTGTATATAATTTATACTAGGATTTTGCAATATGCTTCTATCGAAACCGTTTCGCACCACTAGTGCGTTAAATCTATTTTATAAACGGGAAACTATTTTGATTAAAATCAAAACTGATAAAACATTTACTACATAACATGCATTATTTTACATAACATTGCACCACACACAATTTTTCGATGCATTTATCAGAGTCAAATAAACATCTCTTTTGACACAAGATAGCGGGAAAAAAACTTTAATGGAAAGTGCATGTTCACAATAAATATAATGCTGTTGTCCTATGTAGACGGAATATATAGTTTTAAAACGCGGAATTAAACGGTTTGGAAATACCGCTATTTTAATAGAAACAAACTGAGTGTTTACATGTACATGTATGTGTTGCCGACCAGTATAGATTGGCCTCCCCGCATGTGAATGCATATGCAATAACAATGCATATAGTACGTATATATACCGAAGGCATGACTGTCAAACATCTGTATTTAAGGGATCTCCTGATTTAAGTCTGAAAGTTTTAATTCAAAACATTTAAAAAAAACAAAAAAACGTTAATTATTAAATGGGTCAATGCTTTCCAAAGCTGCTACTGACAATGTTAAGATATTTCCCAAGCGGTTGTTCCTGGACCACCCACCGGATATGGTCAACGTGTACGGTATCCTCCTAATTCACAGGTGTGCTTTATTCGTAAATTGCACGTGCGGAGGCAGGTTTCGGAGATGTCCACACCATTGATTAACACTCAATGATTTACACAAGTGTAAACTAGCTTCCACGAAAAAGAAGCATAATTATGCAAAGACACATACGTAATGCATCGATGTATTAGAATGCATGTGAGAACACCTTCTACTAGTTTATAGAACCAGTCTGCTCATACAAATAACTGCGTAGCGGTTGGAATAACAGTACAGGGACAGATGTTGACGAGAAAACAACAACAGTTAAACCATTTCACAACATTCAAAAGCAATGCATAGTCTATGCCCCTAATTGGGAAGATTTCCATCTTGCAACAATCGCAAGAAGATGAGGATGAGTTTGTCCTGACCTTCTTCAAGTAAAGTATCATACATTTCCGGTAGAAGCTGGGGAAGAAGTGTCTACTGACGTCACAAGCACCGATGTCTGTTTGTCAATTTTCCTCTATCCAACTATTTTCCAGGGACAGGCTTGACTTGACAAACATTTCCTTGTTATACATTTGGTTGGCGTTTTACGCGTTTTCTTTTTCAAAGCGTCCAACTCCCTAATGAGATCTCTACCATCTGCTTGTTCAATGATATGTTTGCCATCTGCCTTTAGCTAGTTTGGTACAACCCCGAATGAATTTTCGATTGATATGTGCGTAACTTGTTCTTTCCTGTTTTTAAGAAGACACACGCAAAAAAACAACACCTTACGTTCAACAACAACGTGTATCGCACATTTAGGCAAAACCACGTTATCGATGGATGTTGAGATTGAACTGTTGAAAGGGTATTGCTTACTGAAATTATACACCAATTATGAAAGCAATCGGACACCTATTTATATACATAAATTTAAATGAATGAGTTGGACCTTACACACCGTCCGTCAGAAACGACACTTTCTCACAAGTCGAGCTGTCAGTGGGATTCGAACCAACAACAGTGAAAGGAGAGAAGGTTTCAAACGCAGCGTATTTACCATCGCGGTAACAGAGAGCTTGAATGAGTTGTACATCCATGGGTATTACTTGATACGATCTTCTGACCCCATGTTGCAAACCCACGGTACGGGTTGTATACTGAAGAGTAAAAGAAGCGCAACTCGGGAATTTACGCTATATATTGTATATATTTAGCGCACTTAATTCCACATAATATTACAAAGAAATCCCAAGATGTTTTGTAAAAAAAATATTTCAGTTAATCAGAGAAAGGACACAACTATGATGTTGTAGACGTTTTAATAACACTACACCTTGTAACAAGAAATTCATAAATGTTGAAATTCCTCTTTGAAAAACTGAGCTAGTTTGCAAAAGGTTGCATACTAAGTTTGCTCACATGCTTGAGCCAAACGCGTACTCTGTCAATAATGAAACTTTGAAGGAATATTATTTGCTGTAGTATGTGTTAGTTTAGTATTTTTTTCCGAAAGGAAATGTCTTATGTAGCCATGTACCATTCGATTAACAGCAGCATATTGTAGCGAGAATTCCCGAGTTGCGTTTCTTTTGCGTTTCAGTATATGTACTTGAAAGGGTATTGCTTAGGTATACACTTAATATTAATTCAGTTACAACAATACTGCTGGACGTATAATGAATTTGAAAAAAGGGGTTTCATTTATATGACCATGCCGAAAAAGACGTCTCGGGCGCCGCCGATACGTTCGGACAGACGGTCAACTGTGTTGTTAGTTCAGCTCAGCAGGCGAAACAATTTTTAGGCAGTTTCTGAAATGGGTTGGAAAAAAATCCAACCTCTATTCGGTTACTCATTATAAATATGATTTAAACATATTTTATTGCCATATATGTACAAGTACAATGCAATCGGGTCGGGCCACAAGTGCTACCCACATTAGTTACGGCCCTTCCCTACAATGTAGTTTTAACAAATATAATGAATGACAATTGCTATTAACACGTAACAATAAACTGGATTAACTACAACTTGATATGTAGTAGAAGATGTTAAGATAATAAGAAAATAGAAAAAAAAAAAAAAAATTAAAGAAAAAGTAGAAGTGGAAGAAAGAATAATGCAACACATTTAACATTGCTCGGGTTGATTAGACAGATAAAATGTAATGGCAAACTTAAGTAAATCGATGACTATCTCTAATAAAATTTTGAACAGAATTAAAAATCAAACCATTTTCTTGTGTTGTAAGATCTAATCTTCCAAACAATAATGTATTTGAACTTAAAGGATGAAACGAACGTGTTGACTGGAAAAGTTCGAGCCTTTCAACATTGAATTGGTTACATTCAAAGAAGAAATGATTTGCATCTTCATTACCCTGACCGCAAATGCACTGAGGCGATTCGCGTAAATGATTTTGAAAAAGGTCATTATTGAGATTACTACATGAATTTCTTATCCTAGCATGCATAACAGAAAAGAAACGTACACCAGAAAAGTAAAAACTAGGAACATTTGAATTAGTAAACATTATTCGCATAAGCTGACCTTTGAATGTGTTTAATGAGCCTGAATTTCTAATATCTAAAGGTAAATCATTCCAGAGTTTCATAGCTGATGGAATAAATGAATTCATAAAAATAGAGGTTCTGACTGAAGTCTGTGAGAAATTTTCTGCGTTCCTGAGGGGATATGGAGTTTCTTCCGCTACGGTTCTTGGCAGTAAATTTGCCAGGTATTCAGGCACTGTTCCGTTTTTCATTTTATATACAGCAGAAAGTTTTTGGAACTTACGCCGTTCTGATAACGTTAACCATCCTTTTTCATTCATTAAATTAACAATAGATACCGAACGGGTAAGACCGGTCACAATACGTGCAGCTTCATACTGTATTTGTTCAAGTTTATTTTTTTCATATTCGGTGCAGCCATCCCAAACAATAGCAGCATATTCTAAGATTGGACGGACATACGATAAATAAATTTGATTTAATGCCTTACGACTTAGTGTAAATTTCAAAAGCCTCATAGTTCCAATGATTTTGGAAGCCGAAAGAGAGATATTTTCGATATGCATATGCCATTTGCCATCATGGCTCAAAGTAAGGCCTAAATGTTTATGGTGTTCAACAAACGACAACTGGGTGTTATCTAAAATAAGATTAGGCCGACGCTGTTCATTGTTTTTTGAAAAAAATAATGCTTCAGTTTTACTGGCGTTTAACTGAACTAACCATGTTTTTGACCAATTTGAAACAATGTTTAAATCATTGTTTAGAATACCCTCCATATCATCAATTCTTGAAGTGGATACTGAAAAAGAACTATCATCGGCAAACAAACGAGCTATGCTTAACATATTTTCGGATATATCATTAACATATATTAAAAACAAAAGGGGTCCGAGCACAGAGCCTTGAGAAACGCCCGCGGTTATGTTTTTGATTTCAGAATACGCGTTTCCGACAAATACTTGTTGCCTTCTATTATTAAGATAACTTTCAATCCAAGAAAGTAATTTACCATGTACTCCATTTTGCTTAAGTTTAAATAAAAGCGCTTTATGCCATACCCTATCAAAAGCTCTAGAGATATCTGCGAATACAATACACGTATATTGTTTGGCGTCAAAAGCTTGACAAATATTATGATTCACCGCTATAGTAGGTTACTCTACGATGGGGGGACACAACCCTTATTAAAACACAGTATCTACATAATTAGTTTCGTTAATATTTTAGATTTGGAATGTTGGATATTGTTATACTTAGTATATATTCAATAGTAAGTTTCAAGTATAATATTATCAAAAACGCTGTTATTTCTGTCACACTCAACACGGGCTTTCCGAATGGGAGCGCTTAAAATCTGAAAAGTTATGAAATTCATGCATAAAAAGCCTTTTTCTTATTTTGCTGTTTGGTTGTGTGTGTGTCTTTTTTTAAAAAAAAAGATGCTTTGTGTGCGTGATATTTGGTTGTTATTGTTAAAAGTAGCGCCGAACCCACCTCCCTACCCCCCACACACACACCCACAGACCCTCGGCACCACCCTAATCTCAAATCCTGTATCCGTCCCTGCTCAATGTGAAATAAAATTCACAGTGCATCGTTATAAATATGACAGATTGTAAGATGATTATATGTAATACGAAACGTTAAAACTACCGCCTCCATGAATTAGTTTGATTTTAAGCTGCTTGCATATTATCAAATAAAAGGTATTTTCAATATTTCTTCGATATTCTACCATATGTTTAAATCTAGTATTGGTACACTAAACTCATGGTAATCAACGACGTGTAATATGATAAAACAATTTGTTTAGAACTATTCAAATAACTGTTATTAATAATTTGCAAATATGCAATATATGTATAAAAATAATGGTATGCCGCGATTTAAAACAACAACAACAACAACAACAACAACAACAATATTGTCACGTGTTTAATTTGTTCAATTTAAATAATAGATGTGCAAATTGTACGAAAACATCTACAATTCCTATATCAAACGAAGCAATCAAAGATCCAATGGTTCAACTGCCGTCAAGCCTGAATTGTTAATGCCCATAGTTCGTAGCAGAATGATCAAGGGTATAACGTTGTATCAGTGAACTAATAATCAGGATTATTGGTTCACCGGTTGTATTTAAGGGACACTATACAATATCAACGTACTTACCAAGCTTTACAATTGAAACTCGAATTTTGTCTTTGAATCTGCGTGGTCGAGAGGTTAACGGTGTTGCGTTGCAAACCTTCTTGCCGCTGCGGGTTCGAATCCCATTGGGAGCTCAACTTGTAAGTGAGGAAGTGCCGATTCTTACGGATGGCGGGAGGTGTACAGAACTGGTTCTACCCGGGAATAAGTGGGTGGTCTGCTTCCACCACTAACAAAAATCGACCGTCATACATACCCTAAAATGAGCTGAAAATTTACGTTAAATTCGAAACAAACAGACATATTTTTAATCTGCTTGCATTTAATTAAATAAAAGGCTTCCAAGTACTCTTATCATTTTTCTCTCGTTAATTTACGTATTTCATAGGTGTAAATATATTATTGGTTTCAGTTGGTGCAATATCATCAACAATTTGCAAAAACAAGTTTACCGTGTGTCCCTTTAAATGATGGATAGTACCGTAACGATATATTGTTCTTTACTAATTACCTATCACCGCACTAGATTTATTGTTTATTTATGTTTTACAGTGCTTGCTATCAGCCGTGAAGTATCGAGCTAGTGACAAAACTGGATTTAAATGTTCCATGGGACGAACTAGAAAACACTTTGCTGGCCTACATGCCCAGTGCAATATAGACTTTTACAAAAACAGACGGAGAAACAGTACCACGCGAATATTGAGCTGAACGATCATAATCTAGTTGTGCAAATGAGACAAATATAATTAATCATTAGGTAGATAAAAAAAAAATCAAAATATTAAACGAACGTTGAGAAAAAACTCAACAGAAACATACCTGTAAAGGAAGAAACACGGAGTGAAATTCAAGAAACAATGACATAATACAAAATAAAACGAATGTTTGAGTGGAATAGACGATCGCAGAGTGAAATAAAAGGATATAATTAACGCTTTAAGTAAAACCAACAGTTAAACGAATGTTGATAACACAAGCGAGACCGAACAAACGGAATAAACTCTGAACTTTATTAGGCAATCGGCAACATACGAACTATTGGCCATAAAATACTATAGCTATTGTATGTGTACAGTTAAATAAACGCTCGAAGTGAAATCAAGTATTTACTGAACGAACATTACACGATGAGTGAACCTAAGGCATTAAGCGGACCAACGGGCTACCCATTGGTGGGCCATCTTTTCTGCATAAGTCCTTCGATATTACATCAACAAGCTACAGAGTGGAGTAAACAGTATGGCCCAATATTTAAGTGCAATGTTTTACGAAAGAATTTAGTATTTATATCATCAACCGAGCTGCTGAAGAAAGCTTTTAATGATACATCCAACGTAAACTTTCGATGTCATACTTTCCTAGGCGGGTACATCATTCCCGACGGAATATGTGTATCGTCGGACTTGAGCTTCACGTGTAGATCAAAACAGTTTCTAAAGAAAACCATGCTTGAAAATAATCAAGCGGCAGGTGATCACGGTCTATCACTGCTAAGTCACGTGATAAGAGATTGGGTAACCACGACAACCGATAACAACAAGGATATCGATGTACTACCGGAGCTGAGATCGATATATCGGATCGTCATGTCCAGGCAGGTAGGTGAGACAGAAACAGCGCTAACTACGTACCTGTTACAGTTGTAACACTTCTTATATGGACAGATACCACTATTGATTTTAGGCTTCTGATTGGTTGAAAAAGTATATGGTCTGCTGGGGAATACAGTCAGACTGTAAGATAGATTCTGATTGGATGAAAATCCAAATCATAAAAAATCCCCATAAAACATCAAACTATTATATTTCCATCATAAAACATGTTCATTTAGGATATTTTGACTGAAATTTGCATTATCATTGATAAAATTATACTGAGGGTATATTTGCAAAAAGTAAAATGTGTTTACTGCCATTCTGGAGTTGTCCACCTTTAGTGAACTATTAGAGTCTGGACGCAATACATTATCCCCAATTTGCTGGTCATTTTTTAGTGTATCTACGATAGTTTCTTAATCAAGGTTATCGATTATAGATTGGAATTTAGAAATAAGGGTTAAAGGCCAAAAGGCTATAATGTAGGCCTATGGGAAATGCCATATGACCATATACCAACAGTGACACGTCCGGAATTGCCTGGCAATGTCATTATCACGTTCATAAATTACATGTATATATATATATTTTTTTTTATTATTTACCTCGTACATGTATGTCCATTATAAAGAAAACTTATGATGAATGCAAGCGCGGATCTAAGGGCGGACCCGGCATATTACCCCACCCAACCCCGCCACATTATGGTATTATATAGCAGAATGTCATCGCGATAACAATTATAATTTAAACATATTTTCACAAATTTTCGGCAAAACAATTATTATGTTATCCGACTTTTGGAGTTTTACCACTCATGTAACATTCATTGTTTACAAACACAAAATGTATACAAATGTTACGTTAGTCTGTCTATAAAATAGTAATATGTAAATGAAGCCTACTACATATAGGTATATGCGTATATGCGTTATACACTTACATTATTATTATTATTATTATTATTATTTTATTATTATTATTATTATTATTATTTTATTATTATTATTATTATTATTAATATTATTATTATTATTATTATTATTTTATTATTATTATTATTATTATTATTATTATTATTATTATTAATATTATTATTGTTATTATAATTATGTCTTGAATTGTCATTAAGTCTTGTCCATTCACATCCACCACATGTGAGCAATTTTGAATCAACTACTTGTGGGTGGGTGAACAGGTTTTATTTATAATAGAATCAATGGTAGTATATTACGTTTAACTATAGGCTTTATCATGCGCATTTCTGCCCCCACTCATGCACATGTCTATCTTCCCAACATCTAACTCTCCGCGTCTTTTCCTCAATGCTTTTTTCCCTGTACAGTCATCGTTGACTGAACGAAATAATGTAACCCTGGGTTTGAAACCATGTAAATGAAACATGAACACGCATGTCTGTCAACAACACGCGAACTAAGTCGATAGCTACACTCATGGCAATGCTTCCGTTTACTTTACCATGAAGCGTAATCAATATACACCCATGGCAATGCTTCTGTTTACATTACCATGAAGTTAGCTTTATTATTGACAGGCAGGAGAAGCAACATTTTTTTAATGAACTCTATCAAAAGCGTCTTTGCATTCTGACAATTGCATCATTGCAACAAAAGTAGATATACAAGTAGAACAGGAAATGCAGCATTTAAGGACCCAGTCAACCAAAAGCACGCATAGAAGCAAACAATTTTAAAGATGGCTAAAAGGCAGGGTACGCCAACACAAACATTAAAGGGTTGACAATAAGGATACCGCATTGGAACGGTCAGTGGTAAAAATGGCCGTTGGGTGGTTAAACCAGGTTCTAAGGTGCACCAAACATCACTCTTACCTTACTGTCATCCCAATAAAACGGGACAGTGTAAATAAATATATCCTCGCCAGGTTATATTCTCTAAAAAAACAATGCAGAAATAAAACGCATTACGCAAACAATGTCGAAAAATATCTTTAATAGTAATAGTAAACGCTTTTATTTGCATTTGTGTATTTTATTTTACCACGATAAAGACATTTTATATGATATTTATGATTGATAGCTTACATTGATTAAGTGTCACCTAAACATGAATACATATATCAAATGTGCATCATCAATCTTCCACCGGTTACTCGAATATGGAACAGAAAAGAGAAATAATGGTATTTGTCGCTATAGTGAAACGGATTCAAATCTGAATTTTAGTATAAAATTATCAACTCGTATCATTCATTGGTATGCGCATAACAGTTATCTTCCCTTGTGCTGTTAACATTATCATTTGTATGCGCATACCAGTTATCTTCCCTTGTGCTGTTGACATTATAATTTGTATGCGCATAACAGTTATCTTCCCTTGTGCTGTTAACATTATCATGATTTGTATGCGCATAACAGTTATCTTCCCTTGAGCAGTTAACACTATCGTTTGTATGCACATAACAGTTATTTTCCATTGTGCTGTTAACATTATCATTTGTGTGCGCATAACAGTTATCTTCCCTTGTGCTGTTAACATTATAATTTGTATGCACATAACAGTTATCTTCCCTTGTGCTGTTAACATTATCATTTGTATGCGCTTAGGTCAGAATCTACAGTTTTCTTTGAAATTCAGACTATTTTCAGACATGTACACTAATTACGTTAAATAACTTGAATTCTATTTTTCAAAACTAACAAACATGCCCTTTTCCTAAAAGACCATATAATTTCCTCTCAAAATATAGCAAATACTTGCTAGAAAGCAACAAAGTCAGTTTCTCTGCCTACAAATACAATTCATTTACCCCACCCACTTAGCACTCAAAAAAGGAAAACATGACATTTATAGAGACACGGCAGCATATACCTGTCCCTTATTTGAGATATAACACATCCATAATTGAATGACAAACACTCCAAATTGTCATAAAAATGCTATTTCTACATACCTTATCCGGCTTTTTTTTCAGTTATCTTATGTCGAATGGAGAGATGAAGGAATTGATCAAATAAAGCTACCATTTACAACATAGCCACCAGTTACTAGTTTCTGTTTACAGCCTCTATACCGGTCACAGTACAAAAACTTCATTTACACCAAAATTAACTATTATGTCATACTAAGTCAAAAACACCACATGTGTGGATTTCTTTTTTATGGTCTAGCCTGTACATGGCTTTAATCTCTTAGAATCTGTTTTATAAGAAATTCCCCATGGACATTCATTCGAAACTAAGGAGTCTCCCCTTAACAGTTATCTTCCCTTGTGCTGTTAACATTATCATTTGTATGCGCATAACAGTTATCTTCCCTTGTGCTGTTAACATTATCATTTGTATGCGTTTAACAGTTATCTTCCCTTGTGCTGTTAACATTATCATTTGTATGCGCATAACAGTTATCTTCCCTTGTGCTGTTAACATTATCATTTGTATTCCCATAACAGCTGTTATCTGTCCTTGTGCTAACATTATCATTTGTATGCGCATAACAGTTATCTTCCCTTGTGCTGTTAATATTATCATTTGTATGCGGTTAACAGTTATCTTCCCCTGTGCTGTTAACATTATCGTTTGTATACGCATAACAGTTATCTTCCCTTGTGCTGTTAACATTATCATTTGTATTCCCATAACAATTATCTTTCATTGTGCTAACATTTTCATTTGTATGCGCTTAACAGTTATCTTCCCTTGTGCTGTTAACATTATCATTTGTATTCCCATAACAGTTATTTTCCCTTGTGCTGTTAACATTATCATTTGTATGCGCATAACAGTTATCTTACCTTTTGCTGTTAATATTATCATGTGTAAGCGTTTAACAGTTATCTTCCCTTGTGCTGTTAACATTATCATTTGTATGCGCATAACAGTTATCTTCCCTTGTGCTGTTAACATTATCATTTGTATTCCCATAACAGCTGTTATCTGTCCTTGTGCTAACATTATCATTTGTATGCGCATAACAGTTACGAAACAGTGAAAATGAAAATTTGTTTTATAATGGAAACCTATGGTGAAAAAAGCAACATGACGTTACGCAAACGAAATTCCAGCACATGAGGGAAACAGTCGAAACTAAATCCCGGTAACAGTTCGTTTTCACCGGGAACAGTCTTTTCCTTAGTGAATTAGCAAGAAATGACGATATAGCATTTATATAGGAGATCAGGTAATAATATACAGTTATCACATGTGTGTTTGGGGAACAGTCAAAACTGTTTTCCCGAGGTGGAGGGGATGGCAGTGCGAACTGTTTTCCGAGGCCGATAGGCCGAGGGAAACAGTTCACACTGACATCCCCCGACACCAAGGGAAAACAGTTTTGACTGTTCCCCAAACACACGTGTAATAACTGCTTTATTACCTGATTAATGTTACTGTACGAAACAGTGAAAATGAAAATTTGTTTTATAATGGGAACCTATGGTGAAAAAAGATACATGACGTCACGCAAACGAAATTCCAGCACGTGAGGGAAACAGTCGAAACTAAAGCCCGGTAACAGTTCGTTTTCACCGGGAACAGTCTTTTCCTTAGTAAATTAGTAAGAAATGACGATATAGCATTTATATAGGAGATCAGGTAATAATATCATTTGTATGCGCATAACAGTTATCTTCCCTTGTGCTGTTAACATTATCATTTGTATTCCCATAACAGTTATCTGTCCTTGTGCTAACATTATCATTTGTATACGCATAACAGTTATCTTACCTTTTGCTGTTAACATTATCATGTGTAAGCGTTTAACAGTTATCTTCCCTTGTGCTGTTAACATTATCATTTGTATGCGCTTAACACTTATCTTCCCTTGTGCTAACATTATCATTTGTATTCCCATAACAGTTATTTTCCCTTGTGCTGTTAACATTATCATGTGTAAGCGTTTAACAGTTATCTCCCCTTGCGCTAAAATTATCATTTGTATGCGCATAACAGTTAGTTTCCCTTGCGCTGTTAACATTATCATTTGTATTCCCATAACAGTTATCTTCCCTTGTGCTAACATTTTGATTTGTATGCGCATAACAGTTAGTTTCCCTTGTGCTGTTAACATTATCATTTGTATTCCCATAACAGTTATCTTCCCTTGTGCTAACATTTTGATTTGTATGCGCTTAACAGTTATCTTTCCTTGTGCTAACATTATCATTTGTATGCGCTTAACAGTTATTTTCCTTTGTGCTGTTAACATTATCATCTGTATGCGCATACCAGTTATCTGTCCTTGTGCTTAACATTATCCTTTGTATGCACATAACAGTTATCTTCCCTTGTGCTGTTAACATTATCATTTGTATACGCATAACAGTTATCTTCCCTTGTGCTGTTAACAGTATCATTTGTAGGCGCATACCAGTTATCTGTCCTTGCGCTTAACATTATCCTTTGTATGCACATAACAGTTATCTTCCCTTGTGCTGTTAACATTATCATTTGTATACGCATAACAGTTATCTTCCCTTGTGCTGTTAACAGTATCATTTGTATGCGCATTCCAGTTATCTGTCCTTGCGCTTAACATTATCCTTTGTATGCACATAACAGTTATTTTCCCTTGTGCTGTTAACATTATCATGATTTGTATGCGCATAACAGTTATCTTTCTTCCCTTGTGCAGTTAACATTATCATTTGTATGCAAATAACAGTTATCTTCCCTTGTGCAGTTAACATTATCATTTGTATGCAAATCACAGTTATCTTCCCTTGTGCTAACATTATCATGATGTATATGCGCATAACAGTTATCTTCCCTTGTGCAGTTAACATTATCATTTGTATGCGCATAACAGTTATATTCGCTTGTGTTGTTAAAATTATCAAATCGCAAGATCACAATTTATGTTGAGCATGCACATATACAACGCAAACAACATATGTGTATGTAACTTGCATATTGTACAAATATAACTCAGACAACAATGCTTTTTTTGTAACTGTCATGTTGTACAAATGTAGCGCAGACAACATTGTAACTGTCATGCTGTACAAATGTAGCGCAGACAACATTGTAACTGTCATGATATACAAATGTAGCGCAGACAACATTGTAACTGTCATGTTGTACAAATGTAGCGCAGACAACATTGTAACTTTCATGTTTATGTCGTAGAAATATCCGGATATTAGAATATATCACAGGCAACACATTTTGCAACTTTCATGTTGTACACATATAACGCAGACAATAGCTTCATGATATATTAATTTACCGTTAATGTAACAGTCCCACCAACAACAGCCACATTGTACAACATACGTGCACCAACAATGGAGCGTCGAAGTAAGAGTTACCAACTCATAATTAATTTGACGCATATTTAATCCCGGATATTTTAAGAACCCATGTAATAAACCTATACTTTTAATCGGCACATATGCATTATTATATGTCCTGAACACCTGGATAGAGTTTTGATAAACGGTTTTGTAGTGAATTTTCACCGTTATTTGGTGGGTAAGTTACTTTAATAACGCATTTTCTGTAACGTTCATGGTATACGTTATTACATCTACAATGTCATGTGTTTTGTCTTTAGCTGGCCATAGATTAGTGTCATTGCCTATCTATATTAGGTCCATGTGGTCTCCGTGCAAGGTTATGCATATTTTAAGAAGGTCTGATGTTAGGAAGTCCGGAATTTTAATTCGCTTTCGGCGTTCTATAAAATTGTTATTTTCTTGCGCTATAAAGCCCAATTTCCTTCATATCGTAGGCAATGTTGCCATATATAATAAACATATGCATGTATGTTCGTATGATTCTGTATACAAGAAGTCACATTTAATTATCCTATAAATTATTTCATATACTATTTATATAGATATACTGTTCGTATGAGAATCAATTCGTAACAGCTTCGTTTTAAAAACACACATATTTTCATACTATTTTCGTAAAAAAACACTTATTTGTCAACTGCTATATGATTCTTATACAATACTTATTTGAATCTTATATGAAAGATTTTATATAGAAATCACGAACTGCTCCTTTTATATAAGTCTCGTATAAGAGGTATTATATGAGGTGTGAGAAGTTAGCTCGGAGTTCGTAGTTCGGCGTTCGACATTCGTTCTGTTACGGATTTGTTACAGATTTGTCTGCACGGAGTTCAACATTCATTTGTCAGCAGCGAGTTCGACATTCAAACCCAACACGGAGTTCGACATTCGCAGCTCGGAGTTCAACATTCGAACCCAACACGGAGTTCGACATTCGCAGCACGGAGTTCAACATTCGAACCCAACACGGAGTTCGACATTCGCAGCACGGAGTTCAACATTCGAACCCAACACGGAGTTCGACATTCGCAGCACGGAGTTCAACATTCATTTGTCAGCAGCGAGTTCGACATTCAAACCCAACACGGAGTTCGACATTCGCAGCTCGGAGTTCAACATTCGAACCCAACACGGAGGTCGACATTCGCAGCATCGAGTTTAACATTCGAACCCAACACGGAGTTCGACATTCGCAGCACGGAGTTCAACATTCATTTGTCAGCAGCGAGTTCGACATTCAAACCCAACACGGAGTTCGACATTCGCAGCTCGGAGTTCAACATTCGAACCCAACACGGAGTTCGACATTGCCAGCTCGGAGTTCAACATTCAAATCCAACACGGAGTTCGACATTCGCAGCTCGGAGTTCAACATTCGAACCCAACACGGAGTTCGACATTCGCAGCACGGAGTTCAACATTCGAACCCAACACGGAGTTCGACATTCGCAGCACGGAGTTCAACATTCATTTGTCAGCAGCGAGTTCGACATTCAAACCCAACACGGAGTTCGACATTCGCAGCTCGGAGTTCAACATTCGAACCCAACACGGAGTTCGACATTCGCAGCACGGAGTTCAACATTCGAACCCAACACGGAGTTCGACATTCGCAGCACGGAGTTCAACATTCGAACCCAACACGGAGTTCGACATTCGCAGCACGGAGTTCAACATTCGAACCCAACACGGAGTTCGACATTCGCAGCACGGAGTTCAACATTCATTTGTCAGCAGCGAGTTCGACATTCAAACCCAACACGGAGTTCGACATTCGCAGCTCGGAGTTCAACATTCGAACCCAACACGGAGTTCGACATTCGCAGCACGGAGTTCAACATTCGAACCCAACACGGAGTTCGACATTCGCAGCAAGGAGTTCAACATTCGAACCCAACACGGAGTTCGAAATTCGCAGCACGGAGTTCAACATTCGAACCCAACATGGAGTTCGACATTCGCAGCACGGAGTTCAACATTCATTTGTCAGCAGCGAGTTCGACATTCAAACCCAACACGGAGTTCGACATTCGCAGCTCGGAGTTCAACATTCGAACCCAACACGGAGTTCGACATTCGCAGCTCGGAGTTCAACATTCGAACCCAACACGGAGTTCGACATTCGCAGCTCGGAGTTCAACATTCGAACCCAACACGGAGTTCGACATTCGCAGCACGGAGTTCAACATTCATTTGTCAGCAGCGAGTTCGACATTCAAACCCAACACGGAGTTCGACATTCGCAGCTCGGAGTTCAACATTCGAACCCAACACGGAGTTCGACATTCGCAGCACTGAGTTCAACATTCGAACCCAACACGGAGTTCGACATTCGCAGCACGGAGTTCAACATTCATTTGTCAGCAGCGAGTTCGACATTCAAACCCAACACGGAGTCCGACATTCGCAGCTCGGAGTTCAACATTCGAACCCAATACGGAGTTCGACATTCGCAGCTCGGAGTTCAACATTCAAAATTTCAAAATTTCAAAATTCAAAATTCAAAATTTCAAAAATTCTAAAATTTCAAAATTCAAAATTTCAAAATTTCAAAATTTCAAAATTCAAAATTTCAAATTTTCCAAAATTTCAAAATTTTCCAAAATTTCAAAATTTTCAAAATTTCAAAAATTCCAAAATTTCAAATTTCAAAATTTCAAAATTTCAAAATTTCAAAAATTTCAAAATTTCCAAAATTTCAAAATTTCCAAAATTTCAAAATTTCAAAATTAAAAATTTCAAAATTTCCAAAATTTCAAAATTTAAATTGCACAATTCCAAATTTCAAAATTCAAAGTTTAAAAAATTCCAAAGTTCAAAATTTAAATTTCAAAAAATTCAAAATATAAATTTCAAAATTCAATTCAAAATTTAAATTTCAAAATTCAATTCAAAATTTAAAAAAATCCAAAATTCAAAATTTAAATTTTCGAAATTCAAAAAATTCAAAATTTGAGTTCAACAACTCGGAGTTCAACATTCAAACCCAACTCGGAGTTCGACATTGCCAGCTCGGAGTTCAACATTCGAACCCAACTCGGAGTTCGACATTCCCAGCTCGGAGTTCGACATTCAAACCCAACTCGGAGTTCAACATTCCCAGCTCGGAGTTCAACATTCAAACCCAGCTCGGAGTTCGACATTTGCAGCTCGGAGTTCAACATTCGAACCCGACTTGGAAATCGACATTCGCAGCTCGGAGTTCGACATTCAAACTCAACTCGGAGTTCAACATTCCCAGCTCGAAGCCCAGCTCGGAGTTCGACATTTGACATTTGAACCCAGCTCGGAGTTCAACATTCTCAGCGTGGAGTTCGACATTCAAACCCAACTCGGAGTTCGACATTGCCAGCTCGGAGTTCAACATTCAAAACCCAAATATGTCCTAGAGTAATGTAGTTAGTCTTAAACTATGTTTGTTTTCAACAAATAACACGAAAAAAAGAACTTTTAACTTTTTGTATTTAATTTTTTGGTGTTTTCTTTTGATTTTATTTTTATTCCCAACACCGATATAGCAACCTGTATCAAAGACAGTTTTGATTAAATATGATTATTAATACAGTTAGGAACAAGACGTTGATATATACTATATTTAAAACAGTAGAACAATCCAGTGGTATCTTTATAAACTGTTTCTTTATTTCATCTTATCATTAATAATAATTAACTGACATTGTGAATCACTAAAAGCCTTTCGAAATAGTTGTTGCTATATACTATTATATATAATAAAGCAATACTCATATAGTTTTCACGTTTTATCTGAAGTAAAATCAAACAAACCAATGCCGTAACCAGAACGTTTTCCCCACACTATTGATAAACTATACTGAAGGGAAAAAGAAACGCGACACGGGAATTTCCGCTATACATTGTATGTAGAATGTGCTGCTGTTAATCGAATGGTGCATGGCTGCGTAAGACCTTTCCTTTCTTTCGTAAAATATAGTTTCTCAACAACATTTACTTAGATATATTGTAACCGGCACTCGCTTACGGTTTTTTCAATTGCTTTTGTTAAGTGTTACTCTAAGTATAGTATTAATAATTTATGCTCACTAATTCTTTAAATAACATACAAACTCTTTTCCCCTGGACATAATAAATCACCAGTGTTAAATCGGTTTTTCAACGGACATGAACAGTACTGTGTGTGATATATATTGGACATGAACAGTGATAGTGTGTTTTTTTTCATAGTGAGCATTTTTTAATTATTCCAGTAATCTCTTCTGTGTTTACAATATATGGCGGAAATTACAGTGTCGTGTTTCTTTTTTCCTTCAGTATATTTTATTAGGTTAAGCAAAGCAAATTCTGCAGACACATTCGACTCGAGTTCTCCGTTCTACATTCGAACCTAGTTCTTCGTTCTACATTCGAACACAGTTCTCCGTTCTACATTCAACTTGAGTTATCCGTTCTACATTCAACTGCAGTTCTCCGTTCTACACTCGACTTCAATTCTCCGTTCTACATTTGACTCCAGTTCTCCGTTCTACATTCAACTTGAGTTCTCCGTTCTACATTCGAACCCAGCTCTCCGTTCTACATTGGACTCCAGTTCTCCGTTTTACATTCGACTTGATTTCTCCATTCTACATTCGAACCTAGTTCTCCGTTCTACATTCAAACCCACATTCGACTCCAGTTCTCCGTTCTACAGTCAACTTGAGTTCTCCGTTCTACATTCGACTTGAGTTCTCCATTCTACATTCGAACATAGTTCTCCGTTCTACATTCGAACCCAGTTCTCCGTTCTACATTCGACTCCAGTTCTCTGTTCTACATTCGACGAGTTCTCCGTTCTACATTCGACTCTAGTTCTCCGTTCTACATTCGGGAGTTCCGAAGTGTAGATTTTTACGGATGGCGGGAGGTATATAGTACTGGTTCTACCCAGGAAATGTGGGTGGTCTGCCTCCACCACAAAAAAATCGATTGTCATTTATAACCTACCATGTGTTGAAAATGACATAAAACACCATACAAACAAACTAAACAAAGACTCTAGTTCTCCGTATTACATTCTACTCCAGTTCTCCGTTCTACATTCGACTCTAGTTCTCCGTTCTACATTCAACTTCAGTTCTCCGTTCTACATTCAGCTGTAGTTCTCCGTTCTATATTCGGAGTAGTTATTGACAAGACTCTAATAAAATTTTCCTGTTGCATTTTAAGTTTTAAATCAAACCCAGTCTCTCTGACACCGCTTTAACCGGTGCTATGGAGCTTGAGAGGTGTTGCACCTTATTTACCTTTCATGATCATTGTTAATAAAACCGAGTCTGCCACTGCACTATTCTCTCATGAACGTGTTCGTTGCTTCCAACGGATACCCTTTACAGAATTTATTAATACTGCTTCCCTTTATCGAGGACTATATGTAGAATATATAAAAATATACAGTTGTGAAAAGAACACTGTGAATGCGTGTGGAACTTGCACGGCTCTAAATAACCTATGATGTGTTGATCAGCCGTTAAACACCCAATGCATAATTTGTTTATTGAAGCACCGGTTCAAAGCACCGGTTCAAACATACTTGCGCTTCCGACGTCGAAGGTTAAATTACTGCAAATTCATCTGATGTACTTTCATGGTGCATCGAAAGTGGGTATCAGCAAGCTGTTGAAAACTATATTTGTTTTTATAGACTTTAAATACGAAAACATGGTGCAAAAGTTTAAACTCTTTTATATTTTGATGAATCGCAATAATCTAAAATAATGTAATAACTAAGAAAAACAGTTTTGTTATTTGTTGCTCGTGTGTTTATTGTTGAATATGTCATGTTCTTTCTTGCCTTTTTTGTGTAACATTTATCGAAGCCTACGTGTTTTTGTTTTGAAGTTTTGATATATTTTTTACTTTTGACGACGAACGTTTTTACTTTTATATAATTGACGTTTTTTTTTTAATTTGGCGACGATTGCTACAACCCTGAATCCACCTCGGCGTCCATTTCGGGAACACCCGCCCGAAAAGTGAAAATGCTTTAGCCATTATAAGGGTCATTTTCAGAAAACGTGGGGTCAGATATGGTACAAAATTGCGAATATGCGTCAAACTGAATTTTATTATACTAAAAGCATAAATGAGTATGTGAACAGTCACAATCTAAAAGATGCAAACACAGCACTGCTGAACCGTAAATTTCACAGAAACGAATTCTTCACACTTTTGTTACAAATACGGTCGTAAATATCACTAATCGAAAATGTGACATATAGGTTTGACTTTTTTTGTACTTTTTCGTACGAACTTATTTTCCACAGCCAGCTGACAGGATTCAGTTTATCGCTTATATCATACAATTGGTATGTTAACAGTCTACATTTTTCATGCAATCTTGACCAACCTTGGACAAAACATATATGACCAAAAGATCTCGGCCAAGTTCGATTATGGGCCAGATCGTACAAGTATGACCAGAGTTATGGCCCATGATTTAGCAAAAGTGCCATATTCTACCTTGTTAACACACTACAGTAGAGTCAATTATTGACCAATCTGAATCATATTAAGACAGAATGTGAATGTTTATAAAATGCAAGCCAAGTTCGAGTTTCGGTCATATCGGCCTAGTAACACCAGAGTTATTTCCCTTGATTTAGCAAGAAGCTGTATTTGATCTTGTTAACACTCTAGAGGCTTTATTTCAAGACAAATCTTAATAATATTTGGACAGAATATGTATGACTATAAGATCTCGGTCAAGATCGAGTATGGGCTAGAAACGCCAGAGTTGTTATTGCCCTCGATTTAGCAAAAATGCCATATTGCATTTGGTCAAGTTAAACTTTCGCTTAGATAGGATCATTAAAAGCAGAGTTATGCGCCCCTGATTTAGCAATGATTGTTCTATTGGTTTTCCGAGCAATAACTCATATAATAAAGCGCATGCAAGTACCAAATTTGGTCTGTGGATACATATTGGGATGCTGAGATGTTGGGTGCCAAAACTGGGTCACTATGATCTTGACCTTCAAGGTCATAAATGTGTTACCCCTGTCCGTCCGTGCGTGCGCCTGTCCGTCCGAAATTTCATGTCGGCTTCTTAACTTTCGCACAAATATTCCTCATATAAAACAATGGTGCGCAGGGCGCAACGGCCGGACGGCTATATTCATGGTCAATGTCGCTGGGCGTTTAGAGGTCATAGAGTTTGTATGGACATTCGTGTCCGCTCTGTATATTCCACATACATAGACCGATTTTCAAATTACTCATGACACATTTATTCCTCATAACACAAGCGTGCAACTGCCAGGTGGCTACCTTCAATGTCAAGGTCGCACTAAAGCAGGGGCACCCATGTAGTATGGACACATTTGTAGATAATGCACCTTTATGAAAGGGTTTACCTGTATTGATATTTTCATATGTTTCGTTTACGGACAAACATGTAACCATTAAAATATGGTAAACGTCGTGCGATTTTACCTTTACGACTGTTCTATGTTATTTTTGCATCAAACGCCAAGTTATTAAAACTCTCCCATTTAACGGACCAAATGATGTAAAGTATTTTTATCAATACATGTCGTTAGGTCTGTCATGTCTGCTATCATAAAAAAAGACTATAGAAGCCCGATGTTTCGATAACGAAGCGAACAGATGCGACGACGAAGCGCGAAGGTGCGATGGCTGCACCTTCGCGCATCGCCATTGCACATTCCCGCAACGTCATCGCACCTTTGCGCTTCGCCATCGCACCTTCGGGCACCGCCATCGCATCTTCGTGCATCGTCATTATATCTTATGGCACCGCCATCGCACTTTCGCGCATCACTATTGCACCTTCGCGCATCGCCATTGCACATTCGCGCATCGCCATTGCACCATCACGCATAGCCATTGTACCATCACGCATAGTCATAGCAGCTTCCGCTTGGAGCATCGGCCTTTAGGCAATGCACGAAAACACGATGATGGAGCACGAAGACGCACTGGGGAAGCGCGAAGAACTTCAGTTATTTCGCGCTTCGCCGTCTCTTCCTAATGGATCGTATGAGAGAAAACAAACCAAAAACGTACACCGTACAGCTGTACACAAGCCAAATTAATACATTGTTGCCGTTAAAACTGCACACCATTAATGGTAATTTTATTATATTCTATTCTATTCTATTCTATTCTGTTCTGTTCCATTCTCTGTTCTGTTCTGTTTTGTTCTGTCGTGTTGTGTTGTGCTCCGCCTATTTTTCTAATAATGTTATTTTTTCGCCGATCTGTATGTACATGTGACGTTTTCGTCTAAACAATCATTTATTGCAGTTTTTTCGTGCTGTTTTAACATGTGAAAAATACGTTTTTGCTCTACTAGGGGTAGAGATGCCAAACGTAAATTTCACAGATTTGTGACATATTCGTGCGATTTTTGTGAAATATCCGCACGTATTCTTCACATGTGTGAAGAATTCGCACGAATTCCTCACACGTGTGAAGAATTCGTTTCTGTGAAATTTACGGTTCAACACAGCACAACCATTGCCATGTGCCTGTAACACCACAACAAACCAGTGAAGCCTTTGCGGGTAACTGATGTTATTGAACTTGTTTGATTAATTCATAAACGGTGAAACCCAATGTATAAAGTAAAATAACATACTAATGTGACTCATACATTACTGTTTTTATACATCAAAACTAAATATTGGGATAAATGGCTCTTTATCATTGTTAAAATCAACTGAAACAAAATAAAAAGATTTAGCATTATCTTGTCCTAAACACTATTTGAATTATCTCAAACAATAACATTTTAAATAGAAATTGCAAACTAAAACATATGACAATATCAATGGTACCACTATATCCAAATACGTAGGGATAAGAGCACATACACTGCAGTAACATCAAGGACATACTGAAACACCAATGACCATTCCATACATATTAGTTGTGCGTCACAGTTATCACGGTAAACGTGTAGTGGCGTCATTTTGGAATAACTGTACCATTTTGGCACATCTGTTTTAATACAAACAGTAAACCATTTGGTATTTTCAAATCGTTAAACTGGTGTTCCTTTGAAAACTGGTAATATCAACGACACATTTTCTAAAACCAAAGACAGCTCTAGACATATTATCAGTTTTGCACACCCAGTTATGACTATAGGATTAATGGCAACAATTTGTAATGCATGATACGTGTGCACATCTGCTTTAAAACAAAATAAGACCACTTATTATTTTCATATGGATCACTTGTGTTATTGTAAAATTGGGTAACATCAATGACGCTGTTACACCTAAGACTACTCCAGAGGTTTTATCAGTTTTGCATCAGTCATTACTGTAGTTGCTTTGTGGAGTTATTCTGGAAAGCTTAATACACTTTCACAATTTTTAAAAAACAAAAAGAACACAATATCTAACACGAAAACGAGTGATTCGTGCTATAATAAAATTGTCTTTAATGTTGCTGTCTGTGTATATGATGTTACCTTAATCATACTTTGCGAATTTGACTATTACGGCAATACACACGGTAATATTTATTAGCGATAGAGCACGGCACATTTGATACATTG
Organism: Cyrtodaria siliqua; assembly: GCA_037043455.1. NCBI lineage: Eukaryota > Metazoa > Mollusca > Bivalvia > Adapedonta > Hiatellidae > Cyrtodaria > Cyrtodaria siliqua. The sequence continues at coordinate 63,481 of JAWPHD010004006.1, forward strand.
CATCTTACACATCATTACTTAAACATGACTAAATATCCATATGTTCAAACAATTGTCCCTGACATTACAAACTGGTTGTCATTAATGTTACCTCATGTGTATGTACAGTAACGTTTTGCTATAATCCAATATGAACTGTATTTGTACGTATCCTAACTCTGTGTAGCACCGCTAAATGTTAAAATTCCGCTAAATGTTAAAACTTCCTCTAAACGTTAAATGTTATAAAATTTAACATATAGCGTTTCGAGGAATCCGTTAACCGCTAAATGTTTAAAGTCAACAAAGCTTTCTGAAATATGTAATGATATGAACAGTGCTGCTTTAATCGAATCAGTTGCATTTTATAATTCTTTCATTACGGAAGAAACATTATTAAAATGCTGAACTTGGTCCAAATGGTCAAAGCCGAACTGGCTTCAAATGTTGAACGCAGTACTGGCTTCGAATGTTGAACGCAGAACTGGTCCAAATGTTGAACGCAGAACTGGTCCAAATGTTGAAGGAGAGGTGCGTTCGAATGTAGAACGGAGAATTGCAGTTGAATGTAGAACGGAGAACTGGAGTCGAATGTAGAACGGAGAACTGAAGTTGAATGTAGAACGGAGAACTGGAGACGAATGTAGAACGGATAACTCAACGGAGAACTGCGTTCGAATGTAGAACGGAGAACTGCAGTTCAATGTAGAACGGAGAACTGGAGTCGAATGTAGAACGGAGAACTGAAGCTGAATGTCGAACGGAGAACTGGAATCGAATGTAGAACGGAGAACTGGGTTCGAATGTAGAACGGGAACTCAAGTTGAATGTAGAACGGAGAACTGGGTTCAAATGTAGAACGGAGATCTAGAATCGAATGTAGAACGGAGAACTGGGTTCGAATGTAGAACGGATAACTAGGTTCGAATGTAGAACGGAGAACTGGAGTCGAATGTAGAACGGAGAACTGAAGTTGAATGTCGAACGGAGAACTGCAGTTGAATGTAGAACGGAGAACTAAATTTGAATGTAGAACGGAGAACTCAAGTCGAATGTAAAACGGAAGAAACATTATTAAAATGCTGAACTTGGTTCAAATGCTCAAAGCAGAACTGGCTTCAAATGTTGAACGCAGTACTGGGTCCGAATGTTGAACGCAGAACTTTGTTCGAATGTTGAACGCAGAACTGAGCTCGAATGTAGAACGGAGAACTGGAGTCGAATGTAGAACGGAGAAATGAAGTTGAATGCAGAACGGAGAACGGAAGTTGAATGTAGAACGGAGAACTGGAGTCGAATGTAGAACGGAGAACTGCAGTTAAACGTAGAACGGAGAAATGCATTCGAATGTAGAATGGAGAACTAGGTTCGAATGTAGAACGGAGAACTGGAGTCGAATGTAGAACGGAGAACTGAAGCTGAATGTCGAACGGAGAACTGGAATCGAATGTAGAACGGAGAACTGGGTTCGAATGTAGAACGGGAACTCAAGTTGAATGTAGAACGGAGAACTGGGTTCAAATGTAAAACGGAGATCTAGAATCGAATGTAGAACGGAGAACTGGGTTCGAATGTAGAACGGATAACTAGGTTCGAATGTAGAACGGAGAACTGGAGTCGAATGTAGAACGGAGAACTGAAGTTGAATGTCGAACGGAGAACTGCAGTTGAATGTAGAACGGAGAACTAAATTTGAATGTAGAACGGAGAACTCAAGTCGAATGTAAAACGGAAGAAACATTATTAAAATGCTGAACTTGGTTCAAATGCTCAAAGCAGAACTGGCTTCAAATGTTGAACGCAGTACTGGGTCCGAATGTTGAACGCAGAAATGTGTCCGAATGTTGAACGCAGAACTGAGCTCGAATGTAGAACGGAGAACTGCAGTTGAATGTAGAACGGAGAACTGGAGTCGAATGTAGAACGGAAAAATGAAGTTGAATGCAGAACGGAGAACGGAAGTTGAATGTAGAACGGAGAACTGGAGTCGAATGTAGAACGGAGAACTGCAGTTAAACGTAGAACGGAGAAATGCATTCGAATGTAGAATGGAGAACTAGGTTCGAATGTAGAACGGAGAACTGGAGTCGTATGTGTCTACAGAATTCGCTTTGCTTAACCTAATAAAATATAAAGAAGGGGAAAAAAACGAGACACTGGAATTTCTGCTTTATATTGTATATGCTGCACACTTAATTCCACATAATATTCCAAAGAAATCCCAAGATGTTTTGTAAGAAAAAACTTTCAGTTAGTTAGAGAAAGGCACAACTGTGATGTTACAGACGTTTTTATCACAGTACACTTTTTAACAAGAAATTCATAAATGTTGAAATTCCTCTTTGAAAAATTGAGCCATTTCAGTACTGTATTTAACGTAAAGAGTTTGCAAAAGTTTGCATCCTAAGTTTGCATCCTAAGTTTATTCACATGCTTGAGCCAAACGCGAACTCTGTCAATATTTGAAGGAATACTATTTGCAGTGTTATGTGTTGTTTTAGTCTTTTTTTTTCGAAAGGGAAGGTCTTACGCAGCCATTCACCATTCGATTAACAGCAGCATATTCTACATACAATATAAAGCGGAAATTCCCGTGTCGCGTTTCTTTTTCCCTTCAGTATAGTTTATCATATTGTGGGAAAACGTTCTGGTTTACGGCATTGGTTTGTTTGATTTTACTTGAAATAAAACGTGAAAACTATATGAGTATTGCTTTATTAAATATAATAGTATATAGCAACAACTATTTCGAAAGGCTTTTAGTGATTCACTATGTCCGTGAATTATTATTAATGATATGATGAAATAAAGAAATAGAGGATATTTGTTGTTTTGGAGTGAATAACATATTTTATTTCATCGAGAAGTGAGAAAACGTTATATTTTAACGAATGCGAAGCATGAGTGAAAATATCAAAGATTTCTCTCTTCGAGATGAAATAAAATATGTTATTCATGATAAAACAACAAATTTTCTTTTTATTTTATGATTTTACAAACAATTATCTAAGTAATTTCAATAAATAAACCGTTTATACACACGCTTCTTTCCAAGTAACGATGACCTAACGAAACGTTACATGACATCACCTTTTTTGAAACCATTAACGTCACAGAAAAATGGTAATTAAACAAACATAGGATATAACAGTAGGAATATCTTGTTACTGTGCATGCATTTGTGTTGGTTGAACATTCAAAAAGTGGCAGCTACTGTGGGAATAAAACTCTATATTCCACAGTGTGGAATAACACTTTTATTTCACTGATAAAACACAGTATTTCATTGCTTATCATAAAATAAACATGTTTATTTAGACACCACTGAATTGTTATTCTGTTTTAAATAAACAGATTTGATCGAAACTTTCATAGACACAGGTTGCTGTATCGGTTTTGGGAACTTAATTTAAAAAAACAACAAAAAAAAACTAAAATTAAATAAAACAAAATAAAAAAAGTTAAAGTTATTTTTTTTCGTGTTATTTGTTGAAAAACAAACATATTTTAAGACTAACTATATTTCTCTGGGACAAATTTTCACTCTGGGACAAATTTTCAAGAAAACTTAAAACATAAATAACACGGGAAAAGAAATTGAATTTCTTTTTTGGGAGTTTTTTTTTGGGGGAGTGGGGGGATGTTTTGGGGGTTTGGGTCATTTTTTTAACAAATATATTTTTTTGAATTTTTCGTAGCACGGAGAAATAGAGTCGAATGAAGAACGGAGAACTCAGGGCGAATGTAGAACGGAGAACTCAATTCGAATGTAGAACGGAGAACTCAAGGTGAATGTAGAACGGAGAACTGGAGTCGAATGTTGAACGGAGAACTCAAGTTAAACGTTGAACTGAGAACTCAAGTCGAATGTAGAACGGAAAACTCAAGTTGAATGTAGAACGGAGAACTGGAGTCGAATGTAGAACGGAGAATTGAAGTCGAATGTAGAACGGAGAACTAGGTTAGAATGTAGAATGGAGAACTGCAGTTGAATGTAGAACGGAGAACTCAAGTTGAATGTTGAACGGAGAACTCAAGTTAAATGTTGAACGGAAAACTCAAGTCGAATGTAGAACGGAGAACTGGAGTCGAATGTAGAACGGAGAACTCAAGTCGAATGTAGAACGGATAACTCAAGTCGAATGTAGAACGGAGAACTGGAGTCGACTGTAGAACGGAGAACTGGGTTCGAATGTAGAACGGAAAACTGAAGTTGAATGTAGAACGGAGAACTCTAGTTGAATGTAGAACGGAGAACTCAAGTTGAATGTAGAACGGAGAACGTAGAACGCAGAACCAACGCAGAGCCAACTTCACACACATATAATAGTTAACACATCTATTATCGGTTTGGAATGTTATTTAACGGCTGATCAACATATTTCAGCTTTTTTAGAACCGCGCATGTATATCCATTGTTATCAACTCGCTTTATAGCTTTGTTATCTTTTTAAAACGTAATCTGTTTAGTTTATTACAGTTGTGTCAATATTTTTTGAAAAATATTATTAGCAACTGTTTCAAAAGAAGGCCACCTTGTAGCATAAGGTGTTCCAAGTACGATTTGGAAACCGATACTTTGTTGGTATGGCAGTTGAATTAAGAAATAGAACATCGTTTACTGTGAATTATCGTTTAATATATCACGGTTTGGAGTTCAATTGTAAACAATAATTTCACTCGACCTTCGGGCTCGTGAAATTATTGTTTACAATTGAACTCCAAACCGTGATATATTAAACGATAATTCACAGTAAACGATGTTCTATTTCTTAATTCAACTGCCATACCAACAAAGTATCGGTTTCCAAATCGTACTTGGAACACCAACTTTTGAACGACAAACCGTGATATATTATAGATAATTCACCGTAAACGATGTTCTATTTCTATTCTAATACCCCTAAAATGTGAAAATAACGCACACATCTGAAATCTTTCGCATTGCTTTGCTTTCTCTCCTAACCATCTAACGTTGCATACTTTACAATGCGCTATGCGCAAAGCGCAATGCTTATTCTCCTAACGTTGCAAAAATTACAGTGATATATCGTTCAATATTATACAATTATGGACTTTTCAGCTGTTATACATGATGTGATATGCACCAAAAAAATCATTATTGACCGAGGCGATAGCCGAGGTCAATAATGATTTTTTGGTGCATATCAACATCATGTATAACAGCTGAAAAGTCCATAACTATTTTATTATATAACCCTCAATTTACAATTATATAAAACAGGTCAATATCAAAAAAACAATTATATAAAACAGGTCAATATCAAAAAAACAGGTCAATATAAAAAAAAACAGGTCAATATCGCTAGATATTTTTTCTAAAAAATTACTTTCTAGCCAATGAAAACGCGTCTATTTATAGGTTATATAATAAAACGAGATATTTTAAACTAGGCTATATAGTGCGGGCGTATTAGAATTGTTAATATAAGTAGAAGTCGGAAGACTTTATATTTTTTAGTTGAAACCTTGTGGTCTAAGGTGTTTCGGTTACGATTATTCAAAACAAATATTTGTTAATATTATATTTGAATTGTGTAGATTAATATATTATGCAACAAGGTTTTGACACTAAATGTTAATAATTGGCACGCTGACTAAATGCGATGTGAAGATGATAGCGAAGAAAATGAGTTTTGATATATCATAATCATTTTTAACTGAGTTTTGACCCTTTGATTTTTGACTGATAAATATAAATAAATATATTTATATATATATATATATTTGAAGTAATTGTATCATATTTACTGGTATCAAATGAAATAGAAAGTGTAGTTTATATATAAACTACACTTTCTATTTTCTTTTATATCAGTAAATAAGATACAATTATTTGAAATAGATTTCAAGAAATATGATTCTTTACAATACCATTGTGCAGCCGCCACAGAGCACTGTTGAACCGTAAATTTCACAGAAACGAATTCTTCACACGTGTGAGGAATTCGTGCGAATTCTTCACACTTTTGTTACAAATACGGCCGTAAATGTCACTAATCGAAGATGTGACATATGCGTTTGACTTTTTTTTTACTTTTTCATACGAACGTATTTTTCACAGCCAGCTGACAGGATCAGTTTATCGCTTATATCCTACAATTGGTATGTTAACAGTCTAGCGGCCACATTTTTCAAGCAATCTTGACCTTCCTTGGATAAAACATATATGACCAAAAGATCTCGGCCAAGTTCGATTATGGGGCAGATCGTACAAGTATGACCAGAGTTATGGCCCATGATTTAGCAAAAATGCCATATTCTACCTTGTTAACACACTACAGTAGAGTCAGTTATTGACCAATCTGAATCATATTAAGACAGAATGTGAATGTTTATAAAATGCAAGCCAAGTTCGAGTTTCGGTCATATCGGCCTAGTAACACCAGAGTTATTTCCCTTGATTTAGTAAGAAACTGTATTTGATCTTGTTAACACTCTATAGGCTTTATTTCAAGACCAATCTTAATAATATTTGGACAGAATGTGTATGACTATAAGATCTCGGTCAAGATCGAGTATGGGCTAGAAACGCCAGAGTTGTTATAGCCCTCGATTTAGCAAAAATGTCATATTGCATTTGGTCATGTTAAACTTTTGCTTAGATACGATCATTAAAAGCAGAGTTATGCGCCCCTGATTTAGCAATGATTTTTCTATTAGTTTTCCGAGCAATACCTCATATAATACAGCACATGCAAGTACCAAATTTGGTATGTGGATACATATTGGGAGATGCTGAGATGTTGGGTGCCAAAACTGGGTCACTGTGATCTTGACCTTCAATGTCAGAAATAGAAAAAGCTAGTAAGGATCATAACCCATAGATTATACTACAGCACCTAGAGGTACCAATCTTGGTACGTTGATTCATTTTAGGTCGACAGAGTGTCACGTACCATTATTGGATAATTTGACGATTTCCTGGGTTTTAACACCTTAGTTAGCCCCTTAGTTTTAACAAGCCCATAGCTGGTAACGACTATGCTCTACCGAGCTATCCGGGAACCACTAAATGTCGGCTACTTAGTCTCTATACTAGTATACTCTGATTAAAGATAAAACTTATCATGAATGTTGCGCTTTGACCTTTACCACTGGGAATGAAAAAATGCATTTTGCGAATCGTTTGGATATATTGCGGCGAGTTATTTTTTAAATCATTCTAGCTTTTCAACGGATATGTTTATGTAGATTTGCGATGTGGTTTTGCTACAGATATTTACGGACAGACAGATAACTTGCCAAAATCGATTACTTTAGCTCGCACTGTATAATTTATGCACGTGCAATTTGACGACGTTATGGCACATAAATGTGTTACCCCTCTCCGTCCGAGCGTGCGCCTGTCCGTCCGAAATTTCATGTCGGCTCAATAACTTTCGCACAAATATTCCTCATATAAAACAATGGTGCGCAGCGCGCAACGGCCGGCGGCTACATTCATGGTCAATGTCGCTGGGCGCTTAGAGGTCATAGAGTTTGTATGGACATTCGTGTCCGCTCTGTATATTCCACATACATAGACCGATTTTCAAATTACTCATGACACAGTTATTCCTCATAACACAAGCATGCAACCGCCAGGCGGCTACCTTCAATGTCAATGTCACACTAAAGCAGGGGCACCCATGTAGTATGGACACATTCGTAGGTACTGAACCTTTATGAAAGGGATTTACCTGTATTGATATTTTCATTTGTTTCGTTTACGGACAAACATGTAATCATTAAAATATGGTAAACGTCGCGCGATTTTACCTTTACGACTGTTCTATGTTATTTTTGCATCAAACGTAAAGTTATTAAAACTCTCCCATTTAACGGACCAAATGATGTAAAGTATTTTTATCAATACCTATCGTTAGGTCTGTCCAATCTCTCCTAGAGGCCATTACATTGACCTCTGTCAACGTCTAAGAAAGTAGTCTGCGATCACATGATGATTTGTCACATGACCATAGCTAAAATATAAAAATAGCAACAGAACTTCAACACCGTGACACCACCAACTATCGGCCGTTGACTGACATGTAAACAATCGAAAGAAACACGACTTATTATCTGCTTAATTTAAGTAGGTTGTTAAGATCTATGTGATATTGGAAAGTGCTGGTAAGAAAATCGCTGTTCTGTTACGCTATGGGGATGATTTGGTGGTGCCTATTTTAAAGTTTTGACGGCGGAGGGATTTGCCAAAGTACAAACCTTTATTCTGCCGCAATATAATCCTGAGCATAATTTACTGTATATTTAAAACATTCAAACCGAAAATTGTTTTCTTAGTAATATAAGCATTTCATATGAAATTAATTCAGAAAAATATTCGTGTCATCAAGAAATTTTGCATTACCACCGTTTTTCATTGTTTGCCAAGGTTCTTTGTATTTGGTGAGACGTCGACAGAGATGTAGGTTTATGCAAGGAACGACAACTCTGGGTAGAGATTGAGGTCTGTCATGTCTGCTATCATAAAAAAGACTATAGAAGCCCGATGTATCGATAACGAAGCGAAAAGATGCGACGACGAAGCGCGAAGGTGCGATGGCTGCACCTTCGCGCATCGCCATTGCACATTCGCGCAACGCCATCGCACCTTTGCGCTTCGCCATCGCACCTTCGGGCACCGCCATCGCATCTTCGTGCATCGTCATTACATCTTCTGGCACCGCCATAGCACCTTCGCGCATCACTGTTGCACATTCGCGCAACGCCATCGCACCTTCACGCATCGCCATTGCACCATCACGCATCGTCATCGCAGCTTCCGCTTGGAGCATCGGCCTTTAGGCAATGCACGAAAACACGATGATGGAGCACGAAGACGAACTGACGGGAAGCGCGAAGAACACGATTAAAATTTTCAAAGTTATTTCGCGCTTCGCTGTCTCTTCCTAATGGATTGTATGAAAGAAAAACAAAAAAGTAGACCGTACAGCTGTACACAAGCCAAATTAATACATTGTTTGTTGCCGTTAAAACTGTACACCATTAATGGGAATTATATTATATTCTATTATATTCTGTTCTGTTATGTTCTGTTCTCTTCTGTTCTGTTCTGTTCTGTTCTGTCGTGTTGTGTTGTGCTTCGCCTATTTTTCAAATAATGTTATATTTTCGCCGATCTGTATGTACATGTGACGTTTTCGTCTAAACAATCATTTATTGCATTTTTTTCGTGCTGTTTTAACATGTGAAAAATACGTTTTTGCTCTACTAGGGGTAGAGATGCCAAACGTAAATTTCACAAATTTGTGACATATTCGTGCGATTTTTGTGAAATATTCGCACGTATTCTTCACATGTGTGAAGAATTCGCACGAATTCCTCACACGTGTGAAGAATTCGTTTCTGTGAAATTTACGGTTCAACAGAGCACGTCATTGTGTGCTATAACGTCGCCTTGAAAACCAACAACAACATTACGTTATCAATGATGAAACATGTTAAAAGTAATAAACATAATTGCTATTTATTTTGATCATTGCATTATCCATGATTTGCGTTAAATGAAACTGTATAGTATTGTTGGAAAAAGATCTTCTGTAGCTGATCGAGTTTGGCATAAATATTCAAAGTACTAAGAAAACAAATAGCAGTCATTTTCCAAAAAGACATTAATTTAATACATACCATTGTTATTAATTTGTTAACACAAATATTTTTAAGAAAATATGTAAGTATTTAAACTTTAATATTGTTATATTTCACTTTTATTTTAACTTTTTTGTTTTTTACAAATATAATAATATTTAGTTTACATTTTAGTGCTCCGTGCATTTCTGACATCGTCAGTTTCAACTAAAAAGCAAGGAAGTGTGCGCCTACTAATTTATATTGATCACGTTTATCCTTGTTCAATACTCATTAAATTTCATCATTGGAACACCATTGACAATACTACTTTAGTTTTGTGTATTTTTGCTATCGAATTTCCTTTCAATTTCAATTTCCAGTCCCGAAATTCAGTTATAAAATAATGATGTCACATTTTGAACTGCTCCCTACATGGGCCTCTCGCCCTCTTAGATCATTCATGGGAACGTAACAAGATATGTTATCGAATTTCTGTTTAAATCATTTGATTTCTTATGAGTTGCGATATAGAAAAAGTTCACGTATTATCTGAAAAACTCTCATATATAAATTATAAACGGAAATATGGTGTGTCTAACTCCTTATCCATTTTAAGATGGATTGTTTTAATATTTGGCACGATGACTATATCTGATTTAGTAGCGAAAGAAAATATTTACGGTTCGATTGTTTTTGTAACTCATGGCTTTTTGATTTTGAAACTTTTAACATATCGAGAAGAAATCATCGTCTGTTTTACTCCTCATTCAGTTTACGTGTTTTGTTTAAATAGTTGTCATGCTCTCAGTTGTTATGAGGTGAAGATGAAAGCTAAAAAGAACGATTTTTGATTTGACCAGTGTTTAAATGACTAATGCCCTTTGAAGTTTCTGACATATATAACATACAGTGGACATTCTTGTATGGCTCACTAAAATATACTGGACTATGGAAATGCCAGCATAAGCAGTGGGTACCTTTTATTTTTACTCGGTATGTATATCAGATGATGTATTGGTAGGTATCAATTATTTTCAACACGTGTCTTTCATTTTGACAAGATGAACGCACCCTACTTGATTCATCAAACGCTTAGGTTCTCGGGTTCTATCTACTGTAACTTAGCGATTGTTGAAAAGGAAATTCGTAGCGCTGTTTAAGTACATGCTGATTTACACATCCATGGACTGAAAAGGCTTTAGATTGATATTCTGCTTTGATATGATTTGTTAATATGCTATTGTGTTACTTGCGTTAATAGCCGTTAATTCGGACGTCATTCATTTGAAAGTTCAAACTGTGTATATCTTATTCACAACCCGTCTACGTGTATTATTTAAAGGAACTAAACCGCCAGATAACGGCAAAAGTACACAATAAAACCGTTTATCAAAACTCTATCCATGTGTTCAGGTGATATAATTATGTATATGTGCCAATAAAAGTACAGCTTTGTTCAGTGTTTTTAAAAAAATCTATAATTGAATATGCGTAACATGAACTTTGGACCAGCATTACGCTTTGGAGCTGCAGCCATTAGCGAGAGCGATATCTATATGTAAGTTTTTTCAGTCTTGAAGAAACTTACTTCTTATATGCGCTTGTTTATGTGGCTGTCCCATGTCTGACTTTGAGCTGGAAATGTCAAACTCCGGTTCGAATATCGAACTCCGAAATGGGAATATCGAACTCCGAGTTGGATTCGAATGTCGAACTCATAGCTGGGAATGTCGAACTCCGTGTTGGGTTTGAATGTCGAACTCCAAACTCGAAATGTTGAACTCCGAGCTGGGTTCAAATGTCGAATGTCGAACTCCGAGCTGGGAATGTCGAACTCCAAGTTGGGTTTGAATGTTGATCTCCGAGCTGGCAATGTCGGGTTTGAATGTTGAACTCCGATCTGGCAATGTCGAACTCCGAGCTTGGTTTGAATGTCGAACTCCGAACTGGGTTCAAATGTCGAATGTCGAACTCCGAGCTGGGAATGGCGAACTCCGAGATGGGTTCGAATGTTGAACTCCGAGCTATGAATGTTGAACTCCGAACTGGGTTCAAATGTCAAATGTCGCACTCAGATCTGGGAATGTCGAACTCCGAGTTAGTAATGTTGAACTCCGAGCTGGTTTCAAATGTCGAATGTCGAACTCCGAGCTGGTTTCAAATGTCGAATGTCGAACTCCGAGCTGGGAATGTCGAACTTCGAGTTGGGTTTGAATGTTGAACTCCGAGATGGGTTCGAATGTTGAACTCCGAGCTGCGAATACCGAACTCCGAGTTACGTTTGAATGTTGAACTCCGAGCTGCGAATACCGAACTCCGAGTTACGTTTGAATGTTGAACTCCGAGCTGGCAATGTCGAACTCCGAGTTGCTCCGAGTTGAGTTCGAATGTCGAACTCCGAGCTGGCAATGTCGAACTCCGTGTTGGGTTTAAATGTTGAACTCCGAGCTGCGAATGTCGAACTCCGAGTTGGGTTCGAATGTTGAACTCCGAGCTGGCAATGTCGAACTCCGAGCTTGGTTTGAATGTCGAACTCCGAACTGGGTTCAAATGTCGAATGTCGAACTCCGAGCTGGGAATGGCGAACTCCGAGATGGGTTCGAATGTTGAACTCCGAGCTATGAATGTTGAACTCCGAACTGGGTTCAAATGTCAAATGTCGCACTCAGATCTGGGAATGTCAAACTCCGAGTTAGTAATGTTGAACTCCGAGCTGGTTTCAAATGTCGAATGTCGAACTCCGAGCTGGTTTCAAATGTCGAATGTCGAACTCCGTGCTGCGAATGTCGAACTCCGTGTTGGGTTCGAATGTTGAACTCCGTGCTGCGAATGTCGAACTCCGTGTTGGGTTCGAATGTTGAACTCCGTGCTGCGAATGTCGAACTCCGTGTTGGGTTCGAATGTTGAACTCCGTGCTGCGAATGTCGAACTCCGTGTTGGGTTCGAATGTTGAACTCCGTGCTGCGAATGTCGAACTCCGTGTTGGGTTCGAATGTTGAACTCCGTGCTGCGAATGTCGAACTCCGTGTTGGGTTCGAATGTTGAACTCCGTGCTGCGAATGTCAAACTCCGTGTTGGGTTCGAATGTTGAACTCCGTGCTGCGAATGTCGAACTCCGTGTTGGGTTCGAATGTTGAACTCCGTGCTGCGAATGTCGAACTCTTTGTTGGGTTCGAATGTTGAACTCCATGCTGCGAATGTCGAACTCCGTGTTGGGTTCGAATGTTGAACTCCGTGCTGCGAATGTCGAACTCCGTGTTGGGTTCGAATGTTGAACTCCGTGCTGCGAATGTCGAACTCCGTGTTGGGTTCGAATGTTGAACTCCGAGCTGCGAATGTCGAACTCCGTGTTGGGTTTGAATGCCGAACTCGCTGCTGACAAATGAATGTTGAACTCCGTGCTGCGAATGTCGAACTCCGTGTTGGGTTCGAATGTTGAACTCCGTGCTGCGAATGTCGAACTCCGTGTTGGGTTCGAATGTTGAACTCCGTGCTGCGAATGTCGAACTCCGTGTTGGGTTCGAATGTTGAACTCCGTGTTGCGAATGTCGAACTCCGTGTTGGGTTCGAATGTTGAACTCCGTGCTGCGAATGTCGAACTCCGTGTTGGGTTCGAATGTTGAACTCCATGCTGCGAATGTCGAACTCCGTGTTGGGTTCGAATGTTGAACTCCGTGCTGCGAATGTCGAACTCCATGTTGGGTTCGAATGTTGAACTCCGTGCTGCGAATGTCGAACTCCGTGTTGGGTTCGAATGTTGAACTCCGAGCTGCGAATGTCGAACTCCGTGTTGGGTTTGAATGTCGAACTCGCTGCTGACAAATGAATGTTGAACTCCGTGCTGCGAATGTCGAACTCCGTGTTGGGTTCGAATGTTGAACTCCGTGCTGCGAATGTCGAACTCCGTGTTGGGTTCGAATGTTGAACTCCGTGCTGCGAATGTCGAACTCCGTGTTGGGTTCGAATGTTGAACTCCGTGCTGCGAATGTCGAACTCCGTGTTGGGTTCGAATGTTGAACTCCGTGCTGCGAATGTCGAACTCCGTGTTGGGTTCGAATGTTGAACTCCGAGCTGCGAATGTCGAACTCCGTGTTTGGTTTGAATGTCGAACTCGCTGCTGACAAATGAATGTTGAACTCCGTGCTGCGAATGTCGAACTCCGTGTTGGGTTCGAATGTTGAACTCCGTGCTGCGAATGTCGAACTCCGTGTTGGGTTCGAATGTTGAACTCCGTGCTGCGAATGTCGAACTCCGTGTTGGGTTCGAATGTTGAACTCCGTGCTGCGAATGTCGAACTCCGTGTTGGGTTCGAATGTTGAACTCCGTGCTGCGAATGTCGAACTCCGTGTTGGGTTCGAATGTTGAACTCCGTGCTGCGAATGTCGAACTCCGTGTTGGGTTCGAATGTTGAACTCCGTGCTGCGAATGTCGAACTCCGTGTTGGGTTCGAATGTTGAACTCCGTGCTGCGAATGTCGAACTCCGTGTTGGGTTCGAATGTTGAACTCCGAGCTGCGAATGTCGAACTCCGTGTTGGGTTTGAATGTCGAACTCGCTGCTGACAAATGAATGTTGAACTCCGTGCTGCGAATGTCGAACTCCGTGTTGGGTTCGAATGTTGAACTCCGTGCTGCGAATGTCGAACTCCGTGTTGGGTTCGAATGTTGAACTCCGTGCTGCGAATGTCGAACTCCGTGTTGGGTTCGAATGTTGAACTCCGTGCTGCGAATGTCGAACTCCGTGTTGGGTTCGAATGTTGAACTCCGTGCTGCGAATGTCGAACTCCGTGTTGGGTTTGAATGTCGAACTCGCTGCTGACAAATGAATGTTGAACTCCGTGCTGACAAATCTGTAACAAATCCGTAACAGAACGAATGTCGAACGCCGAACTACGAACTCCGAGCTAACTTCTCACACCTTATTATATGAGAATCATTTTAGACTCAAATGGGTCATTATAATCAAGAAACATAACTTTGCTCTTAAATATACAGTTGATAAAGCTGAGTCGCATCCCTTGTAAAAGCAGTTCGCCGTCGCGACGATTAAATCTTTGACACTGCTTTTACATTATTATGTTTTTTGAATATCTTTTAGTATAGCACTTAAATAAAACACATTACTGTACACCATACACGAACAATATATTCGTGAGTATTACACAGCTAGCATGAGTACCAATCTACATGCTACACAGTACTTAGTAGTACCACTCTACACGCTACGCTGACATCGCATTGCTTGGTAGTACCACTCTACCTGCTTAGTAGTACCACTCTACACGCTACGCAGACAACGCATTGCTTGGTAGTACCACTCTACATGCTTAGTAGTACCACTCTACACGCTACGCAGACAACGCATTGCTTGGTAGTACCACTCTACATGCTTAGTAATACCACTCTACACGCTACGCAGACAACGCATTGCTTGGTAGTACCACTCTACATGCTTGGTAGTACCACTCTACCTGCTTAGTAGTACCACTCTACACGCTACGCAGACAACGCATTGCTTGGTAGTACCACTCTACATGCTTAGTAGCACCACTCTACATGCTTAGTAGTACCACTATACATGTTTAGTAGTACCATTCTACCTACTTAGTAGTACCACTATACATGCTTAGTACTATCAGTCTACACGCCACGCAGACAACGCATTGCTTGGTAGTACCATACGACACGCTACGCAGACAACGCATTGCTTGGTAGTACCACACAACACGCTACGCAGACATCGCATTGCTTAGTAGTACCACTATGCATGCTTAGTAGTACCACTATACACGCTACGCAGACATCGCACTGCTTGGTAGTACCACTCTACATGCTTGGTAGTACAACTCTACACGCTACGCAGACATCGCATTGATTGGTAGTACCACTCTACATGCTTAGTAGTACCACTCTACACGCTACGACGACATCGCATTGATTAGTAGTACCACTCTACACGCTACGCAGACATCGCATTGCTTGGTAGTACCACTCTACATGCTTAGTAGTAGCACTCTACACGCTACGACGACATCGCATTGATTAGTAGTACCACTCTACACGCTACGCAGACATCGCATTGCTTGGTAGTACCACCCTACATGCTTAGTAGTAGCACTCTACACGCTACGACGACATCGCATTGATTAGTAGTACCACTCTACACGCTACGCAGACATCGCATTGCTTGGTAGTACCACTCTACATGCTTAGTAGTACCACTCTACACGCTACGCAGACATCGCATTGCTTGGTAGTACCACTCTACATGCTTAGTAGTAGCACTCTACACGCTACGACGACATCGCATTGATTAGTAGTACCACTCTACACGCTACGCAGACATCGCATTGCTTGGTAGTACCACTCTACATGCTTGGTAGTACAACTCTACACGCTACGCAGACATCGCATTGCTTGGTAGTACCACTCTACATGCTTGGTAGTACAACTCTACATGCTACGCAGACATCGCATTGCTTGGTAGTACCATTCTACATGCTTGGTAGTACAACTCTACACACTACGCAGACATCGCATTGATTAGTAGTACCACTCTACATGCTTAGTAGTACCACTCTACACGCCACGCAGACATCGCATTGCTTAGTAGTATCACTCTACATGCTTAGTAGTACCACTCTACACGCTACACAGACATCGCATTGCTTGGTAGTACCCCCTCTACCTGATTAGTAGTACCACTCTACACGCTACACAGACATCGCATTGCTTGGTAGTACCACTCTACATGCTTAGTAGTACCACTCTACACGCTACACAGACATCGCATTGCTTGGTAGTACCCCCTCTACCTGATTAGTAGTACCACTCTACACGTTACGCAGACCTCGCATTGCTTGGTAGTACCACTCTACCTGTTTGGTAGTACCACTCTGCATGCTTAGTAGTATCACTTTACACGCCACGCTGACATCGCATTTCTTAGTAGTACCACTCTACACGTTACGCAGACATCACATTTGTTAGTAGTTCCACTCTACCTGCTTCGTAGTACCACTCTACATGCTACGCAGACATCGCACTGCTTAGTAGTACCACTCATCATGCTACACAGACAACGCATTGCTTAGTAGCACCACTCATCATGCTACGCAGACAACGCATTTCTTAATAGTACCACGTTACACGCTACGCAGACAACACATTGCTTAGTAGCACCACTCTACCTGCTTAGTAGTACCACTCTACATTCTTAGTAGTACCACTCTACATGCTTAGTAGCACCAATCTACACGCTACACAGATAACGCATTGCTTCTTAGCACCACTCTACCTGCTTAGTAGTACCACTCCACACGCTACATCGACATCGCATTGCTTAGTAGCACCACTCTACATGCTTAGTAGTACCACTCTACACGTTACGCAGACATCGCATTTATTAGTAGTACCACTCTACACGTTACGCAGACATCGCATTTATTAGTAGTACCACTCTACACGTTATGTAGACAACGCATTGCTTAGTAGCACCCCTCTACATGCTACGCAGACAACGCATTACTTAATATCACTCTACACGCATCGCAGACAACGCATTACTTAGTAATATTACTCAACATGCTACGCAGACAACGCATTACTTAGTAATACCACTCTACACGCTACGCAGACAACGCATTACTTAATATCACTCTACACGCATCGCAGACAACGCATTACTTAGTAATATTACTCAACATGCTACGCAGACAACGCATTACTTAGTAATACCACTATACACGCTACGCAGACAACGCATTACTTAATATCACTCTACACGCATCGCAGACAACGCATTACTTAGTAATATTACTCAACATGCTACGCAGACAAGGCATTACTTAGTAATACCACTCTACACGCTACGCAGACAACGCATTACTTAGTAATATCACTCTACATGCTACGCAGACAACGCATTACTTAGTAGTACCACTCTACACGCTACGCAGACAACGCCCAACACATTAATTAGTGGTACTCCTCTACACGCTACGCAGAGGGCTGGCATGGCGCAGTCGGTAGCGTGGCGGATTTGTAACCGGAGGCCCCGAATTCAAGAGTTTCGTCGGTGTGTTCTTGCGCAAGACACTTTCCCTTAGCCTCGTCCGTCGGATGGGGACGTAAACCGTGGGGTCCCGTGTATCCTCCGAGCACGTTAAAGAACCATAGGAATCTATTCGATAATAAGAGTAGGGCACGGTTCCCGGATTCCTATGTATCCTTCCCCTCTCTCTGGTGCGGCTCTAAATAATAAATACTGTGTTGATGAGCCGTTAAACAACATTCAATTCAATTATACACGCTACGCAGACAAAGCATTACTTAGTAATACCACTCTTCACGACTCAGACAATGCATTACTTTAGTAGTACCTCTCTTCACGCCGCTACACAGACAACGCATTACTTAGTAATACCACTCTTCACGCCGCTACACAGACAATGCATTACTTAGTAATACCACTCTTCACGCCGCTACACAGACAATGCATTACTTAGTAATACCACTCTTCACGTCGCTACACAATCAATGCACTGCTTAGTAATACCACTCTTCACGCCGCTACACAGACAATGCATTACTTTAGTAGTAGCACACTACACTGACAGCATATTAATTTAAATGTGATAAGAAAAGAACGCTTTATACACAACACATTGTATGTTGCTTATTATACTGTATGTACATGTAACGCGTGCAACACATTGGCGGTAATGTTAATATTTCACAAATAATTGTCTCTTGTAATTCTAAAAAGAATGACACAGTTGTATATTATGTATTGTTGTATTGTTAATAATCTTGTACTACTGTGATGAAATTTAAATAAACGATTATACTAATAAAGTACAGACAATACATTTGCGGTAATCTTTAATATGAATACATCGTAGGCAAACTGTAATTTTTTTACAAATACAGAAATAATGTTATTTAAATATATAAATTGCTTTAATGTTAAATATACATAATCACATATTTATGTAACTAAACAACAGAATTCTGACATACATTATTGTTCACATCCACCCATAATAATGTTAATTTTAAAGTCAATTAAAGGAACTAAAACAGCTAGCTAATTAACTTTCATCTACTGATACTTGACCCCTTTCTTGTTTATCCTCAACTAACTTTAATTGGGGATATAGCTAAAGAAACATAATTTTAAGATGCACTTCTTCAATGGTTTCCTTTTGCGTAATAGTACTTGCTCTCCCTCCCACGTCACCAATGTCGTATATTTGAAGGCCACGAAGTCACTATTGTTATAGGGTCACGACGTTCATATTATTATTCGCGAACTGCATCAACAGGATCTATTTAACATTGAAGTTGGATAACATGACATGATGCTATAGGCTATGCCGTTTGTCCATTACGTTTATCATCACATGTTATCGTTACGTTTTATCCAGTTTTATGCACATACGTTAATTTATTATTCCCAAATCAATAAAGAAACTAAACCGCAAACTGTCTCATAAAACCGTCTTTTCAAACGCTATCCATATGTTGAGGTTATAAAACAATGCATGTGTGCCGATTAAAAGTCTAGATTTATTCACGGGTACTTGAAATATGCATAACTGAACATGCGTAAAATGAATTAAAATAGTTGGTAACTCATAATTCGACGCCTCGACAACGATAACCGTAGGATGATGTTGTGCATGGTCAGTACAGCAGTTTATGTTGTAGTTACAGAGTTTGGATTCGAAAAATATGTCCTTCACCTTTTTACCTTATCGTTAGTAAGCTTAGAAACGGTGTACTTCTGTTGTAAAATGTGCCGGATGTTGACATGATAGCGACTTTAAGAATAAGTATTTGATTTGTTCGTTTGAATGGTGTTTTACGTAATTTTAGCACATGTTAGGCCACATTTGACGTTCATGGGTAGAACCAATATTGTACACCTCCCGCCATCCGGACGTTTGTTTGTTTGTTTGAATGGTGTTTTACTTTAGCACGTGTTAGGTCATATATTGCGGTCGATTTTGTTGTGGTAGAGGCACAGACAACCCCATTTTCCTGGGTAGGACCTATTGTATACCGCCCGCGATCACTAGGAAACGACACTTTATCATTTGACGAGACGCGGAGTCTTTACTATCTCGGCCGCGGATAATTATCTGAATAGTTGAAAGTGTTACTAATTATAGATTATACTGCACCATTGATATATTAAAGCTTTCGGGGTAAAAGTATGTTGAAAAATGAAATAAATGATCGTTATTTGTATTAATTATATGCAAGCTGGCTTAAAGTCAAAATACTGGATTAATAGACCGAGTTGCTAGTGCATGATAAACATTAAAATTTGCCGAGTGTCCCTTTAAGAAGGAGATGTTTTACACTTAACAAAAGCTGAACCAATAGCTTAAATAGTGTTCTATTGTGCAAGCAAATCCAATCATGTAAATTATTTATTTATTCATCATTTAGTCAAATGGTCTTAAGTGGTCTGCTCTTTAAACTTTGCTGATTCCCGAATGTGTCGGGTTACAAAATTCAATAAACGAAGTGAATGGTGATGCAATATTAACTACAACATGCGCATAAAGAAAAATACATAAAACAAAGTCGCGTGAAATAGGGGGAAATAAAATACATGCCAGACACATAATGAAACTCCAAACAAGATAGGGCGGTCGGAATGTTTATAACTTAAATGTTTACAATTTAACTGCAAACGTGCGTTTTATAAACTCATTAGATGCGGTAGCCTAAATATCTTCAGAAAAGATCAAAACAGATACCGTCATGATTATTTAAAAAAAACACGTTTTTTATTAGGCAATTGTTTAAATGTGAAACATGCGCATCCTTAAAGTAAAGTAACAATCAAAACAATCGACATGTTGACTCTGCATTACCATTATAGTTGTTTATCACTGTGTACTTAATATTCACACGTTTATGTGGTTAATATGCAGACTTGCAATTACGAGAGTTTCTCAAAATATCTCCGGATATGATTTCATATAGTGCATTAAGGATTCGGAGGACACATTACACATGTACGAGGGGTTTTCACAGTTTCCATAATGAAGTCATACATGTACGTTAACGGTAATACGAGGACATGTAATGTGGAATGAGTTAAAAAAAACCATATACATTATTATTTTTATTTTTCATAGATTTTTTTATTTTTTATATTTTTTTTATAGATAATTAGATTATTGTGCTTTTCATGAGGAAAACGACGCCTTACAATGCATCTTGATGTATTAACGTTTTCGATACTGTTGTTGTTCCGTAAGTGTTTTCCGTTAGAGTACCGCTAGTTTTCCGTTAGCGTACCGCTAGTTTACCGTTGTATTTACCATTTGTGTTTGTTTGTTTAAATGTCGTTTTACGTTATTTTAAGCACATGCTAGGCCATATATGACGGTCGATTGTTTGTGGTTGAGGAAGACCAACCGCTTTTTTTCCTGGTTAGAACCAGTACTGTATACCTCCCATCATCCGTAAGAATCGACACTTTCTCACTTAACGTGTACCGTTAATGTACCGTTAGTTATCCATTGGCGTACCGTCAGTTAGAAAATCTGAGTACCGTTATTTTACGCGAGTACATGCCTCCGTAGCCTCAGTGGAAATAAAGTAAAACATATGTTTTCAGTGGAATTTCTTTCATGGAATGTTTAAAGAAACTAACCCGCCAAATAACGGCAAAACCGTGTATAAAAACTCTGTCCATGTTTTCAGGTCATATAATAATGTATATGTGCCGATTAAAAGTAAAGTTTTATTTACGAGTTCTGAAAATAACCGTGATCGAATATGCGTAAAATGAGCTATGAGTTGGTAACTCTTAATTCGACGCTTCAGTTTCGGGCTTTGAGCTGCTGGTTAAAGTGGTTTATATTGTGTCAATATAGTTTGGATTCTCAAAATATGTAACTTATATTATTATACCTCGTCGTCAGTAGGTCTAGAAACGGTGTTTATATGATGTAAAATTTGGCTGTTGTTGGCGGGATAGTGACTTTAAGAAAAATTGTAACCGTGACATTCACAGAACGCTCCCAGATAAAACACGCATTTATTTAAAAGTAAGCAAACATACAATGGATGGTACCGCCTTGGAACAGACAGTGAAAACAGGCTTAAACCGGTTAGAGAGAGCAGCAGCCCCCACTCATACAAAACTGTCGTACAATGAAAGGGGTCTGTGTAAATAAAGTAATATCATTTAACAAACGCGTAACTCTATTTGTTTAGCACGTGCTGGGCATAGACTCTACGTCTGTAAACCGCACATGAAACGTAAACAGAATTTCAAGAGCACGAATCAGTCTTAATTAGATTAGGAACATCTACCGTACTGTTTACTCCCCGTCTCTCAAGTGGTGGGAAATCAAAACTCCGACTCGATGTATAGTCCTAACCTTTCAAGTGGTGAAGAATCATTTCTAACGTAAGCTATCGATGATATGAAACAGTTTGTCCTTCCTGATCAAAGTGAATATAATATAATACAGGTTTTACTATTTCCAGCGGCTTGGACATCCTATATAAACAGATAGAGAGTGGGTCGTGCAAGCGTTCCATACATAGTAAACAAGTTCTTCAATTGTTGTTTGAAGAAACTAACCCGCCAAATAACGGCAAAATTACACTACATAACTGTTTATCAAAACTCTGTCCAGGTGTTCAGGTCATACAATAATGTATATGTGCCGATGTAAATTATAGGTTTATTCACGTGTTCTTAAAATACCCGTGCGTGATTGAATATGTGTAACATGAATTATGCGTTGATTACTCTTAATTCGACGCTCCAGTTTTGGGGCTTGGTCTGGCGGGTTATGCCGTTAATACTGTGTCTTTAGAGTTTAGATTCGTCGTCAGTAGGTTTAAAAAGGGTCATGTTACGCATGTTGTTAAAATTGACTGTTGTTGGCGGGATAGCTATTTTAAACAAAAAAAAAATGTACGGGAGTTCAGGTTTGACATTATTTCATTATCTAATATTGATATTAATAATATTGTTATATATGACGGTCGTTCTCTTTTAAAAAATATTTGTGGTGGAGGCAGACCCCTCCCGCCATTCGTAAGAATCGACGCTTCCTCACTTATCGACGCTCCCAGTGGGATTCGAACCCGCAGCGGTGAGAGGCGAGACGTTTAACAACACAACGTCTTAACCTTAATCGGTTATTACATTAACGTCATCTCAGTATACATTTATGCTGCGTTTGAACTAAACGCCACGAAGACGGCAATGTCTTACAGAAAGAAAGTGGAACATTGTTTTGGGGTAGGAATTCATTGTCAACATTGTTTAGTGATTTTTTTTTCGATTCTTACGGATGCGGGAAGTATACAGTACTAGTTCCACCCGAGAAAACGTAGGTGGTCTGCCTCCACCACTAAAAAAAATCGCCATATATAGCCTAAAATGCGCTGAAAATTATGTTAAACACCTTTTAATCAACCGACCATGTTTCGGAATATGATATAAAAAAATAATGTTATTGAATTAATAAGGCCAATTAGAATAATGTTCAAACTGAGATGTTACTAAAGAGTATATAACGCTATACATCGGTGTGGGAGACCTTTGTTAGTTCATTCTAATCCTTTTAAATTATCAACAAAAGCAGAGATTTGTCGCTGTATTTATTATATATAATTCCAAAGTAGAATAAGTTCATGATCAACTAGATCAAATGGTTTAGCAAATCATACAGTTGCACACCAAGCAAACTTTTTTTTATTTTTCACTTTCTTATTGATTTGGTAGTACCTTTTCTGTTACCAAGACAGTCTGCATTACATTGATAATCAATTGTTATTAGGTCTGTAAATAACCTAAATAAGTAATTTCAGCGTTTCAAAATGTGCACGTGTGAGGAAAATTCATTGCAGTCAATCGAACTATTGGTAGCGGGGGAGTTGCCTACTATGCCTATATATTCAAAACTATCACACTTTGAGCAATGCGACAACAAGAGTCCCCCGCAACGCTCCCGCCCCCACTCACGCCCCCACTCTTCGCACGCACGCCCTCTTTTACCTGGCATTCTAGACACCAATTGGGGATTAAACAAATAGTGTTTGTAAGAGTAGCAGAACGGTTAGTTGAATGCGACTTATTTATGAAGCAGTCTTTCTCGCCTCATACCAAATGTCTCTGCGATATATACGCGGCATTCGCAAGATTCTAAACAATGCATATCGTGTAGTTCACACCAGAATACAATTCTGTGTTCTTATTGAAGTGTACCTGTGTATTTAAGTTGGGGGAAGTACGCAGTTATGTGATATACATATATATATATATGATTGGATTTTGAAAATATTCTAGGCTTAATGAACACACTGATGACGGAGTTTAGTTCTAAAAATATAAATATACGGGGCTTACTGAAAAAGACTAATTAAAAATTAATAAAATAGATGTCTGTAAATGTAATTTATTTATTCAGGGTAACTTAAGATTTCTCAAACTTAAAACGAGGGTTAGTTATATTTACTCAAAGGCATACTAGTGTATAGTGTTACACTTAAGCGTTTACCACTTAAGAGTTTACAATTTGCGTGTTATAGCTAGATAGATAGATAGATATTTTATTGATTTAAACTTTTACAGTTACTCATTTTAGTTTTTCAGTCAGTGATTGCTTGCAACTCGTACATCACAGGAAATAAATGCTTTAAAATTTAATATTTCATTCAAATAATTCGCAAATTTCTTAAATGGATAACGAAAATATTTTTGGTATTTCCATGGAATTTTGGTGGTTGTTGACCTATGCTATGGAGTTGACATGACACTAGTTTTGATCATCTTCGACGCTTGATTGTAAATACAAACGTTTTGACCCTTTGTGCAAAAAAACACGTCTGTAGTTATTATTTTTTATTACAGTATTTTTGACCATCCATATTTAGTTCGTCGATTAATGATGAGGTTTCCCTCTTATTTATTAATTTAGTGTATTTCTGCGGTTCTGTGTAACTTCGATAGAAGATACGCCTGTATCAGCCAATCAGAAACGATACCAGATTCTCGGTAAAATGGCTGCCGTGTCAAACTTATTTTAGAAGAACCGTTCTAGAAGTTTATCTTGAAAATAGGCAAACGTCTCAGATGATCTAGGCACTTATAGAAATACTTAATCTTAATGTTTCATTAGCGAGTCAGTTGATGCTTTAACCTATAGGAAGGGCGCGCTTAGCATAGTATTATTAATGTTTATGTCGAATGAGTCTGTCGAAAACGTCTCCGCATCTCTAATTTGCATTTTCTTTTTTTTTATGTGGCCAGTTTCGTTTATACATCGTTGCTGGTATTTTTTTTCTCGCATGTTTATATCGTACGTAATGAGCATAAATTGCTGAACATTGTAAATAAATGACATTTAGAGTCAATCAAATTTAATACTTTCCTTCAAACATATGTCATTAGTCGCCGATTACTTGATTGATGTAGCTTATTTTAACTTTCAGTTTACGTTTTATGAATAATTTGATATTTTCATATTGCAGTTACTTTCTCCGTTAATTAGCAGAACTTCTGTATGATTGAGGGATATAAAATCGCTAGGACAGTTGTATTAGTATACTTCTCTATAATTAAAGGATAAGGCACTTCAAATGACAGGCCAGAGATATGGCGGAATGTGCCTATATAAATAAATGGATTAGAAATAAATTGCCTTGATAGGATATGTTTGGACAGTGAACATTTGGTGATACAGAGAAAGTTGATATAAAAGTGTATTTGATTAGACCGCACGTGTCTGTAAAGTGTTGAAAAGTAGTATTTAACAATGCTGGAAGTGTTAGCAATAGTGGCCATTGTGATTATTTGTGCCCTTCTTATATGTTCACGGCGCAGGAGTTCTTACAAAAGTCCACCCGGTCCAACCGGATATCCGGTTTGTGGAAATACGTTTCAAATTGACACAAACAACATACATCACAATTTAAAAACCCTAAGCGACGAATATGGGCCGATTTTTCAACTCAAATTGCTCGGTACCTCGGTTATTACATTAACGTCATCTCAGTATATTTATGCTGCGTTTGAACAGTCGCCATCGGACCAATTTACCAACGATCGTTCGCCAAACTCCACCTCAACTGTGTTTTACAAACGGAAACATATAGGCTGTGCAAATCTTACGAAAGCGACTCTGAATCTCCGAGATTTCCATATATGTGCTATTCAGAATTATTTTGACGGTAAAGCATATTTTGAAGTGATAGCAACAGAGGAAGTAAAACGGTTACACCTGAGTTTGATAAGTAGACCTGGGTGTGATGTGAATCCACATGACCTTCTCAGGATATTTTATAAAAATGTATGCTCCATATTGGTGAGTATATCATTAGATTATATTTAACATATTTTATTTCATATACAGTGGCGTAGACAAGTTTTAATTATTGGGGTTGGGGGAAAGGATGGGGTTGGGTGGGGTGGCAACGTTTTTTGATTTATGTTTCGATATCAGTGGAGTTTAACCTAAAACCTAAACCAGACCAAAATCACATCGAACTGGAGTCCAAAAGTTACAACATTATAGGAAAATAATTATTTTCTAACCATTTTGTCATCATGTTATTGGGGAAGCTAATTTTGTCCCACGCACCACCTTCCCTCCTGTCAACTTACTGGGGGTGGGGCCTTAAAGTGCCTTATCCTAGCGCACCCTCTTCCCACGCCTATACGTTATGCCAACTATATACGGTACACGAATATCGGATAGAAGGACGAATTTTAATTATTATCAAGTTTTTACCTTCTGTAGGAAAGGATATACCGTATGGTGTAATGCATATTCATAGAAACTACATTTGTAATATCGTAATAATAGTTTTTAAATCAGGGAATATATATGGGAAAATATGTATCGTATACTTAATTGTCAGATGATGCCATTGAACCTAGTTTGATGTTAAATGTAGGATCTAAAATGAGGTTAAGTAAAATAAAATAAAAACAAAAAAATAGTATGAACAAACGTTGTATTTTACAAGAAAACGTAAAAGGCGATAGAAGTTTGGGGGAGTGGGGGAGTGGGGGAGGGTCCAAACTGTGATTAAACATTACTGTTGTAAGTTAAACTTGTTATATTGTCATGGCTTCGCTTGTCATGTCTATTTTTAATATTTGTATATCTATTTTTTTTATAGATAATTTATATATGCGTTCCGATCAAAAGTATACCATGACCTACACTTTACAGCTCATTAATTCTGTCATTGGTTATATTAAGTATATTTTACTAAATACCTATGCTAGATAATATGTTCTCTGTATGAAGTAACCTAAGGCAAATACTATGTTTTATAAAGAATTTGATATCCTGCTAATGATTTATATATCAACAAAAACGTTCAATACCGTTACACTGAACATTTAATTAAACTTGATGAAATCCATCAAGCTTCATATTGTCATACTAATTACAATATGTATCATGCAAGATTGACTAGAATCGAGGCAGGATTTACGGTGCACCAATAAAAACGGTAACATGATGCCAGCAGGAATGAACATCCAAAACCACTCTCCATTTACACCGAAATGAAAACATGCAGTATAGTCTTCTCGTTTACAGAGCTATATAGGTGCTGCATATTCTGTTGTAAACACTCCATCTTTCACTGGACGATCATTGTTTTAATCCACTACTGACGTGGCATTTGAAGGATGAAGACCATTAACGAGCTTGCCACCGAAAGGCAAATCTGATCAAGAAGTGTTGGGATCTTCCCCTCTGCCGTAACTTGCCTATAGGTCCCACACGGGCCGTCATATAAGACAGAGTTGGTTATACTTATTTATTACATTTCTATGGGTAAAAGATTGGGATTTCTCAGTGAAATAGAATA
This sequence comes from Cyrtodaria siliqua, assembly GCA_037043455.1. Taxonomy (NCBI): domain Eukaryota; kingdom Metazoa; phylum Mollusca; class Bivalvia; order Adapedonta; family Hiatellidae; genus Cyrtodaria; species Cyrtodaria siliqua. The sequence continues at coordinate 90,929 of JAWPHD010004006.1, forward strand.
TTCACAATCGCTAAATATTAATAACTAACTCCGAACAATAAAATAACTAACTGCGACGTTGATTTATAACGTCATTAACGTGTTGGTGACGTCGACGTCATCCGCCGATAACGCTAAATAAAGAGAATAATTCTGGTTAAAATCATACATAATCTGATTACAAATGTAATAAATAGATTATTTAACTGTTGTGATCGATTATATGAAAATCCTTCACTCGATGGTAGGCGTCTTTTGTTTTTTCACTCACTCGCATACACTCGTTCGTGAAAAGAACCACACGTCTACCATCTCGTGAAGGATTTACCTATAGTCGATCCCAGAAGTTAAATAATCTCTATATAACATAAACTGAATCCAATGGAGATAGGAAGAAAAAATCATTTCTGCAATAACCAAAGCTTAGTTTCTTTATGCAATTTTTCAGTATCATGTATAGATACATGATATGTGTGCTAATTGGCAGTTATCAATAGCGCCTTTCAAATATTTGCCTTTTGTACAAATATAACCATTGTATCCCAACTCTGTGCGTGATTTCATTAAAGTAATTGTGAAGTTAAGGGTTAACACTGATCACTATGAAAAAGGTTATTGAAACCTGTCATGTTAATAAAAAATAAATTAAAGCATACGATGAGGTATGTTTATCAAAAACAAAAATGCTTGTCGGCAATTTTGGACAGTGGAGACACTTGTTTTTGTTGTTTTTAATGTAAGTACAATTAAGACATATTTGCATGGCGTTAGAATGGCAGAAACATTCCCCTCCCCTCTCCCCTCCACCCCCCCCACCCCCCACCCCCCACCCCCCATATGTTCATCAAAACAAGATGCTATAAACAATTTAATTTAATTTAAGAAATTATATTAAACCACTTAAAATTCCACCTCATAATGTTTTTCAAAACTGTCTTTATTACGTATTGTAAACGGACACTATCACTTAACAAACTTATATAAGTTTATATGGAGCTTCACAATATTTGAAACAGTAAAGGACAGCTAATAAATTCTGGCCAACGGCATTATCTATTTAACACAAATACCCTCTAAGATCCCTACCCTTCCTTTAAGTATTCCGCCATACAGTATAATTCAATCTTATTAACAACGTAATTTATCAATGGCATGGAAACGTATGGCCTTTCTAATCAAAGTGAATGTAATATAGTACAGATTGTTTCCTTGTATTAGAAGTAAATGTAAACTAGAAAATACGGAGGTACCGCGTAAGTGTTGATGATTTCATAAAATCTTCCCATCCCTTGGTGCGCACGTGTACATTTCACACGATTTTGCGCCATTTGGTGCGCAAATGAAAGTTTCTCACGATCTTCCACCATTTGGTGCGTAAATGTTGGGTATTTCATACAATCTTCACATCATTTGGTACGCATGTGTTAGCTTCACACGATCCTGCACCATTTGATGCGTAAGTGTTGAGGATTTCACACAATCTTCGCATCATTTGGTGCGCATGAATTGAGGATTGCATACACTATTCGCATCATTTGGTGCTCAAGTTTTGAGGATTTCATACACTCTTCGCATCATTTGGTGCGCAAGTGTTAGTTTCAAACGATCTTGCAGCATTTGGTGCGTAAGTGTGGGGGATTTCACTTAATCTTCGCATCATCTGGTGCGTATGTGTTTGGTATTTCATACATTTTTTGCATCATTTGGTGCGCAAGTGTTAGTTTCACACGATCTTGCACCATTTGGTGCGTATGTGTTTGGTATTTCATACAACCTTCTCATACCTTTGGTGCGTAAGTGTTTGTTTCACCCGACAGTGCATCATTTGGTGCGCAAGTGTTTGGTATTTCATAAAATTGTCGCATCATTTGGTGCGCAAGAGTTAGTTTCACACAATAATGCACCATTTGGTGAGCAAAGTATTAGGAATTTCTCACAATCTTCGCATCCTTTTATGCGCAATTGTCATTTTCATGCAATCTTGCACCATTTGGTGTTTTTGTTTTTGTATTTCATACAATATTCGCATCATTTGGTGTGTAAGTGTTAGTTTCACACGATCTTGCACCATTTGGTGCGTATGTGTTTGGTATTTAATACAATCTTCGCACCTTTGGTGCGTAAGTAAAAGTTTCACACGATCTTGCACCATTTGGTGCGTATGTGTTTGGTATTTCATACAATCTTCGTATCCTTTGGTGCGTAAGTATTAGTTTCACACGATCTTGCACCATTTGGTGCGTATGTTTTTGGTATTCCATACAATCTTCGTATCGTTTGGTGCGTAAGTGTTAGTTCCACACGATCTTGCAACATTTGGTGCGTATGTGATTGGTATTTCATACAATCTTTGCATCCTTTGGTGCGTAAGTATTAGTTTCACACGATCTTGCACCATTTGGTGTGTATGTGTTTAGTATTTCATACAATCTTCGCATCCCTTGGTGCGCAAGTATTAGATTCACGCGATCTGGCACCATTTGTTGCTTAGTGTTTGGTATTTCATACAACATTCGCATACATTTTGTGCGTAAGTGTTAGTTTCCCACAATAATGCACCATTTGGTGTGTAAGTGTTCACGATTTCACACATTCTTCGCATCCTTTTATGCGCAAGCGTCATGTCAGTTTCACGCGATCTTGCACCATCTGGTGCGTATGTGTTTGGTATTTTATACAATCTTCGCATCCATTGGTGCGTAAGTGTTTGTTTCACACGATCTTGCACCATTTGGTGCGTATGTGTTTGGTATTTCATACAACCTTCTCATCCCTTTGGTGCGTAAGTGTTTGTTTCATCTTGCACCATTTGGTGCATATATGTTTGGTATTTCATACAATCTTCGCATCCGTTGGTGCGCAAGTGTTAGTTTCACGCGATCTGGCACCATTTGGTGCGTATGTGTTGGGTATTTCATACAATCTTCGCGTCCCTTGGTGCGCACGTGTCAGTTTCACGCGATCTGGCACCATTTGGTGCGAATGTGACGGGTATTTCAATACAATCTTCGCATCATTTGTAAATAATGACATAATTCAACTGCTGGCTTAAATCCCTAGTTGTTTGTACAAGAATCGAGATTTTCGTTTCTCCGTTGAACCAATTATTTCATAAGTCAAAGCATTTCTTAAACCAGAATTGAGAGTTGGTCTGCACCGGTTCATTCAAACCGTTGCATACGGTATTTAAAAAAAACATGCATTAATTGGGATTGTGCAACCATTAATATAAAAATAATCTAGCCGTTAACCTACTCAAGTACTTTTTTTTGTGTGTATTAGCGTTGACGAGCCATACAAGATTATTATTGTAAATAAATGACAGTTTGATTCAATATAATTTAATGCTTCCCTACACAGGCATGTCATTAGCTGCCGATTGCTTGGTGGATGTGGTATATGTTGCGGACGTTAGCCTCGGAAATATGCGAGTAAACTAATGATAAACTAAACGTTGAATGATATTTTCATATGTTAGTTAATTCGTGCGTTTATTATCAAAATGCTAAATGATTGAAGGATATGAAATTGTCTGACTGTTTATTGGTTTACCAATCTATAATTAATTTGTACTATGCATGCATACAACATCATCCGAAGTAGATTGTACTGGAGTATACAAATGTATGCTCCCAATATCCAGAGATAAAATATTGACATAATGTAGGCGTCAAACAATAATTACAGTATTAGCTGATTTATCATCAGGAACTATAACACTTCTTTCACCCCAGCCCCCACCCCACCCTCACCCTCCCCAATCCCCCTACCCAACCCCACCCATTTTTTTCTCGAATTCCCGATTTCAAATATCGAAACGAAAATCTATGTCTCGAAGGAATCAAAAGAGGTTAGCTGTATAGAAGTTTACATGAGTATCTTTTTCAGTAAACATCTCTTACTGTGTTCAACGAATGGAGCGCTGTGGTGATATTTCACGTGCATTTGATATTGTTTGTTTTTTAATTTAATACAACTTGACATGATCCAACTGAGTGTGTAACTAATATCTTATTGTGTATATACAAGTATGCAGATCTGGAAGAAGAAAGTTGTAATAATAGACATAGAAAAGATTAGATTAAGAAATAATAAAAATCTGTTTGTTAATGTATGCTGATGAGTTATCTATTTTTTTCTAAAACTATAGAAGGTTGTAAAAGAAATGCGAATACTCTTGAGGTGCTTCAGTTTATTAGTCATTTCTTTATTTAGGAATATATTTTACTACTGCAGGATCGGTTACAAACATAATCTGATCAAACCAAAAAAAAAGGCGATTTTTAAACTAAATAAATATCTATTAAAATTTAAATAGATTATCAAGATTTGAAGACTTTTCTATACACATTTTTTACCGAAACACGAATGCCTATTATAAATAAAACACACCAGATAAAGCAACATTTTCGTCAAAAATCGAACGGTATGTTGAACTAGCTGTATTTAAGGCTCACTCTCTGCGGGATAGCTCGTAACGATTGTAGATGAAACACAGGAGTTACATTGACTGTCTGTTTTTCATCTACAACCGTTACAAGTCTGTTCTTTTAGTTTTTTTCTATCTGACTGTATACAGTAGACACATAGTCTCTAATTTGATATAGTTAGGAAACATACAAATCACGGAGTACCATTCTAAAACATAAACAAGAGTCCCAAGAGGGCCTGTATCGCTCTACTGGCTACATGGTGTCCATGGTGGTGTGGAGTGGGGAAGGGATAGAAGGATTGTGTGTCATATATGGCAGTATCAATTTTCTTTTTAAAAAGTGTCTTCCATTACCGAGATATAGTGGGAGGGATGTATTTGGGTCAAGTTTGGCTAGCTTTAAAACAAATCAAACGTTCGTTAATATAAACACTCAAACCAAGTCTGACATGTGACCCAGGGGCGGAGTCAAATTTGACCACAGTGTCACCATTTGAACTGATGGTAAATACAAAATATTAAACCTATGACTCTTTTAATTTCAGAGAAGAAGATTTTTTAAAGTTTTTCCCTATATAAGTCTGTGTAAAATATGTGATCCCAGTGTCACCATTTGAACAGACTCGATAGAGGACATAATCTGATGGCAAATTCAAAATATTAAACCTCTGACTCTTTTAGTTTCAGAGAAGACGATTTTTTAAGTTTTTCACTATATAAGTCGTTGTAAAACATGTGTCCTCTGGGGTGGGGCCAAATTTGACCCCACGGTCACCATTCAAACAAACTTGGTAGAGGATCATAAGTTGAGTGTAAATACAAAATATTAAACCTTTGACTCTTATAGTTTCAGAGAAGAAGACTTTGAAAAAAATCCCTATATATATAAATATAGATATAAAATTCGAACAGGAAAAACAGCATTCAAGGACGACAGTCAACCTCAAACACACACAGAAAGAAGGCAATATAAGTAAAACACAAAGATGCTCATGTATATATAAATACAAAAAAAAAACAATAGCCTAGAAAGCCACAAAGATGGTACTCAGTGACTTCCCAGAAGCCAGAGCAACAAGAGAATAAACCATTGAGGGCATGAAAAGACAAGACAAACATCAAACGTCACCGTCCTTTTGGGCTTTAGGTAGACGTCATCATAGGGTCCACAGCCTGTCCGGTCATCGCACACTTAAAGAGGAAAGCATAGAGGCGAACTATGCATGCAGTGCATTGCAAAATGATAGGGTCATAACCCCTTTTGATAAAGCGGGGGCAAACTAGACTCCAGGGTCACCATTTGAACAAACTTTGTAGAGGAAAATAAGCCAATAATAAATAAAAATATTAAACTTTTAGCTCTTGTAGTTTCAGAGAAGAAGATTTTTGAAGTTCTTCCCTATAACTAGGTAAAACTCATCAAACAAGTACCCCTAAGCTCCAAATTAAAGAAAGATGAACCAAGGTTTCTTATGAGAAAACAAAAAACAAAATAAAAAAAAATAAAAAATGAACACATGAATCAAGGTTTCTTATGAAAAACAAAATATATGCCTCCAGTGAAATTTGAACCCACGACCCCTGGGGTTTCCAGTATACATTACCAAATGTTGAAAAAGGGCCATAACTCCGGTGTTTCTCGTTCGATCTGGCTGGTTTTCAAATTCATGCGAGCTTTTATTGATATCAACAATTTTGGGAAAGATCGAATAGAAAATGAAGGAGCTAGAGTTTTCACAAGGCTGAACAATGAAATTGTTCACTAATTCAAGGGCACATAACTCTGGTGTTCCTGGTCCGATATAGCTTTTTTTTCAAACTTTTCTGAGCTTTCATTGATATTAACAATATGTTAAAGTTTGGTAAAGATCGGATGACAAATGAAAGCACTATTGTCTAAACGGGGCAAAGTACACTATTTGTAACTAAATCAAGGACCATAACTCCGGTGAATCAGGTCCGATCTGGCTGGTTTTCAAACTTATCTGAGCTTTCATTAATTAATTAAACTAACAATCTGGTGAAGTTTGGTAAAGATATAATAGAAAATGAATGCTGTATCGTCTTAACGAGGCAAAATATAGCATTTTAAACTAAATTAAGGGCCATAACGCGGGTGTTACAATACCAATCTGTCTGGTTTTCAAACTTGTCGGAGCTTTCATTGATATTAACAATATGGTGAAGATTGGTAAAGATCGGATGAAAATGAAGTCCCTATTGTGTTAACGAAGCAAACGTTAACGACCGACGACGGACAACTCGCCATCCCATAACACACAACGTCTATCGTCTTAACGAGGCAAAATACAGCATTTTAAACTAAATCAAGGGCCATAACTCTGCTGTTCTGGTCCAATCCGACTGGTTTTCAAACTTGTCCGAGCCTTCATTGATATTAACAATCTGGTGAAGATTGGTAAAGATCGGATGGAAAATGAAGTCCCTATCGTGTTATCGAAGCAAAAGTTAACGACCGACGACGGACAACTCGCCATCCCATAACACATTACGTGGTCCGAGTATTAACTTTCATACTCCATCCAACCCTTCTCCAAGAAGCGAAAACGGGGTTGGCTGGGGTATGAAATTAGAAACAGGTTATCGCATTTTTTCAGTAAAAAAACATTTTTAAACGTGTTTTGTTGTCGAAATATCCGTTATAAAATCCTGCTAATATAAGCTTACCAATCGCTTAATGGAATGATTATCATGGTTACGATTATTATGTCCATATTTAATATTTAATATTTGTATTTCTATTTGTTTAGATGAGTCACACATTCCGATCAACATTGTACAGCTCATTAATTCTGTCATTAGTTACATTAAGTTTATTTTACTAAATACGTATGCTATGTTCTCAGTATGAAGTAACCTAAGGCAAATACTATGTCTTATAAAGTAGTTGATATCTTGTTAATGATTTATATAAAACAAAAACGTTCAATACCGTTACACTGAACGTTCACTACCGTTACACTGAACGAACGTTCACTACCGTTACACTGAACGTTCACTACCGTTACACTGAACGTTTACTACCGTTACACTGAACGTTCACTACCGTTACACTGAACGTTCACTACCGTTACACTGAACGTTCACTACCTTTACACTGAACGTTCACTACCGTTACACTGAACGTTCACTACCTTTACACTGAACGTTCACTACCGTTACACTGAACGTTCACTACCGTTACACTGAACGTTCACTACCGTTACACTGAACGTTCACTACCGTTACACTGAACGTTCACTACCGTTACACTGAACGTTCAATACCGTTACACTGAACGTTCACTACCGTTACACTGAACGTTCAATACCGTTACACTGAACGTTTAATACCGTTACACTGAACGTTTAATACCGTTACACTGAACGTTCAATACCGTTACACTGAACGTTCACTACCGTTACACTGAACGTTCACTACCGTTACACTGAACGTTTAATTAAACTTGATGAAATCCATCAAGCTTCAATATTGCCATACTAATTACAATATGTATCATGCAAGATTGACTAGAATCGAGGCAGGCTTTACGGGGCACCAATAAAAACGGTAACATGATGCCAGCAGGAATCAACATCCCAAACCTACCCTCCATTTCCACCGAAATGAAAACATGCAGTATGGGCGTATAGTCTTCTCGTTTGCAGAGCTACAGAGTTGCTGCATATTCTGTTGTAAACATTCCATCTTTCACTGGAGCCTTTATCATTGTTTTTTGTCAGAAGGACGAATACTTTTAATGAGCTTGCCAAAGAAAGGCAAACATGGCCAGGAATTTGTCAAAACATGCCTATAGGTCCCACACGGGCCGTCCTATAAGGTAGATTTGGCTATACTTATATAACATAAACTGAACAGGTATAATGGTGAGCAAGAAAAGACCAATCCTTTCTGTAATAACCAAAGCTTCGATTCTATAAAGTACGTTGTTTTACAAATTAATGTATAAATACCCGATATCAGTTATCTTCATTTTTGTATAAATATAAATATTTTATCCGAACTCTGTGTTTTCATTAAACTGAATGTGAAATTAAGGGTTACCACTGATTAATATAGGTATGTTCATAAAATTAACAAGAGATGTCGGCAACTTTTGACGGTGGAGACACATGTTTTTTAATGTAAGCACAAATAAGGCATATTTACATAGTAATTGATAAGCAGAAAACATTTCATTTTTTAAATCAGAAAAAAAGCATCTCGGATGCTTCTTTGTTTTAAACTGCAGACTTAAAAAGTGTTGATAAAAACAAATTGCAAAACACAATTGATCAAAAAGTGCTCATCAAAATTAAATGCAATATACAATTGACTTTTTAAGAAATTATCTTAAATCACGTAACATTTCATTCTGAAAAAGAATCACCTCATAATGTTTTTTTAAACTACCTTTGTTACGTATGGTAAATGAACGCTATCTCTTTAGAAACATATGTTTATGTGGAGCTTTAAAATATTTGAAACAGCAAGGAACAATTCATAAACTGTGGCCAAAGGAATCATCTATTTAACACAGCCGTACAGTATAATTCAATATCGTTGTCAACGTAATTTATCAATGACTTGAAAGAGTTTGGCCTTTCTAAACAAAGTGGATATAATATAGTACAGATTATTTGTTTCTACTAGAGGTACACTAGAAAAGACGGAGGTTATCGTGTAAATTTTTAGGATTTCATACAATATTAATATCCCTTGGTGCGCACGTGTCAATTTTACACGATTATGCACCATTAAATGCGCAAATGTAAGTTTCGCACGATCTTGCACCATTTGATGCGTAAGTGTTGGGTATTTCATACAATTTCGCATCATCTGGTACGCATGTGTTAGCTGCAATCCTGCACTGCGTAAGTGTTGAGGATTTCACACAATCTTCGCCTCATGTGGTGCGCAAGAGTTGAGAATTTCATACAATCTTCGCATTATTTGGTGCGCAAGTTTTGAGGATTTCATACAATCTTCTCATCATTTGGTGCGCAAGTCTTAGTTTCACACGACCTTGCACCATTTGGTGCGTATGTGTTTGGTATTTCATACAGTCTTCTCATCATTTGGTGCGTAAGTGTTAGTTTCACACAATATTGCACCATTTGGTGAATAAGTGTTGGGGATTTCACACAATCTTCTCATCATTTGGTACGCAAGTCATAGTTTCACACGATCTTGCACCATTTGGTGCGTATGTGTTTGGTATTTCATACAATATTCGCTTCCTTTGGTGCGCATATGTTAGTTTCACACGATCTTGCACCATTTGGTGCGTATGTGTTTGGTATTTCATACAATCTTCGCATCCATTTATGCGCAGGCGTCAGTTTCACACGATCTTGCACGATTTGGTGCGTATGTGTTTGGTATTTCATACAATCTTCGCACCCTTGATCTTGCACGATCTGGTGCGTAAGTGTTTGGTATTTCATACAATATTCGCTTCCTTTGGTGCGCAGATGTTAGTTTCACACGATCTTGCACCATTTGGTGCGTATGTGTTTGGTATTTCACACATTCTTCGCATTCTTTTATGCGCTGGCGTCAGTTTCACACGATCTTGCACGATTTGGTGCGCATGTGTTTGGTAATTCATACAATCTTTGCATCCCTTGGTGCGCAAGTGTTAGTTTCTCACGATCTTGCACGATTTGGTGAGTATGTGTTGAGTATTTCATACAATCTTCGCATCATTTGGTGCACAGGTGTTGGGTATTTCACACAAACTCTAAATGGTGGAAACTAAAGTAGCTAAAAAAAAAATAATCTCGAAAAGGTGTGTTTTTGCAAAGGAACCTACTTTGTTTTGCAATAATGACTAGGTGCTTATGACTGTTAGTCGTTTCGTTTATTTAGAAATATATTTTACTACTGTGGAATCTTTACGTAGAAAACATTGTCCGGTCAAACAAACAAAAAAAACGCTTTTTAAATTAAACCAATATCAATTAATATTTAAAGAGAATTTTATGATTTGAATACATTTTTTGTACCGAAACAATTCAGATAAAGAAATATGTTCGTCAGTAATCCAGCGGTTAGTTGAACTAGCTTTCAAGGTTCCCGCTCTGCATACTATAGACAGTCAATGTAACTCCTGTTTTTCATCTACAATCATTCTAAGTCTGTTCGTTTTGTTTTTCTCTATCTATTTGATTGTATAGACACATAGACATAAACATATATCAAACGAAACTTTCACAGTCTGAATAAAAATACCTCAGATGTGTATACACTTATTAGTCAAGGTAACTGATTTTTTGTAATTAACTATTGAATTTATAAACGAAAGTTATATCTTACAAACGTCTCTAAACAAAACATATAACATATTTATATATTAAAATATAATTATCATTTAAAATCTATCTATAAAGAATATACTAAACAGAATATCAATATATGTGTACCAGAACTAATGTGAACAAAGAATATTCTCACAAAAACACAAGTGTATGACTCCTGATCAAAATCGCCTGAGTATATATCAATGGGTGGGGTACAAACAACTATAGATTTAAGCCAGTAGTTGAAATATGTCATTATTTACAAAAGGTGTCCGACTCGTGCAATTTGAAAATGCTCAAACGCTGATTTTCTATTTTTTTCTTTTCTTTTTAAGAATCGAGATGTTCGTTGCTCCGTTGAAACAATTATTTCATAAGTCAAAACAGACTTGAGAGTTGGTCGGCATTGGACAGACAGACAGACAGATATTTTTTATTGATTTAAACTTTACAAGTTTATCATCATATACAATATGCAAACATATTCGTGACAGAATAAACAAATCAAACAAACAACAAAAAGATAATTTTGCACACTAGTTTCATATAAATTGTATTATTGAATAATTTGAAATATTAAATAATTGAATAAATATGTGGAAATGACACTGAACTTTAACTTACGCAAATTAAATTAAATATTAAATTAAAAAGACAATTTTGTTCTCATTATCACAAAAGAAATAACATAAAAAATTAATTGATAATAGTTTTCATTCGAGAATAAACCTTGTTTTGATTAAACAATAAATCATTACGAGAATCAAATGCTTCTTTTATAAACCAAGATAAATTAAACAACTCTTTCTTATTACGTGTTTTCATTAGCTCTATGAATTTTAAAACACTTGGACGTTTATAATAGTACTTTTTAATGTATTTTCTTCTTATATTATCATATACCGGACAAGCTCAATCAAACCTTTGCATGCGGTATGTTTTGCATGCGGTATTTTAAAATGACCATGCATTAATTCTGCCTGTACAAGCATTATTTCAAAAATGATTTAGCCGTTAACCTTTCCCAGTACTTTTTGTTCGTGTATTAGCATTTTAAAGTGGTATTTGACGAGCCGTACACGATTATTATTGTCAATAAATGACAGTTTGATTCAATATAATTTAATGCTTCCCTACATAGACTGCCGATTGCTTGGTGGATGTAGTAGATGTAGCCTACGTTAACCTCTGTAATGTGCGATTATGGGAAAACTAATGATAAACTAAACGGAGTATGAATAGGTTATATATGTTCATATGCGAGTTAATTCGTGGTTTATTATAAAAGTTCTACATGACTGAAGGATATGAAATTGTCTGACTGTTTATTAGTTTACCAATCTGTAATTAAAGGATAAGGCACTTCAAATGGCTGACCCGGTATATACAAAAATGTGACTGTACAAATACGTGGATTAGAAACAAACTGAGTTGTTATTGTTATCAAATGTTTGGACAGTGTTTGTAGCGAAGGTATTCGTAACAGTGGTATAGCGTAAACAAGCTGACATATTGGATAATGAGCGTAAAAAAGCTGATATATGGGATGTTGGGCGTAAGAAAGCTGATATAAAAAGGTATTTGATTAGACACTACCGATGAAACGCGTTATTCTCAGTACAGTAGAGGAATATATTACGGCTATAACTTAAAACATGCTGGAGGTCATAGCTGTTGTGTCTGTGGGTGTTACTTGTGCCGTTGTAATGTTTCTATTGCGCAGGAATAGATATAAGCTCATACCAGGGCCGATCGGATATCCGGTTTGTGGCAATACATTTCAAGTTGAAACTGACAATATACACCACAATTTAAAGACACTTAGCGACGAATATGGACCTATTTTTGAACTTAGAATGCTTGGTACGCCCGTCGTCACGCTGTCGTCATCTCAGTATATTTATGCTGCGTTTGAACAGTCTCCATCGGACCAATTTACCAACGATCGTTCGCCAAACTCTACCTCAAGTGTGTTTTACAAACGGAAACATATAGGCTGTGCAAATCTTACGAAAGCGACTCTGAATCTCCGAGATTTCCATATATGTGCAATTCAGAATTATTTTGACGGTAAAGCATATTTTGAAATGATAGCAACAGAGGAAGTAAAACGGTTACACCTGAGTTTGATAAGTAGACCTGGGTGTGATATGAATCCACATGATCTTCTCAGGATATTTTATAAAAATATATGTTCCATATTGGTGAGTCTATAATAAGATTGTATATAGAGTATATATGTAAATCATACATTCGTCTCTTTTATCTTTATATATTTACATTGATTTTTAATTACTACTTCATCTTTCATCAGTTTTTGCGCACTATATGACTTATTTATGTGTCGACGTGCCGTAAAACACCTTCATTTATTCTATGTTCTATGCCTGACGATTAACGTCTATTTTAAAGTCTGAATATGTTTATTTATCTTATACGTTGTGTCAAGTATTAGTGTACAATTTTACCGTCAGATTTGCATTGAATCGCCCGATGTACCCAGGGGTTAGTTGAAACAACAGATAAGAAACGTATTAATAGGTATACAAACGCTTTAACTATTGTGTATACATAAACAATACCTGTGCTATAAATAAACCATTTGGATCTGCACACTTCCTGTGTTGTTCTTTGCGGCGGCGCAGCGTGTAGGGGATACAGCGTTATTTAATATTGCAAACTTATTTATTCGGCATAGCGTGTAGAGTTTTATTATATTCCATTGATTTGATTATTTATGTGGTAACACTCCGAATACTTCGTCAACTGTTTCATTTTACGTTTTAATAAGAATACTCTGCCTTTAACAATCTATCGGTGTTTATAGTTATACCCGTAGCAGTTAGATTAATGCCTGGAACTATTGCTGTTGTAACAAGGTAATACCGAGCCGTATACACATATCACGATAACCCATCCAATCACATTACAATGACACGGGACCGACTGTCTAAAGACGTCGCTATGTAAAAACGTAGCTAAATGTAAAATCTTTAGTCGCTAAACGTAAAAATGGTGGCTAAATGTAAATGTAAACGTCTTTAAATGTTAAAACGTTAGTTTCGCTAAATCTAATAAAAAAGGAGCTAAATGTAAAAAAAATAATTGTTGCTAAGTGTAAAAGGAAAAAGTGACATATGTAAACATGTGACATTTTGAATAAAAACATAAGAAACCAAAACTTTACAACCATATTTTGATAGTATAGTATCACATGTCATTTTGTGTGTTTACAACAGTGTACATTTTTCGAGATCTCAATTCACCCTTTTTAAGTTTAGCGACTAAAGTTTTTTTCATTAGCGATGTTTTTACATTTAGCGACGTTTTTACATTTAGCGTTGCTTACAAATGGCCATTTGAGCTATGGTAACCACAGCTACTACCGCTACTGCTATTGCTACTACTAGTACTACTACTATTACTAATTACTACTACTACTGCCGTTGCTACTAATAATACTACTGCCACTGCTGCTACTACCACTACTATTTCTATTTCTATACTTGTTACAAACTCTAACCAAGTCACGTCATACGTGTCACATTGATGTGTATCTCAAGTTAGTCATGTGACTAGTGAATGCCAATGGCTATCGAACTTATATACAGTCAACGAATGAATGAATGAATGAATGAATGAATGAATGAATGAATGAATGAATGAATGAATGAATGAATGAATGAATGAATGAATGAATGAATGAATGAATGAATGAATGAATGAATGAATGAATGAATGAATGAATGAATGAATGAAAATTGCACCATATTCCAAAAAAATAATTACGTACCAATTGTTTGTAATTATATTCTCAATCTCATGCATTATATATATTTTTGGGAATAACATTATTATCACTGGGAAATATATAGAGCCTAGGGTCTCAATTATAACAGTAAATAACACAAAACCCATTTAACCACACAATAATTGTCCTATTGAGACGCAACTACATCAATAACGAAACCATAAATCTGTTCTGACCGAATAATGTCTGTCCTGTGTGAATCATCGAGTACATACAACAGATTCGTTTCATCGTATACCGTGTTAAACATGTTAAAGTATCTACATATGTACATCTTCCAATACATATATTACTGTTCTACACTCATTTTTACATATGTCGCTTTTTCTTTTTACACTTAGCAACAAAACAAAAGTTTTACATTTAGCTCCTTTATTATTACATTTAACGAAACTCAAGTTTTTACATTTAAAGACGTTTGCATTTACACTTAGCCACCCCTTTTACGTTTAGCGACAAACGTGTTTACATTTAGCAGCGTTTTAACATTTAGCATGTTTTTACATTTAGCGTTGCTACAACCGACCTACATAGACTATTTCAGTAATGACTGTAACAGTATTTTTTAGTAAATCAACCAAGTGCACCTTTATAGAACATGGCCCTTAGAACATCAATTTCAACGGCCACACAATAGTAGTGCTACTGATGTAGCATATTAACAAACGGGTCCAGCAAATATGCATGATTTTCGCGGCCAAGATATGCATCATTAGGGCTTAATACAAATGTGCAATAGCTACAAATACATGAATATTGTATTATTTAAGTATTGTATTTACGATTTTCGTCTGCATAACCTCAATGCAGAATTGACTTTAGGGATTTTCATTTCTATAAGGACATGACCGTGCGTCACTACTGGAAATAGAAACTATAAACAACAGTATTACGCAGGTAGTTGATTCAAAAACATTTCTAACATAGTCTTTTTTCACACATGTATCTGTTCATAAACATGCTACAGCACAGTGGTCTGGACATTGAGTTTTCAAAATTAATAACAAAATAAAAAATAAAAAAATAAATAAAAAAAGTTAAAAAATAAAACAAACAAAATATCAATAAATATAAAAAAATAGTAAAAAAACAAAGTTGCTTAAATTACAAGTGAGAAGATGTTATGTTGACACGAAGGAATTGAATTAAATTGAGTAGTTTAAAGGCTCCTCAACACAGTATAGGTTATTCAGAGCCGCTGCAGAGATAGGGGATAAAGAAACGTAGGAATCCGGGAACCGGCCGACTCTTACTTAACAAATAGAGTTTCTAACGAATTTCTGGACACCTCGTACATCATGGATACCTCGTACATCATTTAGCAGGGACACACGGCAATCTTGAAATGTTTAATCTATTCAGTAACAGTTTTACTTTAAACCTGCTTGCATATAATGGAATACTATTCTGATTATTATTTTTATTATTGTTATTATTATTATTATTATTATTGCTATTATTATTATCAGCTATATCTATAAAACTATTTTTTTCCGAAAGTCCTTTTTATTTGTAATAAGAATTAAATATGCATATATATGGCGAGTAACTATCAATGAAAGCAGCTGGACCCTTGACCTGTTGAGTAACTCCACAGGGGCACTCCGCAGTTGAATGTCCATTTCTTTAAGAGGGTTGGCGTGGCGCAGTCGGTAGCGCGGCGGATTTGTAACCGGGGGTCCGGGTTCAATCCTCCGTGGTGCCACTGAGTTTTTCGGTGTGTTCTTGGGCAAGACACTTTTCCTTAGCCTCGTCCGTCGGATGGGGACGTAAACCGGCGGTCCCATGTATCGGTCTACCTTCCGAGCACGTTAAAGAACCATAGGAATCTATTCGATAATAAGAGTAGGGCACGGTTCCCGGATTCCTATGTATCCTTCCCCTCTCTCTGGGGCGGCTCTATATAACCTATACTGTGTTGATGAGCCGTTAAACAACATTCAATCCAATTCTTTTTAAATAATCCAGCCTATGACAAGACCCTATCCTGATCCAGTTCTTAATAATCCAACATTTCAAGCTCCCATCCTGATCCATCAAACCCATGACAAGCTCCCATCCTGATCCATCAAACCCATGACAAGCTCCCATCCTGATCCATCAAACCCATGACAAGCTCCCATCCTGATCCATCAACCCCATAACAATCTCCCATTCTGATCCATTTAACCCATGACAAGCTTCCATCCTGATCCATCAAACCCATGACAACCTCCCATCCTGATCCATCAAACCCATAATAAGCTCCCATCCTGTATCACTGAGCAAAACAAATCACACCATAAGTGGATAATACATTTCTTAGAAGACCCTTAAATTACCATTCTCTTCATACGAAATAAAAGTACCAACAAGCATTTCTCTACAACTTTCATCCCATGTCTTTTCCAGTATCCCACCCCACAAAACATGCTTTTGTTTGTTTGAATTGTGATTTACGTCATTTTAGCACATGTAAGGCCATATATAACGGTCGATTTGTTTGTGGTAGTGGCAGATCCCCCGTTTGTCCTGGGTAGAACCAGAACTGAATACCTCCTTTCATCCGTAAGAATCGACCATCCGTAACGTAAGAATCGACCATCCGTAAGAATCGACCATCCGTAAGAATCGACCATCCGTAACGTAAGAATCGACCATCCGTAAGAATCGACACTTTTTTCTCACTTGACAAGTCGAGCCCAGGGGGTTGTTCTTTTTTTTTTGGAAGAAGGCAGCTTTAATAGATATCAAAATTAAGTTATACGCAAATCTTCAGATAAACAACATGCACTTTATAATTATTTACAATACCATTCATGCACTTAATGTTGCTTTGTTGATTTCTTTCCGAGTTACTCCATGACCATTTATGCGAAACTGAGGACTGTCCGCTATATAAAAAAAATAATCTTATATATCCTTTGACCCCCACGTTTCTGTTGATTTTAGGAGTAAAGCTCTTTGTCTATATGAAAATTACACGGAATTGTAGCATGGTCGCTGACATTTCCATTGTATTTGCACAGTTGTAAATCATTTAGTTGAATATAACAACTGTCAGAATGACTGGTGTCCTCTTAGTAAGTCCTCTTAGTAATAAACAGAGTATATATTATGATCGAGCCGGTTCATTTAAACATCAAGATGGGGCATAGGAAGTTAGAGTATAGCAGACAGATAGAATGGACATGCTACAACATTATCTCTATATATGAAAATGACAACATAAAACCTCGCATTCGGAAACATCTTCACCTTTGTTTTTCTCTTATAATAACCACTAGCACTGTACCATGCCAGTTTTACGGTATTATCAATAATATAAACATACCTAGTGGTGTTGTATACTGGCAGAGGTATCTCGTTATCTTGCTATAAATATTTACATTTAGCAGTATATGTTTATTTTTGGTAAAAAGGTCGACATGCCAAATAGTAAATTAGTATTATCAATGCCTCTGATGAATACATGGATATGTAGATATGCTGTTCAAAAATATCACAAACACTGTGAATTCTAAACCTGCAATGTCTCTTCAAGAAATTGAGCGTTGTTTATCACTTTCTTAACCATTAAAGGGACACACGGCAATCTTGATTTGTTTAAAAATCGCGGCGTCCCGTTAATTATTTTACATTCGAATCAGTATTAATAATTATTTGAAATATTTCAAACAAATTGTGTTTTGATTACTGACTGTTGATTCTATTGCATCAATAAGATATTTAAACCTGTGGTAGAAACACCTATGGTAGAAAGACGAAGCAAAATGGACAACCCCTTTGTTGTTACACCTTTTATCACAGACCTAATGTTATTTATTTATATGCAAGCAGGTTTTATATGAAGATGACACTGGATCAGAAGTTGATGAAGTTGCTAATGTTAATGCTAGATAAATACTTTAATATGGCAATGTGTCCCTTTAACATGTTGCAGATCTTATAAACAAAGAAAATAATTAACTTTATGTCATTCCAGATGAACATCAATTGAATACCAATCGATCGTTTCAAGTTAACAATCGATCATTGACCTCGATGATTTGCATTTCTGTCAATAAACATACCTAGCTAGTACAGTATAATGGTTAATATTCAGACTAGTGTCGATACGTTTTTTTCCTTCTGTTTTCCCTCCAAATACAATCCTGCCAGAACAATACATGATTATTTAGTCTGCTTAATTGACCTTTGTGGCAAGGATACATTTCCAAAAAGTGGTCCAACGGAGTTGATTTTACAAAATTTCATCAAAAATATTAGTTTCGTCATTTCTCTTCCGTTTCATCCCAAAACAATGTCACCCTGTCATGTGACCCCGCCATGTCACCCTATCATGTCACCCCGCCGTGTCGCCCCTTTAATGCTTTGTTCCTTGTTGGGATTATTCTTAAATGCACTACTTTCGCGGTCTACGACGGAGGGACCAAAACAATACAAGTACGACAATATTCGTATACATGAATGCAGAATCAATGCAAATGAATGCAAAATCATTTACTGTTCATATAAAGCATTATAACCATTAAGAATATACACTTTTCATACAGTTGCTGTTATTTTCCCTATAAATCAGTAAATTATCATATTTATAAATAAACATACTCGATGAGGATATAAACAATCGCATAATCTTGTTATCTTGTTAAAAATATTGACATAAACGCAGTTCATCCACGTAATAACCTAATAATAGAACGAAAGGAGGACACATCACACAATTCCAGTTATGTCCTTGTGAGTTTAAAAGAACTGTAGGCATACAGCCAAACATGACTTATTCTAGACCAGTTGGTCTAAAACGGATATGGGAGCCGCCATTTAAGAGAACTATGATGTCATAGTTTCAAGTTACCATATATGGCATATTGATAAATATCATTTAAAGCAACTCAAATCAATGGAAATTAGTGCAAAATCCTTTAATGTTCATATTAACCATGCATTATTGTCATTAAGAATGCATATTGTTCATACAGTTGCTGTTATTTTTCCTATAAATCAGTAAATTATCATATTTATATATTCATTTTATGGTCATTTAGAACTATGATGTCATAGCTCTCAAAATGGCGGATTCCACATCCATTTTAACAGAATCTTCAAATGATCATTCACCTTTTCCAAGTTCTTTAGAACTCTTGTTAATAAAGATTGTTTGGCTGTGTGGCTACATTCAATTCAAGGCTTATTAAGCATTTATTTATATTAACTGATTTATATTTTCAGTTAATCGGAGAGGTTATACCGGAAACTGATCCGGACAAAGATGTATTATGGGAGTTTATTGACAATCTCTACGTCATGATAGACCCGTCGGTAGATGGTCCACTGAAAACGTTTCCGTTTCTACGCCACCTCCCTGGTTACTATGGCAACATTTACAGGCAAACCATCGCTGCTAGAGACAAGGTCGCGAAGCGGTTCTTTGATGACCAAAAGGTTTGTAACAGAAGTTGTTTCTCAAAGAAATGAAAATATTAACACAGTACGCACGTGGAACATGCAAGCTATACTGAATTACGTGCTCATCTCGTGATATTATTTAATCCAAATTTCATTCTCATGTGTTCATTACATGAAACAATATATCGAAGAATGTAAGGCAACGCAAACAAATATATCGGGGGTGGTGTGGTGGTGGCGGTGGGGGTGGAGGGATCGGATAACTATCAGTTGTGGTTAGGGGTGGGGTGTGGTCGGATAACGATCAATAGCGATGTACAAATCAACACAAATGTAAGCATGTATATAAAGTAAAACATATCCATTTGACAGATAAACATGTTTTATGTATTCTAACTTGCAAACACTTCACCAAAAAATAAAAACGACAGTCGATAGATATAACACAGGATGGAGGATCTGCCTATATCTTGCAGGCGTGGTGGTGTCTTAAAATCAGTAGTAATGAGTAGTGTCTTAATATCAGTAGGAAGGAAGGAGTGATGCATTATTCTTACACAAACCGAATCCCTTATCCGACGAATTGAAATGATAAGCAAGTTTACATGTTTTTGCTTTCCCCTTCAGATTACGGTGTGTTTATTACGTCAGTGGATGATACTGATATCTGTTTTTGTCTTTGAGAACACGTTAATGGCAAGAGACTCACCATTTAAACATTTCTATTTATCAAGGTTTTGTCTTCAGAAATAATAAAGAAGATACCGTGACCTCCTTTTTAAAATATGTTTAACATAACGTAATCTAGTAACAGTTTTGTAATCTAGCATGTTAAATTAATATAGTTTTAAAGTCAATCTTAAAAAAAAACGAAAATATGTTACTCAGTTGTTGTGAATTTGATGGGGGTAGAGGTCAACATATCACTGGTAGAGTTTTTAATTAATTGTTACTGTATGACACCAAGATTTACATTTCAAGGTCATAATTATGCGTACGTCATCAAACTTTAAACTATAGCTTTGATAATCATAGCTCTTAATAGCCTCTTATGGGATTAAATTATGTACCTATCATGGAGCTATGACGCGGCCTATAGAGACTGTAGGTACCGTATGTGGCTGAACTCCGTCAGCACTTTCTGGGGAGGTTTCTGATTTTAAGATATGATGACATTTTAAATTGAATTTTAAGGTCAGAATTTAAATTAAGGTCAGCGCATCCATTATTCAACTTATTTGTGCACCATCAACGTGAAAGAATAACTATACTACTAAGAGTTTTCTCAGCTTAAACCTTTTTCGCCTTATTTTCGAACCCAGTTGAAGGATATTTATGGTTTGTTTTATATGGTTTAAGTATAGATATGTTGAGTATAGAATGATAAAATGCAATAATCGTAAAACAAAAGTAATTGTTGAGTTTAATGTCGTCGGTAAAACTGAAATCTTGGTGGTTAGAAAACTTGGAGTAGTATATAATTATAAGATACACCGACCATTTATCTAAGAAAATGTACTTAATCATGGTGAACAAAGAAAATGGCAGCTATATACGCTCTCTGCAGGTATGAAACCACTAATTATTTTCCCCACACCAATGTTAAAGTGCGACATTAATGATTTGCTGCAAATTCAACTCAAGTATGGATTATGCAACAGTGTAATGTTCATATAGAAAACTAATTTTCCACTTGAAAAATCACCAGAAAAAGTGGGGTCACAAGACATGTAAGAAAGTTCTTGGGTACAGCTGTTGCTCACAAATTGTAAGCATACAGTCGAACTTTCGAAAATGTTCATCAGTGATCCAGTAAAACCTATTAATACACTACCACAAAATGGAACAGTTTTCCCCTACTTAAAATGCCCATTTCCATCAAAAAAGGAGGGATTGCGTTTTATTATAGGAGTAGATCGATTACACCTCGGAGGTTTAAATTACACGTAATTAGTCAGCAGCAGCGTGTCAGGGGAGGCTTAATTTAAACTTCTAAACAATCAGTTATTTAACTACACCCCAGTTGATTAATATGTTTTGGCAGATGTGTGTTTGTTTGCTAAAGTTGTATTTGCTTGTTTGTTTTGTTCAAATAACATGCATATTCGTGTCATGGATATGAATGAGATTTCGTTTGATTTAGATCAGGATGTCCGACCTTCAGACATAATTCAGGTTACATCACTACACTCTGCATGCCGTATCCGGTTAGCTAATCCGTCGAGGGCTTTAGATTAAATAGTTTATCATTTTAAACATCTTCTATAACAAAACAATTCCTTTAATGGGGTCAGAGAAAAAACAGAGATGATAATCTCTGAAACCGGATTACAGTGAAAAGGCTGGCGATTGAAAGAAACCTTGCCTTTCTAGAGATTGTCAGACACCATTATTGCACCTCGCACAAAATCCTAGGAATTTCATTGGATTAGAGCGGTCACATGGTGACCCTCTATTATTCTATAGTGGGTCAGTAGATTTCATAGAGGGGCACTAAAACAATATGGACTACAATTTTGATTCAAAGTTTAAATCATTTGCAAATAGATCTTTAAATCGTTAGTAACAAACATAATAAGTAAATTTAATAATGTTTTTAAGCTGTACCGGTCGTGACGTCAACGTCATGACGTCACCTTCCTACTGATTGTAGGACACCACACCTTCCTACTGATTGTAGGACACCACACCTTCCTACTGATTGTAGGACACCACACATTCCTACTGACTGTAGGACACCACACCTTCCTACTGATTGTAGGACACCACACCTTCCTACTGATTGTAGGACACCACACCTTCCTACTGATTGTAGGACACCAACCTTCCTACTGGTTGTAGGACACCACACCTTCCTACTGGTTGTAGGACACCACACCTTCCTACTGATTGTAGGACACCACACCTTCCTACTGATTGTAGGACACCACACATTCCTACTGACTGTAGGACACCACACCTTCCTACTGATTGTAGGACACCACACCTTCCTACTGATTGTAGGACACCACACCTTCCTACTGATTGTAGGACACCAACCTTCCTACTGGTTGTAGGACACCACACCTTCCTACTGGTTGTAGGACACCACACCTTCCTACTGATTATAGGACACCACACCTTCCTATTGGTTGTAGGACACCACACCTTCCTACTGGTTGTAGGACAATACACCTTCCTACTGGTTGTAGGAAACCACACCTTCCTACTGGTTGTAGGACACCACACCTTCCTACTGGTTGTAGGACACCACCACACCTTCCTACTGATTGTAGGACACCACACTTTTTTACTGATTGTAGGACACCACACCTTCCTACTGATTGTAGGACACCACACCTTCCTACTGATTGTAGGACACCACACCTTCCTACTGGTTGTAGGACAATACACCTTCCTACTGGTTGTAGGAAACCACACCTTCCTACTGGTTGTAGGACACCACACCTTCCTACTGGTTGTAGGACACCACCACACCTTCCTACTGATTGTAGGACACCACACTTTTTTACTGATTGTAGGACACCACACCTTCCTACTGATTGTAGGACACCACATCTTCCTACTGATTGTAGGACACCACACCTTCCTACTGATTATAGGACACCACACCTTCCTACTGATTGTAGGACACCACACCTTCCTACTGATTGTAGGACACCACACCTTCCTACTGATTGTAGGACACCATAACTTGTTACTGATTGTAGGACATCACACCTTCCTACTGATTTAACACACCAATCCTTCCAACTGATTGTAAGAAACCACGTCGTATTTCTACTGATTGTAAGAAACTATGTATTTTTACTGACTGTAAGACGGAACTTCTTTCTACTGATTGCAAGAAACCATGTCTTTCTACTGATTGTATAAAACCATGTCTTTCTACTGTTTGTAAGACGTCATTCTGTCTACTGATTGCAAGACACCACTCCTCCCTACTGCCTGTAAGACATTACTCCTTCCTACTGCCTGTAAGAAACCACTCCGTCCTACTGATTGTAAGACACCACTCCGTCCTACTGATTGTAAGAAACCACTCCTTCCTACTGACTGTACGACACCACTCTTTCCTACTGACTGTAAGACACCACTCCTTCCTACTTACTGTAAGACACCCTTCCTTCCTACTAATTGTAAGACCACCACTCATTACTACTGACTGTAACACACCACCATTCCTTCCTACCGACTGTAACACATCACCACTTCTTCCTACTGACTGTAACACACCACTCTTTCCTACTGACTGTAACACACCAATCCTTCCTACTGTCTGTAAGACACCCTTCCTTCCTACTGACTAAGACACCACTCATTACTACTGACTGTAACACACCACCACTTCTTCCTACTGACTGTAACACACCACTCTTTCCTACTGACTGTAAGACACCAATCCTTCCTACTGCGTGTAACACACCACCACTTCATCCTACTGACTGTAAGACACCACTCCTTCCTACTGACTGTAAGACACCACTCCTTCCTACTGAATGTAACTCACCACTCCTTCCTACTGACTGTAACACCACCACCCCTTCCTACTGACTGTAACACCACCGCTCATTCCTTCTGACTGTAACACACCGCTCATTCCTACTGTAACACCACCATTCCTTCCTACTGACTGTAACACAATACCACTCCTTCCTACTGATTGTAACACCCCCACTCATTCCTACTGACTGTAACACCACCACTCCTTCATACTGACTGTAACACGCCACTCCTTCCTACTGACTGTAACACACCACACCTTCCTACTGAATGTAACACACCATTCCTCCCTACTGACTGTAACATACCACCATTCCTTTCTACTGTTTGTAACACACCACTCCTTCCTACTGACTGTAACACACCACTCCTTCCTACTGACTGTAAGACACCACTCTTTCCTACAGACTGTAAGACACCACTCCTTCCTACTGACGGTAGGACACCCTTCCTTCCTACTGACTGTAAGACACCACTCATTACTACTGACTGTAACACATCACCACTCCTTCCTACTGACTGTAACATACCACCACTCCTTCCTATCGACCGACTGTAACACACCACCACTTCTTCCTACTGACTGTAACACACCACTCTTTCCTACTGACTGTAAGACACCAATCCTTCCTACTGACTGTAAGACACCCTTCTTTCCTACTGACTGTAAGACACCACTCATTACTACTGCCTGTAACACACCACCACTCCTTCCTATTGACTGTAACACACCACCACTTCCTCCTACTGACTGTAAGTCACCACTGCTTCCTACTGACTGTAACACACCACTCCTTCCTACTGACTGTAACACACCACCACTAATTCCTACTGACTGTAACACCACCACTCCTTCCTACTGACTGTAACACAATCGCTCATTCCTACTGACAGTAACACACCGCTCATTCCTACTGTAACACCCCCATTCCTTCCTTCTGACTGTAACACACCACTCCTTCATACTGACTGTAACACACCACCACTCCTTCCTACTGACTGCAACATCACCACTCATTCCTACTGACTGTAACACCACCACTCCTTCCTACTGACTGTAACACCACCACTCCTTCCTATTGACTGTAACACTCCACCACTCCTTCCTACTGCCTGTAACACACCACCACTCATTCCTACTGACTGTAACATACCACCATTCCTTCTTACTGACGGTAGGACACCCTTCCTACCTACTGACTGTAAGACACCACTCATTACTACTGACTGTAACACACCACCATTCATTTCTTCTGACTGTAACACACCACTCCTTCCTACTGACTGTAACACACCACAACTCTTTTCTACTGACTGTAACATCACCACTCCTTCCTACTGACAGTAACACACCACCAATCCTTCCTACTGACTGTAACACATCCCTCCTTCCTACTGACTGTAACACATCGCTCCTTCCGACTGACTGTAATACACCACCACTCCTTCATACTGACTGTAACACACCACTCCTTCCTATTGACTGTAACACACCACCACTCCTTCCTACTGACTGTAACACCACCACACCTTCCAACTGACTAAAACACACCACTCCTTCCTACTGACTGTAACACACCACCACTCATTCCTACAGACTGTAACACACCACTCCTTCCTACTGACTGTAACACACCACCACTCATTCCTACTGACTGTAACACCACCACTCATTCCTACTGACTGTAAGACACCACTCCTTCCTACTGATTGTAAGACACCATACATTCCTACTGACTGTAACACACCACCACTCCTTCCAACGGATTGTAACACACCACCACTCCTTCCTACTGATTGTAAGACACCATACCTTCCCACTGAATATAACACACCACCACTTCCTACTAACTGTAACACACCACCACTCCTTCCTACTGACTGTAACATACCACCACTCCTTCCTACTGACTGAAACACACCACCACTCCTTCCTACTGACTGTAACACACCACCACTCATTCCTACTGACTGAAACACACCACCACTCCTTCCTACTGACTGTAACACACCACCACTCCTTCCTACTGATTGTAACACACCACCACTCCTTCCTACTGATTGTAACACACCAACACTTATTCCTACTGATTGTAAGACCCCATACCTTCCTACTGACTGTAACACACCACCACTTCCTACTGATTGTACCACACTACTCCTTCGTACTGACTGTAACACCACCACTCATTCCTACTGACTGTAACACACCACCAATAATTCCTACTGACTGTAACACCACCACTCCTTCCTACTGACTGTAACACACAACCACTAATTTCTACTGACTGTAACACCACCACTCATTCCTACTGACTGTAAGACACCACTCCTTCCTAAGACACCATACCTTCCTACTGACTGTAACACACCACCACTCCTTCCTAGTGATTGTAAGACACCATACCTTCCTACTGACTGTACCACACTACTCTTTCATACTGACTGTAACACCACCACTAATTCCTACTGACTGTAACACACCACCACTAATTCCTACTGACTGTAACACCACCACTCCTTCCTACTGACTGTAACACACAACCACTCCTTCATACTGACTGTTACACACCACTCATTCCTACTGACTGTAACACACCACCACTCCTTCCTACTGATTGTAAGACACCACTCCTTCCTACTGACTGTAACACACCACTCATTCCTACTGACTGTAACACACCACCACTCCTTCCTACTGATTGTAAGACACCACTCCTTCCTACTGACTGTAAGACACCACTCCTTCCTACTGACTGTAAGACACCACTTCTTCCTACTGACTGTAACACCACCACCCATTCCTACTGACTGTTACACACAACTCCTTCTTACTGACTGTAAGACACCACTCCTTCATACTGACTGTACCACACTACCCCTTCATACTGACTGTAAAACCACCACTCATTCCTACTGACTGTAGGAAGGTATGGTGTCTTACAATCAGTAGGAAAGAGTGGTGGTGTGCTACTGACTGTAACACAACACTGCTTCCGACTGACTGTAACACCACCACTCCTTCCTACTGGCTCTAACACAACCACTCATTCCTACTGACTGTAACACACCACTCATTCCTACTGACTGTAACACACCACCACTCCTTCCTACTGACTGTAACACCACCACTCATTCCTACTGACTGCAACACACCACTCCTTACGACTGACTGTAACACAACCACTCATTCCTACTGACTGTAATCCACCACTCATTCCTACTGACTGTAACACACCACCACTCCTTCCTACTGACTGTAACACCACCACTCATTCCTACTGACTGTAACATACCACCAATCCTTCCTACTGACTGTAACACACCACCACTCCTTCCTACTGACTGTAACACCACCACTCATTCCTACTGACTGACTGTAACACACCATCACTCCTGCCTACTGACTGTAACACACCACCACTCCTTCCTACTGACTGAAACACACCACCACTCATTCCTACGGACTGTAAGACACCACTACTTCCTACTGAATGTAAGACACCACCAATCCTTCCTACTCACTGTAACACATCCCTCCTTTTTACTGACTGTAACACACCACCACTCCTTCCTACTGACTGTAACACACCACTCATTCCTACTGACTGTAACACACCACCACTACTTCCTACTGTTTGTAACACACCACTCCTTCCTACTGACTGTAACACCACCACTCCCTCCTACTGATTGTAACTCATTCCTACCTACTGTAAGACAACACTCCTTCCTACTGACTGTAAGACACCACTCATTCCTACTGACTGTAACACGCCACCACTACTTCCTACTGCTTGTAACACAGCACTCCTTCCTACTGACGACTGTAACACACCACCGCTCCTTCCTACTGACAGTTACACACCACCGCTCCTTCCTACTGACTGTTACATACCACCACTCCTTCCTACTGACTGTAACATACCACCACTCCTTCCTACTGACTGAAACACACCACCACTCCTTCCTACTGACTGTAATACACCGCCACTCCTTTCTACTGATTGTAACACACCACCACTCCTTTCTACTGATTGCAAGACACCATACCTTCCTACTGACTGCAACACACCACCACTTCCTACTGACTGTACCACACTACTCCTTCATACTGACTGTAACACCACCACTCATTCCTACTGACTGTAACACACCACCACTCCTTCCTACTGACTGTAACACACAACCACTAATTCCTACTGACTGTAACACCACCACTCATTCCTACTGACTGTAAGACACCACTCCTTCCTACTGATTGTAAGACACCATACCTTCCTACTGACTGTACCACACTACTCCTTCATACTGACTGTAACACCACCACTCATTCCTACTGACTGTAACACCACCACCACTCCTTCCTACTGACTGTAACACACAACCACTAATTCCTACTGACTGTAACACCACCACTCATTCCTACTGACTGTAAGACACCACTCCTTCCTACTGATTGTAAGACACCATACCTTCCTACTGACTGTAACACACCACCACTCATTCCTACTGACTGTAACACCACCACCACTCCTTCCTACTGACTGTAACACACAACCACTAATTCCTACTGACTGTAACACCACCACTCATTCCTACTGACTGTAAGACACCACTCCTTCCTACTGACTGTAAGACACCACTCCTTCCTACTGATTGTAAGACACCATACCTTCCTACTGACTGTACCACACTACTCCTTCATACTGACTGTAACACCACCACTCATTCCTACTGACTGTAACACACCACCACTAATTCCTACTGACTGTAACACCACCACCCCTTCCTACTGACTGTAACACACCACCATTCCTTCCTACTGATTGTAAGACACCATACCTTCCTACTGACTGTACCACACTACTCCTTCATACTGACTGTAACACCACCATTCATTCCTACTGACTGTAACACACCACCACTAATTCCTACTGACTGTAACACCACCACCCCTTCCTACTGACCCTAACACACAACCACTCCTTCATACTGACTGTAACACACCACTCATTCCTACTGACTGTAACACACCACCACTCCTTCCTACTGACTGTAAGACACCACCCATTCCTACTGACTGTTACACACAACTCCTTCTTACTGACTGTAAGACACCAATTCTTCCTACTGACTGTACCACACTACTCCTTCATACTGACTGTAACATCACCACTCATTCCTACTGACTGTAACACACCACCACTAATTCCTACTGACTGTAACACCACCACTCCTTCATACTGACTGTAACACATAACCACTTCTTCATTCTGACTGTTACACACCACTCATTCCTACTGACTGTAACACACTACCACTCCTTCCTACTGACTGTAAGACACCACTTCTTACTACTGACTGTAACACCACCACCCATTCCTACTGACTGTTACACACAACTCCTTCTTACTGACTGTAAGACACCACTCATTCCTACTGACTGTACCACACTACTCCTTCATACTGACTGTTACACCACCACTCATTCCTACTGACCGTAGGAAGGTATGGTGTCTTACAATCAGTAAGAAGGAGTGGTGGTGTGTAACAGTCAGTAACACACCACCACTCCTCCCTACTGACTGAAACACACCACCACTCATTCCTACTGACTGTAAGACACCACTACTCCCTACTGAATGTAAGACACCACTCATTCCTACTGACTATAACCCATCACCAATCCTTCCTACTCACTGTAACACATCCCTCCTTTTTACTGACTGTAACACACCACCACTCCTTCCTACTGACTGTAACACACCACTCATTCCTACTGACTGTAACACACCACCACTAATTCCTACTGCTTGTAACACACCACTCCTTCCTACTGACTGTAACACACCACTCATTCCTACTGACAGTAACACACCACCACTCCTTCCTACTGATTGTAACGCATTCCTACTGACTGTAAGACAACACTCCTTTCTACTGACTGTAAGACACCACTCATTTCTACTGACTGTAACACACCACCACTACTTCCTACAGATTGTAACACACCACTCCTTCCTACTGACGACTGTAACACACCACTCCTTCCTAATGACAGTAACACACAACCACTCCTTCCTACTGATTGTAAGACACCATACCTTCCTACTGACTGTAACACACCACCATTCCTTCCTACTGATTGTAAGACACCATACATTCCTACTGACTGTACCACACTACTCCTTCATACTGACTGTAACACCACCACTCATTCCTACTGACTGTAACACACCACCACTAATTCCTACTGACTGTAACACCACCACCCCTTCCTACTGACTGTAACACACCACCATTCCTTCCTACTGATTGTAAGACACCATACCTTCCTACTGACTGTACCACACTACTCCTTCATACTGACTGTAACACCACCATTCATTCCTACTGACTGTAACACACCACCACTAATTCCTACTGACTGTAACACCACCACCCCTTCCTACTGACTGTAACACACAACCACTCCTTCATACTGACTGTAACACACCACTCATTCCTACTGACTGTAACACACCACCACTCCTTCCTACTGACTGTAAGACACCACTTCTTCCTACTGACTGTAACACCACCACCCATTCCTACTGACTGTTACACACAACTCCTTCTTACTGACTGTAAGACACCACTCCTTCCTACTGACTGTACCACACTACTCCTTCTTACTGACTGTAACATCACCACTCATTCCTACTGACTGTAACACACCACCACTAATTCCTACTGACTGTAACACCACCACTCCTTCCTACTGACTGTAACACAAAACCACTTCTTCATTCTGACTGTTACACACCACTCATTCCTACTGACTGTAACACACTACCACTCCTTCCTACTGACTGTAAGACACCACTTCTTCCTACTGACTGAAACACCACCACCCATTCCTACTGACTGTTACACACAACTCCTTCTTACTGACTGTAAGACACCACTCATTCCTACTGACTGTACCACACTACTCCTTCATACTGACTGTTACACCACCACTCATTCCTACTGACCGTAGGAAGGTATGGTGTCTTACAATCAGTAAGAAGGAGTGGTGGTGTGTTACAGTCAGTAACACACCACCACTCCTCCCTACTGACTGAAACACACCACCACTCATTCCTACTGACTGTAAGACACCACTACTCCCTACTGAATGTATGACACCACTCATTCCTACTGACTATAACCCATCACCAATCCTTCCTACTCACTGTAACACATCCCTCCTTTTTACTGACTGTAACACACCACCACTCCTTCCTACTGACTGTAACACACCACTCATTCCTACTGACTGTAACACACCACCACTAATTCCTACTGCTTGTAACACACCACTCCTTCCTACTGACTGTAACACACCACTCATTCCTACTGACAGTAACACACCACCACTCCTTCCTACTGATTGTAACGCATTCCTACTGACTGTAAGACAACACTCCTTTCTACTGACTGTAAGACACCACTCATTTCTACTGACTGTAACACACCACCACTACTTCCTACAGCTTGTAACACAACACTCCTTCCTACTGACGACTGTAACACACCACTCCTTCCTAATGACAGTAACACACAACCACTCCTTCCTACTGACTGTAACACACCCACCACCACTCCTTCCTACTGACTGTAAGACCCCCCTCATTCCTACTGACTGTAAGACACCACTCATTCCTACTGACTGTAAGACACTACTCCTTCCTATTGATTGTAAGACACCACCCCTTCCTACTGATTGTAAGTCACCGTTCCTTCCTACTTATTGTAAGACACCGCCCCTTCCTACTGATTATAAGACATCACCCCTTCCTACTGATTGTAAAACATGACATTTTCCTACTGACTGTAAGACACCACCCATTCCTACTGATTGTAAGACACCACCCCTTCCTACTGATTGTAAGACATCACCCTTCCTATGTAAGACACCACTACGTCCTACTGATTGTAGGACACTACTTCTTCCTACTGGTTATAATAAAGCACTAAAATAGCAAATAATCAGCTTGTGAATGAGATAACTTTAGTATATGGTTGTCGATGTTTTATACATTTTTTTTGAAGATTTGTTACAATAAGATCGTGGACGTATTCGACATTGAAACATCGACGCATGTGGTACAGAGTTATTGCCCTTCATTAAGTAAGATTTCTTGTCCGGTCCATAATTTCTTAACCACTTCAAATAACGAACACTACTAACTGTTTGATTACACTTTTTAAACCTCCTTGTACCTTATCTATTTTTAAATGGTCAAAACAAAACAAAGGCAATTAACATGTCGCCAGTTGTCAATCATTTATCCATTTTAACCAATCAAACCAATACCATATCTCCGACAAACAATAGCACGTACCACGGTATAATAAAGCACGTGCCATAACCTATTGTCAATATACTCCGACATCAACAATAGGGCGGAAATATCTATGTACTGGCGTCATGTTAATTGATAAACGAAACATACTTGTTTGCCCGCGTGTTCATCAATGGACCGTTTACGTAGAGGGTGACATAATGATCGTTTTTTAAATGGACAAGGTTTTGTAGGCAGACGTTCACGCATTAACAGAGATCCACAAACATGCATTTACTACTTGCAGCAGCATGATACATTTTAAAGTGCGAGACATCAAACACACAAAATGCTTTTCAATACATTTACCGCATGGGAACGGTCAGCGACAACAAGCTGTGGGTTTAAACCGGGTTCTAGAGGTTTGGTGAACCAACAAACCTCACTCTTATATAACAAAATCTCAGCCAGGCTTTATCTTCTACACAAGGCAGCGTTAATAGAGAATATTCGTTAAACACAGAGATGGTTAAAACTTAAAAGATATTATGACTGTCACGAAATCCTTTAGATTATACATGTTTGAACAGGTGATGCGATGGAGGATTAGTCCTCCACCTATGTCTATGAGAGTATAGTGGTGAAGGATTGAGCCTCCCACATATGACTATGAGAATGTTTGGGCGAAGGTTTGACCCTTCCACCAGGATTAGTCATTCCACCGATGACGAGGAGAATGTTGTCGTGAAAGGTATGTCCTCCAATCTATCACTAGTAGAATACTGCGCAGTTAGGAAGAGAATTTTGTGATGAAAGATTGACCCCTCCCCCCACCCCCACGCCTAGAAATAGGAGAATGTTTTAGTGAATGATTGGTCCTCCTACCAGTTAAGAGGAGAATGGTGTGATGAAGGTTGGTCCTCTCATCTATGACTAGCTGAATGATGACTAGTTGAATGTTGTGGTGAAGGGTTGGTCCTGCAACCTCAGACGAGAAGAAAGTTGTGGTAAAGAATTGGTCCTCTCGCCTATTAACAGCAGAATGTTTTGGTGAATGATTTGTCCTCCAAACAGTTACGAGGAGAATGATGTGGAGAAGGATATATCCTCCAACCTATTACTAAGAGAATGGTGAAGTGAAGGATTGAGCATTCAGCCAGTAAAGAGAAGAATGGTGTGATGAAGGATTGGGCCTCCCAGCTATGACGATGACCATTTTGTGGTGAATGATTGAGCCTCCCACCGACGACGAGGAACATTTTGCGGTGAACGACTGGGCCTCCCACATATGACGAGGAGAAAGTGTGTTTGAGTATTGGTCCTCCAGCCTATTAAGATGAAAAATTTGTAGTAAAGGATTGGGCCTCCCAATGACCAGAAAAATGGTGGGATGAAGTACTGATTCTCTCGCCCAAGACGAGGAGAATAAACGTGTCTCATACAAACCAAATCACATTTAAATACATTTCAGGTCAGCTTTATAACGGGAAGAGTGCGAGGACTTGTCGATGTGTGCATCATGACTCAACGAGACGATATTGCTAAGACAGGCACGTCATGGTTAACGGATGAATACATTAAAGGTCTCGTCTTTGACACTCTCGCGGCTGGTATGTGAACTTTTGCCCTTTTATCCTCTCCTTCCAATCCCCTATTGGCACTCGATTAACTATTATCGTAATAGTTCATTTGCAGTCACACAATAAATAATTGATATCATGATATGAAACGTGTATGGAGTAATGCAGTTGAATAAATTAGAACAATGACCCGATAATAATGTTGGGACATTTTATTGGAATATGTAGAAACTTACAGGGGTATTTAGATATTCGGTATTTAGGTATTTGGCCATATTGCAACAAGAAAAGCACCTTTATTTTCCAAATGATCTTCACCAAACTTTCAAAGTGTGTGTATAATAATCAGATATTGGACAGGTTTTTAACCAAGTGTATCTGATGGTATCAAAGAGAGTTGACTTCCCTTGAAGCTGCTAAAATTGATTTAGACATCATAGCCCTTTCATTTTGCATTCAATCCGAGCCAACTTTCACAAATGTGTATAATAATAAAATATTGGACTCCAATCGTGCATTCCCGATGTGTTCAAGCGGGTCACCTGCCCCAGACTAAGCAAACGTTACACAACTCGGCGTTTTCATCGCCATAGCACTTCATTTTTCATCCAATCATTTCAACAAAACTTTTACAGAGTGTGTATAATAATAAGATATTTAACAAGTTCTTCAAACGTGCATATCTCGCGGAATTGAAATGAGTTGCCTGCCTTTGAATTAGAGCAAAAGTACATAATTTGTCCTTGTGACTACTATAGCAATCCGTGTTTGTATTTCATCCTATCTTTACACAACTTTTACAGAATGTGTATAATACTGAGAATTGTTTTTCAATCATGTTATACAGTCATGCATATCCAAAAAGCGGAATGTTTATAATAATATTAACTTTAATCAAGTCTTCAATGCCAAAATACTACCCCATACCCTTCATAATACTTCCAGATCTTAAAAAATGGTGATTTCACCCCATCCCCTAGTGGGTCCAAGCAGCCATTAGGGCGCCACAGGCCCTCGTGGGTACAAGCAGCCATAAAGGCGCCACGGGCCCTCGTGGGTACAATCAGCCATTAGGGCGCCACAGGCCCTCGTGGGTACAAGCAGCCATAATGGCGCCACAGGCCCTCGTGGTCCTCTTGTTTAAGAATGTTGTGTTATATTTTAGGCATGACGGAGCTAATGAAGTCGATACGTGTGTTCATACTTCTAATGTGCCATCACCAGGAGATACAGTCGCGGTTACAGTCAGAAATAGACAGTGTTATAGGTATGTACGCCATCTAATGTGCCATCACCAGGAGATACAGTCGCGGCTACAGTCAGAAATAGACAGTGTTATAGGTATGTACGCCATCTAATGTGCCATCACCAGGAGATACAGTCGCGGCTACAGTCAGAAATAGACAGTGTTATAGGTATGTACGCCATCTAATGTGCCATCACCAGGAGATACAGTCGCGACTACAGTCAGAAATAGACAGTGTTTTAGGTATGTACGCCATCTAATGTGCCATCACAAGGAGATACAGTCGCGGTTACAGTCAGAAATAGACAGTGTTATAGGTATGTACGCCATCTAATGTGCCATCACCTGGAGATACAGTCGCGGCTACAGTCAGAAATAGACAGTGTTACAGGTATGTACGCCATCTAATGTGCCATCACCAGGAGATACAGTCGCGGCTACAGTCAGAAATAGACAGTGTTATAGGTATGTACGCCATCTAATGTGCCATCACCTGGAGATACAGTCGCGGCTACAGTCAGAAATAGACAGTGTTATAGGTATGTACGCCATCTAATGTGCCATCACCAGGAGATACAGTCGCGGCTACAGTCAGAAATAGACAGTGTTATAGGTATGTTCGCCATTTAGTTCCAATTAAATGACAAAATATCAATATGACTGTGTAGCATGATTGGTCCATAAAAAACGCATTGTAAGTTGTCTTGGGCCGCCGATGTCGAGTCAGTTGTCGTTGATTGTCAAATTTATATTGTAATTTTGCAGTTTTAGAGTATCAACTACCTGATTTAAGTAGTTTGAATCTCTGTGTATTCTGTATTTTGCTGTATAAGGTTAGCTCTTTAGAATGCTTACCTCGGTGTTTATGGGTCACATTTTTGGTTTAAACGTATTTTTCCCCAATTGACAAGCCATTAGGTGCGACCTAAAACTAAACACGCACAGACACACACGTACATAGTCCACACTTTAACGATCGGAGAATAAACCAAGGAACTACAAACACAAAGAAAATTTATACCATTGCTAATAAAAGCCATAGCTACATGTGTTCTGTTGTATTTCCTATTTCTTCTGACTTTGTTTATGTGTGCAGTAATAGCTGCGATTTAAATCTACAATTGTGATCATTAGGCGCAAACGTTTACAGTAAATTAATAAATACCCATTTTCTCCAAGCCAATATATTGACCTTTTAAAATGGAGCTACACTGGAATAAGCCTTAGGGCTTGCATGGGCCATCCATGGGTTAAAGATCACGATTCTCTTTTATTATACATGTTTATGTATTTTTCAAAAAAACAAACAACATTTTTCTTTTCTTTTAGGCAAAATTGTGCTCGTAAAACATCAATTACATTTTTAATATTGTACAAAACAATAGCTTAAAATATAAGTTTAATTTAAATTTTGACTGTAATTATATACATTAATTATGAAATTGCATGTGTATTGTATGTGCTATATCTGTGGTCTTTAACCGCAATACATATTATTATTACTGTTTCTCCCAGGCACGGAGAGGTTCCCGACAGGTCCTGACCGACAATGGATGCCGTTCACCGAAGCCGTGATGCTAGAACTGTGGAGATACGGGTCTCAAACGCCGCTTGCCATCCCACATCTGTGCAACAAAGACGTTGTTTTGGATGGATATCTTATAGAGAAGGGATCAGTGGTGAGTAATAGTAGGTGTATTATTAGTATTCACTAAAAACTGAATACAATGCCCATTATGATGTCACTTACCATTCCATGATGGTATACTATTGCCAACCTTTGTATGTATAGGAGAGAGTCTCTTAAGATAAATCATACAGCAACCTACTGAAGGCAAACTTCACCATTAAAAGACAGCGATCAGTCGCTTCGCTGACTCTCATTAAACATTACCATTAAAAGACAGCGGTCGCTCACTCCCTTTCGTAAGGAGCGTAACGACCGACCGCGATCTTTTAATTGTGAAGTTTTCCTTCATATCCTCTATCCGACTTGGTGTTAACCACAGGTTTATAGAAAGTCTCTGTACTGGTCACGCTATTAATCATGAAGACCGCTGGTAGTGAACTCTTCATGAATAATTAATGCAAGTATTTGAAAATCTCAGACAAATGATTGGTTGAAAAAGTTGAGTAAACACGAAGTTGTGATGAGATTGACCATGTAAAAAAGAACCATCATCTGATGACATTAGTCATGTAAATAACATACCTACTATTCCCTTGAATGACAATCCTTTATAAAATTTACAATTTACTTTTACAAAGAGCCGCACAAACAGTACAATATATGATCAGAAAACTAAACATAAAATAGTACCTAAAGCATTACTGTGAATGTTCAAAGCACATGGCAAATCATTCACTGTGTTCCAATGGTTTGTTTGAGGTTGATTGTAAACATCCAACTACAAACAAGAATTAACCGATCAGAGCGGACGATGTAATCATAAAGAGTTCCTATCCATGAAGAAAAAATAATCTTCCGATAACGCATGTTATAAAAAGAAGGGTGTATAAATGTTCATCACTTTGTAGATCTTTCCCAATCTATATGGAGTACACCATGACGAAGACATATGGGGCGATCCGTGGGAGTTCCGACCAGAGAGGTTCCTGGATGCTTCTGGAGCCTTATTACCGTCAGAGCATAAACTAATGCAGAAGTAAATAGTTACCTCACTTGATCATCATCATCATCATCATCATCATCATTATTAGTATTAGGGCTTTCCACCTTCCAATTATTGCATGACCATTTTGAAACTTTGCCACAATCATGTTTTCATCATCTTCTATCGATCGTGTGAAAAAGGTGTTGATGACGTCATCAAATATGGCGACCATACTGGTTTATTTTTAACTTCTAAGTATATTTTGAAAACCGAACCAGCTAGCGCCAACAATGCTCTCATATATGTGCCACTATGTGACCTTGACCAAGTCTGGGGAAATCAGGTCACCAGGTCAAAGGTCAAGGTCATAGGTAAGCGATAGGTTTAAACACCAATAACCACCTATATCTCAGTAACGGTTGAAATTGTTATCAAGAACATATGTACCATTTGTAAGGCCTTTCAATTTACTTTTCAAAAATAAGGTCCACTCAAAACGCAACTTTGGTAAATGGTTGCCATAGGAACCAAAATACGATGACGTCAATGACGTACAATTTGAAAAATTGACGTAGACACGTAATATTTGTCAGTTTTGTAGAACTTATGATTGCAAATACGAACGTGAAGTTTATTTTTAACTGACGTCATTAATGCCGTCACAGTAACTTAGAAACGAAAGAAGATTAAAATCGCTTCTGCTCAAGAACTACCTGTCCCTTCTTGGTGAATCTTTGTAAAAATAATGTACTTATCTTATAGTTGTACATTGCACTTTTTTGGGTCGTGGCGTCATTCAATATGGCCGCTAGTGAATATCTAAGAAATACCCTGTTCACGCTTCTCTTCCTAAAGATTGCCAGTCTGATAATGATGAAACTTCGCCAAATAATGTGCGTATGGGTGGGACACGGGGCAGACGAATGTATACACGTGAAGATGATACATAACTCAGACCTAAATATTCAGTGTCGGGCGTAACGCAGTTCCCATCTTGCACGCACATACAGATACGCGAAACCATTATTAGGGCTTTCCACCTTCCAGTGGAAAGACCTATTGTTGTTCCCAAATCCTCAAATTATTTCCTATTGTATTGCGTTCTTCTGTCTCATTGCTATATGGAAGGGAATATATATCTTAGTTGCGTGTTTATTGTTGAACATGTAGCGTAATACAGGTGGGAAGATAGATGTAGGGGACATTTCCAAATATTTCAGATAGTTTATCATTTCATAAGGCGTCCTATCATTGTGTCAGATGATTTCTGTCACGCAACTCTATGCTATTAAGTTAAGATTTAATTACATCATACTGGCAATCCGATGTTTGCAGTTATTATCCCCAAATATTTTCTGAATGTTTAAGGTTATTGCAGTCATCATTCTATCTTACGAGCACACATGTTTGTATTGATAATGTCTGTATTACTGAAACAAAACACCACAACTTACGTCAAGTTAATGGATAGAGCATCAAACGTTTTTAATTCTTAAATTGTTTTTATCATTCATATGTCCTTATGTTAATATCAGTTTTTTGTAAATGTTCAGTTGCTTATTCGTTGTTTAATAATGTATACATTGGTAACATGTTTTAAGCAATAAAACCCAATATCATTCGCGGACATTCTTCATGTACTTCACCGACATATATATATACAACTTACATATTTTTGAATCCCAACTCTATAGACACAATATAAATGGTTTTAACCAGCCATACCAAACCCCGAAATTGGAGCGCCGAATTAATAGTTACCAAGTCATACTTCATTTACGCATATTCAAAAACACAATTATTGTAAGAACCCGTGAATAAACCTATACATTTAATTGGTACGTATACATTATTATATGACCTGAATACCTGGATAGAGTTTTGATAAAAGGTTGTGTAGTGTAATTTTGCCAATATTTGGCGGTTAGTTTCTTTAACATATAAATATGCGCGAAAATATGTCCTCACGAGGGACACTTAGCTTGGTATACACCTCGCTGATTTCGACATTACTTTGGGTTTTGCAACACCATTTTTCTATGTTAAACTATTTATCATAATGTCGTAAAACTTGAAATTCTCTGAAGATACGTGGGGCTTCGTTTCGAGAATCTTATTACGATATGTGTACTATAATGTGCAGGGCTTCACTTCATGATAAGCTGAATGAAGGAACACCCTACGAACCCACCAACAATTTATGTTGAATAGCATGTACATTCCGTCTAGCAGGTTCCTATCACTATTACTATGGACAGCTGATTATTTAAAAATAATTATTGATATATCACCAACATGTACAATATACCTTTAATATAAATACCGTCGACGTCGTTATGTTAATAGAGACGGGTTTTTTTCGAAGGGGTTTGGGGTCAATAAAGGAAGTATACTGAAACAAATATTCCGATGAATAGTGTCCCGAAGCTTTTGGGGTCATGATGGCCGTCAATGACGTCATCAGGCAAATCTTGTTATCACTGTATCTCATGACTCCATGATCTTATTTGGATGAAACATTCACAGATTGTAGAGTTCAGGGTCTAGTTGAGCAAGAACATAAATGATGTCAGTTATTATTATTATTATTATTATTATTATTATTATTATTATTATCATTATTATTATTATTATTATTATTATCATCATTATTATTATTATTATTATTATTATTATTATTATTATTATCATCATTAAAATTATTATCATTATTATCATTATTAAAATTATGATCATTATTATTATTATTATTATTATTATTATTATCATTATTATTATTATTATTATTATTATTATTATTATCATCATTAAAATTATAATCATTATTATCATTATTCAAATTATGATCATTATTATTATTATTATTATTATCATCATTATTTTTATTATTATTATTATTATTATCATTATTAAAATAATAATTATTATTATTATTATTATTATTATTATTGTTATCATTATTAAAATTATTATCATTATTATTATAATTATTATTATCATTTTTATTATCATTATTAAAATTATTAAAATTATTATAATTATTATTATTATTATTATTATTATTAAAATTATTATCATAATTATTATTATTATTATCATTATTATTATTATTATTATTATCATTATTAAAATTATTATTATTATTATTATTTTTATTATTATTATTATTATTATTATTATTACTATTATTATTATTATTAAAATTATTATTATTATTATTATTATTATTATTATTATCATTATTATTACCATTATTATTATTATTATTATTATTATCAATATTATTATTATTATTAAACACGTTAAACATCTGTATGTATTTGTCTGTTAAATTGGTTATAAATTTGTGTATACATGTATCCATACATAATTTTTTTTTGTTATTGAAACTTGTTGTACTGAACTCTTCATTTATCGATATAACGTTTAACCATAGACATAAATGACCATGCTTTAACATGAACATTTACTTTAACGTTGTTAAATCGAGTAATATAATTATTACATTTTACAAAATAACAACGCTTTTTTAAGCATATTTCAATCTAGAAAATATAACTGGGAAGCGGCATATGTATCTCAGTGGAAAATCCATTGCGATTTAGAGCTGCAGCCCTTTTCCCCGCGTTGATTCGAGGCCTGGAGGTGGCATCTTTATCCTTTATGTCATATTTCTCTGAGGTTGCTGTACAAATAAGACGCTAATGTGCAAACTACACATTTAAATGAGTGTTGCTGTTTAAGGAAGATTTCCGGGTGGTACATTATTGTCATGTTGACATTGTGTACAGCTTAACACACCTAGTCCGTATCGCCTCTCTATGCTTAAGGCGCACTTCAGATCAATCCTGTGGAATCTGTACGCGGCGAGCACAGGGAAGTGCATTAGACTCAGATCGCTATCATGCAAACGTATATTCGTATCATATAGGCGCAATCTATC
This sequence comes from Cyrtodaria siliqua, assembly GCA_037043455.1. Taxonomy (NCBI): domain Eukaryota; kingdom Metazoa; phylum Mollusca; class Bivalvia; order Adapedonta; family Hiatellidae; genus Cyrtodaria; species Cyrtodaria siliqua. Next base: position 133,043 of record JAWPHD010004006.1, read on the forward strand.
ATAGCTTTTAGTACGGTGATCCCATCTGCTTCGTAGCGTATAGTAACACGATTGCAGATAGCTGCTAAGTGCTTTAGTTGAACTTTTTTTGGCACATGTATATTGATATGACTTTCACATCACACATACAGCTTTGGAACTGTTTTTCCTGAAATTTGATACTTTTATGATTTCATTCATAATTTATACAAACTACGACAACAAAATGGAATATCTAGATACAAATAACACAATCTACGAAACTGGAACGGTAAGAATGATTATCGGCTATTACTTTAATCATTCCAAGTATAATTTTTGTGTTTGAAAGTATTAAAGTTTCATGATAAGCCAAAGAAAATGAACACCGTCAAAGATTGTTTATAAATTGCATTGATCAAACCTTTCGTACTATACACTAACCTGTTCTCACAATGTACATATTCCCCCCGAGTGCAAATGCAAACATTGGTTTAATTCCTTAATGACCATTTCTACATTTGTCAGTATTTTCATTTGTGTGAAGTTGGCTCGGGGTACGGGGTTCGGGGTTCGCCATTCAAACCCAGTTCGGTATTCGGGGTCGACATTCGAACCGGGTTCGGTATTCAACATTCGAACCCAGTTCGGGGTATTCAACATTCAACGTCAGTTCGGGGTTCGACATTCGAACCCATTTCGGTATTCAACATTCGAACCCTGTTTGGGGTTCGACTTTCTAACCCAGTTCGGTATTCAACATGCAAAGTCAGTTCGGGTCCGACATTCGAACCCAGATAGGTATCCAACATTCAAAACAAGTTTGATGTTCGATATTCAAACCCAGTTCTGTTTTCAACATCCAAAGTCAGTTCGGGGTTAGACATTCGAACACAATTCAGTATTCAACATTTGAACCCAGTTCGGGGTTCGACATTCGAATACAGTTCGGCATTCAACATTCAAAGTTAGTTCGGGATTTCGACATTCGAACACAGTTCGGTTTTCAACATTCGAACCTTACAACCTACACACCACCCTACCCACCACCACCACAACCCCGAAGTGGGTTCGAATGTTGATTACCGAACTGGGCTTGAATGTCGAACCCCGAACTGACTTTGAATGGTGAACCCCGAACAGGGTTCCAATGTCGAATACCGAACTGGGTTTGAATGTCGAATGCCAAAATGACTTTGAATGTTGAATAAAGAACTGGGTTCGAATGTTGAATACCAAACTGGGCTCGAATGTCGAACCCTGAACTGACTTTGAATGTCGAACCCCTAACTTGGTTCGAATATTGAATACCGAACCAGGTTCGAATGTCGAACCCCGAACTTGATTCGAATGTTGAATACCGAATCAGGTTCGAATGTCGAACCCCGAACTGGGTTCGAATGTTGAATACCGAACCAGGTTCGAATGTGAAACACCGAAATGACTTTGAATATTGAATAGCGAAATTAGTTTGAATGTCAAACCCCGAACTGGGTTCGAATGTTAAATACCGAACTGGATTAGAATGTCGAACCCCAAACTTGGATCGAATGTTGAATACCGAAACTGGTTCGAATGTCGAACCCGAACTGGGTTCGAATGTTGAATACCGAAACTGGGTTTGAATATCGTACCCCGAACTGGGTTCTAATGTTGAATACCGAACTGGGTTTTGAATGTCGAACCCCGAACTGGTTTCGAATGTTGAATACCGAACTGGGTTCGAATGTCGAACCCCGAACTATGTTCGAATGTTGAATACCGAACTGGGTTCGAATGTCGAACCCGGAACTGACTTTGAAAGTTGAATAACGAACTGGGTTCGAATGTCGAACCCCGAACTGGCTTTGAATGTTGAATACGGAATTGCGTTCGAATGTCGAACCCCGAACTGACTTTGAATGTTGAATACCGAACTGGGTTCGAATGTCGAACCCCGAACTTGGTTCGAATGTTAAACCCCGAACTTGGTTCGAATTTCAAAACCCGAACTGACTTTGATTGTTGAAGACCAAACTGAGTTCGAATTTCGAACCCCGAACTGACTTTGAATGATGAATAACGAATTGGGTTCGAATGTACTGGGTTCGAATGTTGAATACCGAACTGGGTTTAAATGTAGAACCCCGAACTGGGTTCGAATGTCGAACCCTGAACATTGTTCGAATGTTGAATACCGAACTGGGTTCGAATGTCGAACCCGGAACAGACTTTGAAAGTTGAATAACGAACTGTGTTCGAATGTCGAACCCCGAACTGGTTTTGAATGTTGAATACGGAATTGCGTTCGAATGTCGAACCCCGAACTGACTTTGAATGTTGAATACCAAACTAGGTTCGAATGTCGAACCCCGAACTTGGTTCGAATGTGAATACCGAACTGGGTATGAATGTCGAAACCCTAACTGACTTTGAATGTTGAATACCAAACTGGGTTCGAATGTTGAATACCGAACTGGATTTGAATGTCGAACCCCGAACTTGGTTCGAATGTTGAATACCGAACTGGGTTTGAATGTCGAACGCCAAACTGACTGAATGTTGAATACCGAACTGGGTTCGAATGTCGAACCCCGAACTGACTTTGAATATTGAATACCGAACTGTGTTTGAATGTCGAATCGGTCACCTGATTTATAGGGAATTTGGATAATTTCTAACATGTACATAACACTACAGTCGATACTGGAGACGCTTTTATTAAAAATAAACACAAACAAACTTGCGCTTTTAATGGCGTTAAGTATATATGACAAGATTATAACAGTATATCTTAATTTCCTTCAGCGTCATCCCATTCAGCATCGGAAAGAGAGCATGTCCAGGTCAGGATTTTGCAAGGTCAAGGACGTTCATCAGTATTACCTCAATACTACAGCGCGTGCGACTTTTGGCGCCAGAGAACAGCGAACTTCCTTCAGCAGACCCGAGGCTCTATACCAAACAGTATCCCCTAACGGAGCCAAAATTTGAATGTCGAGTTGTGTCAAGGGAAAATATCGTTATTTGATTTAGAAATCAACAGAAGAATTCGATTTTCAGCAACAAATTTGAATTATTATCGTCATATGTCCGAGGTTGTATAGTAATATATTTAATGAGTGACTAACTGTTTCAAGCTGAATTTTATTTTAAGCGAATTGGATACAAATAATTATATGATGCGAGGCTGTGCCCAGCATCATATCAATTTAATCTAAAGAGTTTAATAAATTGAAAAATATCAAATAGTCAGGAATGTGAGATTCTATTTATCACATAACTCCAAAAATGCCACATAACATATATTTATTAATGTAGCTGACTATTGATATCCTTGTCATAGTATGTTGCTTTGGATCTTCTCCGTACCATACCGAGCAGTCGGAACTACCTCGTCAATTTTCGTAACCCGATATTTTTTAAAGTTTACGGACACCGACGAGGCAATTCCGATTGCACACCGAGCTTAAAGGAAATTGGACCTCCATTTGCATATATATTACACTAGTGTATTTTGATACTGATGTCAAGCCTTTATTACCCACACCGCAAGTTATGTTATAAATATAATATAAGTATAGGCTTATCGACAAACAAGTGACATCTACAAAACGGGATAACAATAAAGCTATAAGATGTTTGGGATACAATTACATTAGGTTATATTTATAGCATAATTATTCGAGACATGCGATTTATACTGCTTCTCGAGGGCCGCACCATCATGCTCCAGTTGTATTTGTCTGTATATTCTTCTTGTAAAGTGAAAGTTCCGTGGTCATAGTCGAGCATTTAGTTCGATTCTAGTCAAGACGAATCAAACCGCCACCGAATAAACATCCTAGATCTCTCAGCCCGAGATGCTTAACCCTTAACCCCCTACATATATATAATGGACTGTTCTTTCTTTGAATTAAGACCTTTCCATTTATATGACAAAGGAGTGTTTTGGGGAAATGACCGATCAGCAGCCGGACATTGTAAATCCTGATCAGCCTACGAGTTACAAAAGCTATTATAGTCGTGCTTAGCGGGTTAAGGGTTAAATTAGAGATTAAACATTTGTATACGTTTATTTCACATGTTTGTATGTTTTATGTCCGCCTATACATAATCAATAAACTTATTTCAAACTGCAACACGTCTGCTTGTTTAGTCTAGAGTATACTACCAGGGAGTAAGTAAATTGAGTAAGTATACGTATACCTACTCCCTGACACTATGAGGCCCTCACTATTGACAAAAGAAAAGGGATGCACTTGTAACGAATGAATCACCAGAAACATATATGTAAACTCCTTACTATTTATAATGTGTATATACTAATTGTGCGAACATTACGAAATAAATACTGCTTAAACCAACATACGCCCAATCCAGCTAGTTCGTTAATGGAATTGAATTAGGGTTTTAGGGCGCACCAACACAAACAGGTCATACGGCGACAAATGAACATTCCAGGCCCACCCTCCATTTACATATATATGTATACTCAGCAAAAATAACAAGTATCCACTTTATTTTCCTGCAAAATCTGAGACTGTAAGAAAGAAATAACAATTGCAGCATGATTTTCTTTTAATAACATCTTTGTTTGATGTTCACTACAAAATTTCATCGAAATATACCGAATGCTTTAAAAAAAATCAAATTAAAAACATAGGTGTGAAAGCGAAATTAACAAAACTTAAAAAATGTACAGATAAGCGACAATAGCAACATTTTAGCAGTCTACTAAGCCCATTCAAATACACAGAAAAATGTTCATAACCTAGCTAATATATTATGTCTTCACCGTACACCGAATACATTCAAAAAAGGCGACGTCGCATGCTTCTGACGTAACGACTGACGAAGCATCGAGCATATTTGGGACGTCGTGTACGTCAGGATGACCTTATCCAAAGTGTTCAGGACCTTGCAGCAGCACTTGTCCGCGAATGGTACACATTAGCTCTAGAATTCGTCAGTCGTTTCTTCAGAAACATGCGACGTCGCATTCTTGCATATATTCGGTGTAACGGTGGACACATGAGATATAAGCGAGGTTTTGAATATTTTTCTGTGTATTTGAATCGACTTAGACTGCTGAATCTGAGCTATTGTCGTTACCTTTACATTGTTAAGTTTTGTTAATTTCGTTTTCACACCTATGTTTTTTAACTGTGATTTATTTTTTTATTATTCTTTATATTTCGATGAAAATTTGTGTGAGCATCAAACAAAGATGTTATTAAAAGAAAATCATGCTATAATTGTTAATTCTTTCTTACTGTCTCAGATTTTGCAGGAAAACAAAGTGGATACTTTTTATTTTTGCTGAGTATATACAAAATATGCAGAATGGTCCTAAAACTTCTCACCTACAGAACTGTTGTAAATACTCCATTTTACTCTAGAGCCATGAACATTGTTTTCTGCCACCACTTAAGAATACAGGGTTCATGATGGAGACCTTTAATGAACAAGGTAAACATGATAAAATGAACATAAATTCGGGAGTGGGTCGAATTTTAACCCTCTGCATGGATAAACAGTGGCGATATCCTTATTAAGAACCATACGTCGTTTATGGAAATTTGGTCCTTAAAGATTCGGCAATGGAGTACTTACTAACACATGGAATGTTTAATTCCCAGTAACACATTTCAGTTTGTTTTTTCCTGAATTATAATGTCATCATGTGCGGTATATATTTGGCATGCTCTTTAAAATCACGAATTTATGACTTAAAAAACAAAAACACGTGTTTGGTTAACTTTTCTTCCAAACACAAACACTTTTAGATTAATGACAATGCCAGTGCGTCTATCAATAATTGAGATAACATAGAACTGCATGCAACAAATGAATATCACTATTAGTTACCTACAGACTATGATTACATCCAATTAGCGCATTCATGTTTGTGTATCGTGGTTTGAAAGACATAATCGATTATTCAGACCGAGCTCTCTAGAACCGACGCCACTGCTGATATATGGTATATGCGTATACAATACATTAAAGGTGAATGGCCACCCTTTATGTAATTTTATCAACTAACAAATTTAACTCTTAAACATCATGTCTCGATAATCCCGGAGAGAAATATATATTTAAAACCGCTACTAAGCTGTATGTAAAGATAAGTATTATTTGCATGACGTAGATATTACTTTTACCACTGCGTGAGTGCACGGGGAAATTAGGTAAATCTGAATTGTATAGGTGCACAACCATTGCCAGATAATTGATAAATTCATTTACCTGTGGATTAATTTACCTGTTCAAAGTTTTCTACGTCATCAAATAAAATCTTATTTTCGCTTTTCACAGATATTGCAATGTGTGAATTGTAAATACCTATTGTTGAGTATTGATTTCGATTTAAATAAACATAATCATGTTCATGAAACAAAACATGGCCGGAGAACTTTAAGACCGCCACTTGTTCAACAGTCAAATCCATGACAAGCCCTTAGTCTGAATCCTGGAGAAGAACAAATCACACCATCATTGGATCATAAGATCAATAAATTACCCATGTTTTCATACGAAATAAAAGTATTTACAAGCATTTTCTTTGCAATGTTTGCCTCAATTCCCGCCCCCCCCCCCCCCCCCCCCCCCCCCCCCCCCCCCATTTTTAACAATATTCAAATTTCAATCAATAACAATAAAACAATCCGGGTCATTTCTGCACACATCATGCTCTTGTATATCAGGAAATGCTAAATTGTGCAAACCTTCATCGGCATTTTAAAAGTTATTCCAAACTGTGAGGCAAATTAAGCCATTTTAGCTAGTTTTTGGAAGTTTTTGATAGTTCGCATTTTTCTGTTTATAGCCTCCAGTAAACCCAAAGAAGGAGGATATCAAAATTATATGTGCACTCAAAACTGAAAAAAGACAGCAAACAAGCCCTTCATAAATTATTAGTTATACCATCCATGGACCTAAAAGATGCTTAGTTGTTTTATTTCTGGTTTACATAGAGCTTTGCCATACATAATAAACATATATATGATAGCGTTCTCGTATGATAATCATATGTTTCTCATATGATATTTATATAAAATGAGCCACACACGATTCTCATTATTATTCTTAATTATTTTTTTTTGCGGCTTTATAGGGTCAGGGGAACTCCAATAGTGAAAACCGTGGATTACTAAAAACACACAGTCATAGAGGTTTCATATAATGTTCATATCAGAATAAATTCATAAAAGCTTCATTTTTAAAACACACACATTTCCATGATTCTCATGGAAAAAAAAAGGTTTCAGCATTTATATGATTCTTTATGATTCTTATATGACCGGTTTTATATACGAATCATGTACAGCCCCTTTTATATACGTATCATATAATAGTTATCATATGTGACTTATATGTGTATATAAGAATCATACGAATCATATGTGTGGCAGAATTGGTAGTGTATAAACGATTTGTATTTACTGAGAAAAAATAAAAAGCACCTCCATTCCCTTATTTTATGGTCAATAAAACAGGAAATAATGGACAAATGATACATACAGCCACCAATAGACCAAATAAAGAATTATTTGAAACGTTTTTGACACAAGGAAGTTATCCCCCTTTTCCTTTAAACATGCATTTTTTTGCCCTAAAATACATCAACTCTGTGACAAAATACCTACATTTGCTGAGACAAATATTTCCTGTATGTTCCGTACCCAACATATCACATAAAGAGTAACACAGCTTTTGATTATCCACAATAATCGATTTATGTCCCTTTTGAAGTTTTCATATCAGCCATAAAAGATGATTACTTGGCAAAATTGAAACCGTTTATATACTATTTTGTCAAATTAATGTGCTTACAGCCAGAAACAAGAGGCCCAAGAGGGCTTGTGGACGCTCTACTGGTTTGTCGTCATAAAACTCCCATCAGAACTTCTTTTAAAACATGGCAAAAAACAACACCACAAAACAACAATACCACAACAGAAACATAATCCCTACTTTAAACAAGGGACCTAGTTCTAATTTGGCATGGTTATTTATGGACTCGAGGCACAACAATTGTATAAAATAGGTTTTGACCGCTGTAGTGGGGCCCCTTTATGCAGGCGGTCAAAACCCATTTATATAATTGTGTGCCTCGAGTCCCTAAATAACCATACTAAAATTAGAGCTAGGGATTGTTTCTAGTAAAACAGATGTCTCCCCTACACGAGAAAGGGCCATCAATCCGCCAAAAAGCATTAAACTGGAACACGACGAAGACATGTGCAACTAGGCTTGGTAAAGGTCATCCCTACCAAGTTTCATGGAAATCCAGGCAGCGGATCAGAAGAAGTGTTCGGGACAAAGCTTATGTATTAAAACATTTAAAGGGCCATAACTCCCCCGAAAATCATTCAACCGGAACAAGACAATGATATACGCAACCAAGTTTCGTTGAAAGCCGAATGGTGGTTGAGGAGAACTAGTCCGGACAAATTGTGTGTATTAAAACGTTTTAAAGAGCCACAACTCCACGAAATATCATTCAACCGGAACACGAAAACGATATGCGCAACTAGGCTTGGTACTGATCATTCCTGCCAAGTTTCATTGAAATCCAACCAGAGGTTCGGTAAAACTAGTCCGGATAATGTCTCTTTTTTTGTGTATCAGTCTGTCAAAAATCTTTAAACCGGAACATGGCAAGCATTTGCGCAACTAGGCTTGGTGCTGATCATTCCTGCCAAAGTAGATATAAAAATCGAACAGGAAAAGTAGCATTCACGGACGACAGTTAACTACAAACACACAGAAACTAAGAACAACTTTAAAGGAGAATAAAAGGCCAGATAAGACATCACAAACACATGTTCGTCAGATCTGTACTAAACTTTTACCAGATTGTTAATACCAATGAAAGCTTGGACATGTTCGATAACCAGTTAGATCGGATTAATAACGCAGAGTTGTGGCCCTTGATGTATTGAAAAAAGCTTATTATTGCGCTTTGTTAAATCTGTAGCTAGATCTACTTCATTTTCATCCGATCTTTACCAATCTTGTTCAGAATGTTAAGATGTTAATATCAATAAACGTTCAAACCTGTTTGAAAATCAGCCATGGCCCACCCCACCCGCCATGCCCCTCCCCTCTTTTTTAAGATATCTTGGTTATAAAAGAAAGTTCAAAATATACCTATGTCAAATTAGAAAAGCAGAATTATGACCCTTGATTTATTTCGATCAATAGTACGTCCGCTGTTGCAGTATGCATCGACTGTTTGGGACCCATCTACCAAATCAAACATCACCAAGCTTGAAGCAGTACAACGCTCGATCACTGGCGATTATCGGCGTACCAGCAGTGTCACCACCATGCTTCAAGATTTGGGATGGGAAGAGCTTCAAGTCCGACGACAACAAACAAAAGCCGTTATGATGTACCGGATTGTACACCAGTTTGTTGAAATCCCAGCATCACCATACCTCCATCTGACAGGTGCTTACACTAGAGGACACTCAAGTAGTTCCTCATCCACTTCACCCGAGTCAATGCGTACAAGGACTCCTTCTTCCCATCAGGAATCCGGCTTTGGAACTCCCTACCATCCAGCCTAGTCAACGCCCAATCCATCGATGCCTTCCGGGCAGGGATTGGTGCGGGGATTGCATAGACCCAAATCAGAGATGTTTTTAACCTGTTTTTAACTGCACTTGGACCTTTCACCACTTTTACATAGTTCACCACATGTGCGAGTATGTTCCAGAGGAACCCGGCACATAACAGGAAGAAGAGAAGAAGAAAATTTAAAAATGCTGTGTTTTGCTTTGTTAAATCTGTAACTACTTAATCTTTCATCTGATCTTTAATTCATTTTTTCAAGAATGTGTTAATAGCAATAAAAGGTAGGACATGTTTGAAAACCAACAATAATTGAGCTGACTCACATTCACCCCTATCACCCACACACATGGAACCCCCCCCCCATCCCAATTGTTTTGAAAGATTCCCCCCCCCCTCCCCCCCCCCCCCCCCCCCCTCCCCCCCAATTGTTTTGAAAGATTTCATATTGTGAGGTTAACACTGTTATAGGTAAAGTGAGATAACTTTAACAAACTAGCGATATCAGTATCAGACAAGAAACACCATTCATATTGTGAGGTTAACACTGTTATAGGTAAAGTGAGATAACTTTAACAAACTAGCGATATCAGTATCAGACAAGAAACACCAGAGTTATGACCCTTGCATTATTTAAAAATGTTTGTTAACACTTTAATTCCTTCACTTTTTTTATCTGATCTCTGCCATAATTGTTCAGAAACTTGTTCAGAAAATTATTGTCATAAAATAGTAAAAGCTCAGTAAAGTTAAGAGCGTGGTAGTTTTATTTTCTCACTTTATTCCTCCAAATTTGTCATTTTTCCGCACGGGGTTGATGCACATGCAAAGTTGGGATATCGATATATGTAAATACACAATATAACACTACTGTTTATATAAAATCACAATGGTCGGCGGGAGTCAATTAGTTTGAACTCATTTGTCCATGTTTAGTTTAATAACATATCAAATGCCAATGAGAAATGTTTCTAAAATGGATGGTGATCCATCAGTGAGATAAAATATACAGCGTCTCTTTAATACTATTTTACGCATTACGCGTTAGCTTAACGTCTTCATAAGAGCTAGGAGCAGTGTTACATGGATGTCGGCTTTAAGATCATTTTTGCATTTCCAAACTTAGTAATTTTACTTTTGTTTGTTGGTGTGCTGCTTACCTTAAACATAATCCTTGTACATGTGTGTAATGTATATACTTCATAACCTACTTCCTTTCACAACATATCCTTATCATGTTATTTAGTCTTTCTTTTTTTTCATTGTTTTTTGTTTCCTTTCGTTAGGGATGACACATGGGATGGGGTACAGTATCATGGAAACAACACATGTTGCTATACCCGGAAACAAAAATACGTTCATGTTGGTTATTCTGCTATTTCTGTTATTACTATTAAGGATATCATGAAGACAATTAGCGATGGCATAGTGGCCAACATGAAAACGTTTCATATGAGATGTTACCTTCCAAAACTGCTCACTTAGCAGTGATCCTGATATCGATATACAAAGAAGACGTCAGTCTCTTTGCCGTACTCTACCGTATCAAACAACAAAACGAGATATCACAAGAATTCAAACACACTATGAGTTTATGATAAGACGATATCCGTTAAGCCAGAAGCAAGTGGATAATATAAAATGTTCAATTCGCTTAGTTATCAATTTATATTGTACAGTCACTTGCAACATGGTTTACGATACTACTGATACTTGCGGGAGACGTACAACCAAACCCTGGTCCATCTACCCTATCAAACTCTAGTTTGACGTCACAATCTTCCTTCTCAATCGATTCACTAGGACTTACAAGACATTTGTCTTTTGTCCACTATAATGTTCAGTAGCATTTTTCATAAACTTCGATATTTTACGGACAGAGCTAAGTGAATTTGACATACTAGCCTTTTCTGAAACATGGCTCAACCTAACTACACTTGATACTGACCTTTACGTTTGATTCCTTCTCAGCTCCTGAGAGAAAAGATCGCCCTCTAGATAGTCATGGTGGCGTTATGCTCTATATAAAAAATTCTATACGTTACAAACGTAGGCATGATCTTGAACCGATGGGAATTGAATGTATATGGGTTGAAATCTTCATGAAACAGAAACACATTCTCTTCGGGTTGTTTTACAGACCACCAAATGCAGACAGCATTCATAATTCCATTATTGAAAATTCAATACACTTTGCAGTCGATACGAACATTAACGACATAATTATTACCGGTGATTTTAATTTTAATCTTAACAATGCTAATTCCTGTCGGCAAATAACGTCAATGTGTGAAAAGTTCTCATTACACCAATGCATAAATGAACATCTCATTTCACAGAAAATTCATCTTCAACAATCGACTTATTTTGGTTAATAATAAAGACAAATGTATTGCTAAGCGGTGTAGAAGACCCCTTTTTACAACAAGATATTCGTTATCACTGTCCAATATTTGGTATTCTTAACTTTAAAAAGAACCATATTAAATCGTTTACACGGCATATCTGATATTACGATAAAGGGGATTACGATACGTTAAGGCAGATGGCCCTAAATACCGACTGGACTATGCATTATTAACAATGATATTAATGTCCACACAAACAATATAACGGAAACATATAAATACACATATCAATAACAATGCATTCCAAATAAATTAGTTCGAATCAAGCCAAACGATCTTCCATGGATTACTACCCCTATTAAATGCTTGATTAGAAATGTAAGCGAGCCTATCGAAAAGCTAAACGAAACAATACACCGGCCCAGTAGGCGAAATTTCGAAAACTTAGAAACGAAGCAATTGACCTTATTCGGAAAAACAAAGTTGTCCATCTTCAACAATTGTTAAAACTGAAAATCGATCTTCTGAAAACTGGTGGTCAACATTGAAATAGTTTATGTTTTCAAATCGCAAGGAATCTGTACCCACGTTACACTCAAACGATTCTATTATTAACAATGACTTTGACAAAGCAAACTTATTGAATGCTTTTTTTCGAGATCAAACTCTAATAAATGGCAATAATGCTCAAATTCCCGTTTTTACCTACTGTAAACGACTCGAACCTAAGTTCCATTACACTATGTCCTCTTGAAGTAAAACAAATTTTAGAAACCCTAGCCTTAGGAAAAGCTGTAGGTCCTGATACAATTAATAACCGTGTTCTTAGAGAACTAGCTACCGAACTATCAGAACCTCTTTGTTTAATCATTCCTTAAACGATAGCATTGTCCCGGTTACCTGGAAAGAAGCCCACGTTTGCTCAGTTTTCAAATCTGGAGACCAATCAATTGTTTCCAACTACAGCCCTATAGCACTTCTCTGTACTGTTGAAAAGGTTTTGGAAAAAATCGTTTTCAAACACGTATTCAACTTCTTTCTAACCAATAGCATTTTAGCTTCACTGCAGTCTGGCTTTGTTCCAGGTGACTCAACAGTTAACCAGCTTGCGTATTTATATAACTTTTTCTGTCAAGCTCTATGATTCTGGAAAGGAAATTAGGACGATATTTTGTGATATTAGCAGAGCCTTTTATCGTGTTTGGCACGAGGGACTTCTTGTAAAATTAAAGACTGTTGGTATCACAGGAAATCTCTTAACATGGTTCAAAAGCTATCTTACTGATAGAAAACAACGCGTTGTCCTACCAGGTGTCCAGTCTGATTGGAATAACATTAAAGCCGGTGTTCCCCAAGGCTCCATCTTGGGACCACTTTATTCCTTCTATACATTAATGATATTGTTATAGACATCAATTCATATAATTCGTCTTTTTGCAGACGATACAGGTTTGTTTATTGTTGCAGATAATCCGATATCTGCTGCGAATACACTGAATTCCGATCTCTTGAAAATATCAAATTGGGCAGATAGATGGCTTGTCAAATTTAATCCATCCAAAACTAAATCTCTTCTTATTTCACGTTAAGTCAATTTTATCAACCACCCACCAGTTTTTATGAATGACCAGATAATAACTGAAGTCGATGATCATAAACACCTCCGTTTCCTTTTGTCAAATGATTTATCCTGGCACAAGCACATCGAAATATATCAAATCAAAGGCATGGCAGAGGATTAACACTATGCGGAAACTTAAATACAAACTAGATAGAGTGTCCTTAGAAACTATATACGTCCTTCATTAAGACCTATTTTAGAATACGGAGATATTCTATTTGATAACTGCACACAATATGAAAAATATGAGTTAGACAAAATACAAAATGAGGCTGCTCGGATAGTAACTGGAGCAACGAAACGTGTCTCTATTGACAAACCTATAACAAAGAAACTGGGTGGGAAACTCTCGGAAATAGGCGCCGTAAGCATAAACTCGTTATGTTTTATAAAATGACAAACCACTTAACTCCCAATTTTCTCTCTGAGCTTGTTCCTCCTTCTGTAGGTAATGTATCACGGTATAACTTACGGAACTCTACAAACATCCAAACTGTCAATGCCCGTGCCAACTACTACTATGATTCTTTTCTCCCCTCTTTTATTCGTGAATGGAACAACTTAACCGAAGAATCACGGCACGCCGAAACAGTTATTTCCTTCAAAAACTCACTTAAAAGTAATCAAAACAGAACTCCTAAACTCTATCTCTTCGGAGAAAGAAACATACAGATATTGCATACTAGACTGCGTCTAAATTGCAGTTCCCTTAACAATGATCTGTTTTCCAAAAACATTGCAGAATCGCCTATTTGTACATGCGGATGTATTGAAAACGGTGACCACTTCTTCTTTAAGTGCAATAAATATACTGATATTAGAAATGTATTGGTAAATTCATTACCCCGTCTACCAAATATTACACTGAAAACACTTCTATTTGAAGATCAAAATGTATCGTACGATACAAACATTCTTATATTCGGTGCGGTACACAATTATATTAAAAACTCAAAAAGTTTTAACTAGTAGATAGATTATTTTCTTTTGCTGAATTCCCAAATCAACTACACACCCATTCCCTGTGTCGCCCCAAACTCCCTATTTTTTAAAAAAAAAAAAAGATTTACACTGGAGATTTATAAATAAATATTAATAACAATTAAATGTATTTGTATAATCTATTCATTTAATTTTTTGTCTGTTTGAATTTCGTATTTTTCAAGTTACTTTCTATTTTTCCTTTTTGTTACTTTTTATTATTTCAATTATATCTAAGCATTATTCTAGAAGATGTATATACCAAAAACTTACACTTAAGTAATTTAAGTTCTCATACTTCCAGAATGTATATTGTGAAAATATCTAATTATTGCTGTTTACTATGCCATCAACTGTGTACAATTAATATCATACCTAGGAGAAGAACATCATAAGTATCTTACTTTCGTTCTAATCCTTTTTCTTCTATTGTGTACAAATATTATGTTGTAAACAGCTTGTGAAATATAATATGTTTAAACCAAATTTGTCAAACAATATATAACTAATTTTCCATTGCGATATATTACCATGGACAACCAGCAGAGCAATACATGCCCTCTTGTTCATGTTATATAATTTAATAATTAGGGACTTTAAATTATATCTATTTGTGATTCTGTGAACAATTACTATTGACCTCGGACACAAGAAGTTCTTATCAACTTAATCAAAAGTCCACAACTGTATAGCATTGTCTTTATTTAAACTGTCAATTAAAAATCAGAGTCAAATATTTTATTCGACAGCGAAGCAAAACATGTATCCAGAATTCTCAATCGGTGCTACAAAAAATTCCTTTTCACCAAAAGTGCAAATGAAGCACACATACTTGACAAATATATCGTCTCTTTACGTTTCGTAATAGATAGAGTCTAGCCTCAGCGAGTTGATTTATTTAAACACCGCGATGTGCGTAGCCCATCTACGCCAGCTACGCCCATCTACGCCCATCGAGTTTTTTAAATAACCAACGAGCTGAGGCAGACTCAATCTGTTTTGTAGTATGGTGTACTTAATGACCCTGTCCGTACTCTAAATTCCATTTATTGGAAGTTATAATAAGGTAAGGCGCCACCCCTTTGTTTACTCTGAATTAAACGATTGAATGCTATGCGTTCATCAAAGGCAATTTCATCGCCCATACTACAACAGATATTAAAACACAAATGGAGCTAATTAACTTGGTGTTTTCAGGTTGGCGATAGACCCTTGATGTACAGGGATTGTGGCTTTTGGATGTTTAGGCAGAGTCTGGGTTTAATGCTTCCAATTCCATTGGTATTTATGCCAGAAACAGAACAGGTAATCAGGATAAATAATTGAAAAGAATACAGAAGCAAGCGTGAATTAAAATAATCAAGATTGAGTTGTACAAGAACATTTGCAAAATTATTGAACTTTATTGATGTACTCATTTAATGCCAATACAGTTTAACGTATATTCATTTAATGGCAATTTAGTTTAACTTGTACACTTGCAAACAGAAGAAATAAATATTATTTTGCAGAAAGAAATGAATGCCATCCTACGCAGAGCAACGCACGTAAAGAGGTTATGAACAATGTACATCAGAGGTTCATTTCATATCTATATTCATAAAGTTTTCAATCAGTAATAAAGACTTAACACAAATAAGATCGTAAAACAAGAAGTGAAGGAAATGTGAAAACATGTGTGTGAAATAAGAACATGTGTATGAAATAAGAAGAGACGTAAGTCAAAACACTGATGTCAAAACCAGAAGAAAATCTAGTATATTCTGTTTTAAAAACGTAACAATACGATTTACAATTTGGACTTAGGCGTGCAAAGTTGGACCATACTTTGTTTGTAGAAACCGTACTCTTTCTTCGCCAGGCGATGTTCTTTGGTCCATCCGTAACAATAGCCATCCTCATTGCGTCCTGTCTTCTGCTTTATTACTTGCCCTACAATGTCAAACAGAAACATACCATTATATCTTATATTGTCCTAATTTTCCATCTCAGGCAGTCATCCTTTTGAAATAAGTTTGACCAGGGTCAAACTCGTGCTTGTCAATTTTCTTGATAGTATATGTAGACTCTAGCTTTATACTTAAAGCTACTACAGCTGTGTTTAAGGCTAGTGGGCGTGTACCTAAAGCAAATGGGCGGGGTTTTACGCTTGGTTTACTACCAAATACAAGCTTGTGAACCATGGTGGTAATCCCGTATATAAGGGTAGAAACTTATATCAGAACATCATATTTAATCCGTTGATTGTTGCAGCAATATCGATATTAAAAACATCACCGTCATAATCATTGAAAAATAGTTCGCTCAACATGGGGTTCAAACTGGAGACGTCTGGATTGACAATCCGCGTAACTTACCATTACAAAATGAACTAAGGATAACGTATACAATGCTAACAGTATAAATATAACGTTATTGATCAATGGGTGGGTTAGCCCAGTGTTAAAGAAAACTCGAAAGTCATGGGTTCGAAACTCGCGTAGGCTATACTATTTTTTCAGCGAAAGGGTGTGCATTTTTTTGATGTATTTATCGTAA
Organism: Cyrtodaria siliqua; assembly: GCA_037043455.1. Lineage (NCBI taxonomy): Eukaryota > Metazoa > Mollusca > Bivalvia > Adapedonta > Hiatellidae > Cyrtodaria > Cyrtodaria siliqua. Next base: position 150,053 of record JAWPHD010004006.1, read on the forward strand.
AGAAATGAAAAAGGTTTGCTGTAAAACTGCCTTATATACGTGTTTCCAGTCATGTTTCAGTAGCTTGAATTTGTTAGTAAACCAAGTATTAAACCGCTCCCATATATTTAGGTACACGCCCACTTGTCTTATATACAGATATAGCAGCTTTAAATAAGAGCGATCGATACTTTTATAAGAGTGTATAAAGTACGCTTACGCATATAAAATATATTTGGACAATCATTTATTATGATTTTTGGTTTAAACGTATTGTATTAATTATATGTACAACTATGCATATATACAATGACAACAAATAAAGGACCGGAACGGAAACGTAATGCTTCCGAAGTTACTTTCTTTAAAAAATTACATTTTTTACACCGAAATGGCAAACGTATGTGCTATATATTTCTCGATGTACTAGTGATTTCAATGACATTGAAATAGGAAATAGTAACCAGAATATCTAGTAAAATGGAAAATGATATGAAGATAAAAAAAATAGGTGAGAAAACGAAAAGAAATTTAAGTTTATGATCAATTATTATAATAATAATTCCAAAGAAAAAAGAAAAAACAACAACGTGCAAGAACAATCAGGGAGGCGACGGTGGGTAAGGGCGAATCATCCTCATTGGAGCATTCAACTTTTTCATTTATAAATGTTGACAATTTTATGATTTTTATTAGTATATGCTTATTAAAAAGTATAACTACTTCCCATAGAGTCAAATACAAAGTATTTTTTCCCTATTCATTCTCTATTTAAATTTCATTTAATTTCTAGGTACTACACATTAAGGACCATCCCCAAAAATGAGACAATTGTTTTTTTTTTGGAAACCACAGGATTCAAACGCAATGGCACCGTACGTCCGTACTGCGCAAGAACCCGAAATAAATGAACATATTGATAATGAGTGGTGAATACAGGGTTACCGACTTGGAACGGTCAGTAGGCAATAAGGTCTACAGGTTAGCTTCAATTGATTTTTTGTGTACACAACCTCGCTATTATCCGGTCTTCAACGCCCAAATAGACAATACAGTGTAACTAAAAGTACATCCCATCAAAAGGAAATCTCTAACAATTAAGTCCACATCCAGAGAAATTAGTAAACGACTTAATCTATATGTACACGCACTTAAGACCTACTCTTTACAATATATAACTAAACTATATATAGTTACAGGCACTATTAAAACGTTTACCCTTTACAAATGACAATTCATTACTGGAAGCTGGAACTAAGTTGTCTTGGAGCGCAATTACTTGTACGTCACGAAGTTTAGTGACGTCATTGGCGTCTTCGGCGTTTGCATCTCGACCGGTGAATCTTGACACTTGGCTGTATTCTGTAATGGATGAGAAACTGTCAGATTACTTAGAGGAGAAACTGTCAGATAACAGCTGAAAAAGATAATTGATATATCATGGCTTATGATCAGCACACATTATTAAATCTAACCCAAACGAGAAACGGTTCACAGCCAGGTTAACTTTCATTTTGCTATCAATAAGCAAACAAAAACGGCTAACCGAACATTAATCTGTTTATTTTGTATTAACATCTTTGTTTATAATTGAACATTCCTAAAGCCATTGGCCTTCTGCAGTAAAACTGTGATAGACTAGATACAGGTTGCGTCCATGTTTTCCCTCATATATTTGTCTGGTTTATATGTATGTGAAGTCGAAGGCGAACATTCGAAGTCAAAAGTCAAAGTCGAAAGCTCTCGGAAGTAAAAGGGGGAAAAATCGACTTGCTGCCATCGAGTTTTCGTGTAACATAAGTAGAATTCGAGCAACTTTCAACACGTGTTAAGTTCGCTGAGTTATTTACAACAAATGTGTTACAGAAAATGCAGTAGACGGGGTAATAATTTGCATTACTTTACAATCGTAACTGTCACTCTAATTTCCGTACTTTGGAATTACTGGGTTACGGAAATCGTCTCTTTTGTAAATTTTATAAATAAGGTGGCGAGTATCGTATTCGTTGAAAGCTGCGGCCTCTAAGATTTATACTGTAAGATAAACGAACCACTGGCAATTTCGCTTTATCGGAAGTTTTGTATGCGGCCGCTGTAGCCTGGTGGATAGCACGTTCGATTCTGAACCCGGAGAGTATTAGAGGGGTCCCTATGCGCTTCCATAAGAGAGGGAGGGAGGAGGTAAAGAATAAATATAAATCAATGTCATTTACGTATTTCCATAGTTATCATATCATCCATTTCACTTAAAAAGCTTTTGTTAAATTTCCGGTAATTATGAGAAACATTCTCATTATTACGAGTATTTTTTCATTATATTTTTTTCTTCACTTCGATTCTGGTCCCATCCGGCTTTCGTACATATACATTTCTTTTCAAGTATGTGAATGTCCCGGCCTTGAATTCACCAACCATTCTTGAGAATATTCTTAGACTTAAGCCCAAGTGTGCACAATTCAATCACACATATTTCCATAATTGTAAAGGATAAACCTTTATAAGGAGCTGCTATGTATCAATATGATAAATACTAGTAAATAATAACTTCATACGATTGTTTACTTTTGAAGGTCATTGCAATTAGTTAGCAAATTTGAGGACTTGAGCTCAAGTCGGAGAATAGTTTGAAAAATGGTTGGTGAATTCCAGGCCTGATGTAATGGATGTGATTAATCAAATTAAAAGATTGCCTTGGAAATGTCGGGGAGGAGTGGGGAGGGGTGGGAGTTAGTGCGGGGGTGTAGTGGGAAGTTGAAATTTTAATTTCACAAATGAAGTAATCACAGGAACGGCTGAATGTAGAACATGGGGAAGAGCCTTACTCTTATAAATTCAACCTATAAGAAATTATTTACAACGTCCCGCAACCTGGCGATCTACGAAATTAGGACGAGAATGCGAGACAGTATGCACATGTTATGTTCTAAACAGAGTTAAGAAGAGGCAGAACGTAGTTATCATAAATCGTAATTTTCCTTTGCCGAAATGTTGAGATTTTACCTTATTTTCAGTAGGTATTAAAATTTGTGTTACTCGGTTTTTATCATTAGTTCTATAGTAAAATAAACCTTTGGCAGAGTAAAACGATGATACTTTTCAAGATCCAATTCTGAATGATACATATATTGAATCAATTTCCATAATCGTGAATTAAATATGCAGGATTTAAGAAGAACCAAACTGTAGATTTAATTTTAACAGTAAGCTTGGTTGAACGTCTAGGATAAAGACCGAGTCTATCACCTATACTAATTTAGAGGTATGTCTATTTTCTAGTCACTGATTGATCAGTTATTTTGATGATGATTTATCAAATGATGAATAATGCGTACAGCCAACTGAATGCGGTACCTGTTAAATGCACCCCTTGGTCGACATCGGCGGACATCTTGGAATGGCGGTAGCTGGAAAGGTACTGCTTGTTGGGGTCAATTCGTGTCATCTCAGCAGGACACAGCACTTCCGGTGGGAGATCAACACTCTCGATGGAGACTGAAGAAATCAATAGATATACATTCGTTTGGTAGCAGCCAAGTTATGAATGCGAGGTACGGCAAGAATGTTAATAGATAGTTTGTTATGCTTGCCTTTTCTACGGAGATAACATAAACTATCTATTAACATTCTTGCCTAAGCTCATTGCTCTTAACGTTGGTAGTGCCTTTAGGATGTCCTACTGGATAAATGGCGGAAGGGCTATAAGCCTTAAAACTACACACATACACACGCTGTTATGGCACATGTCTCTGCAGGTACTTCTAAATAACATAAAATGACGAAATGAATACAGAGGACGGATTTGATTGGATAAAAACTGACAACTTACAGCTCAACACTATAACATAGGGGTCAAAACGTACCAGGTGCCTTCTCATTTCTTAAAAATAATGATAATAATAATTTAATAATATAATAATACATTAGCACTTTTAACGTTTTTTGCTTTTATTTAACAGTGTCGGTTATCATTGTCAATGTAAGTAAGCAATAAGTGTTACCACTAATCTGAATTATTTTACCTTAACTAGACCTTGGTTTTACTGGTCGCGATCGTGAATTATAATTAGAGGGACTGTAGCGACACAGCCAAACATCTATAATATTGAGAGTTTTTAACTTGAATAAGGGTGAAAGAATGATAAAAATCGGATGATAAAGACAGAAGATAGGAGCATTTGAAGCTTCTATTGAAATACATATGGAAGCCGCATATTTGAGAACTATGACATCACAGTTCTAAATGACCATATATGGAATATTTATAAACCTGACAATTACTGATTTAAAGAGAAAAATGACAGCAGCTGTATGAAAAATATGTATACTTAATGACAATAATGCTTTATATTATACCTCATTTGCATATTCCACTCTTTGTTTAATGTGACGTCATCCGGTCCATAAAGTTGCTTATTACATACCTTACTATAAATAGTAACACATTTTAGTAGAAAAACAATGATTATCTGCCCTGTTTCTAAATCCATAATCGGCACACTGTGCCATTATGGATTATGGAAAATCGGCACAGTAACAACATACTGTCCGCACGCGAAGACGTCAACGTCATCAAGCAATACAAAGACGTCATATTGGCGCGCTATGGCTGAGGAGCGGACGTTGAAATTCAATTTTCACGTCCAGTAAATAAACGTTTGAAGCTTTGAAATATATCATTAAAGCGAAAGACAAGTGAGAAAAGTAACTTAACGTAAATTATTAATTTAATGTAATGTATTTATTTGCCAACTTAGTCACGTGTGTGCATATTATGCTACTTGTATGTTTAATGTACACCGTTTTGTAAACATGTCGACGTATTTTGTCATTAAAGTGCACTGTTTGTTCTTATTCTTCTTCTCCATTTATAGTAAGGTATGTAATAAAAAGGCAAATACACGGCCGTGGTGTGCCTTTTGTCGATAATTGCACACCTAGTGCATGGCCCACGGACTAAAGCCCTCGGGCCATTACGGCACTAGGTGTGCCATTATCGACAAAAGGCACACCACGGCCGTATATTAACCTCTAAATATTGACCGGGCGCCCGGTCCGATAGCTATATTAACGGACGTGTGAAAAAAACGACGTCAAAATAAATCATAAAACGTATTGATTTAATTTGTTGGTCAGATTCGGTATAATATAACAATAATGTATGGTGCTGAGGTCCATATGAAGTGTATGGACTGGGCAGTCAGATCTAGAACGTTCTATATATATGGACCTCAGCTTCGCTTCGGTCCATATAACATTCTAGGTATGACTGCTAAGTCATTAAACTTGCATATGGACCTCAGCACCATATATTATTTGTTAAATATGACCACTACCCCTACCCGTTTTAGAACAATATTCAAATGGTCATATCTGTTTTGTTTATCATCCGATTTGGTATAATTCTTTCACCTTTTGTCAAGTTTTTCAGAACTCTCAATAACAGAGCTCGTTTGGCTGTGTCGCTACATTCCCTTTAATGATAATTCCAATAATTAAACAAATCTATAATAAGTATTACGTAGGCAACACTAATCTGCCATGCGACCATATATATAAGAGTGAAATTGCATTTGAGTGTACGTGAATAATGGTTTCCTTTAAGTTTATATTGTTTATTACTAAACAAAAAAGTAAAAAAAAAAGAAAGGAAAAAAAAACCGGAGCGGTAATAAGGCGACACTGAGGATTCGTTACACATTCACATAATTTAAAACAAAATGGCTAATGTTGCTAATGTTATGTAACGATAGTTTTTCTTAGTTATTCTCAAATCTACATTACTCTCGTCAACATTAAGTTATAAAGAATGAAAAACAATCGTGAAGAGCTAAAACCAAGACCAACGAAAAGTTAAAGTTATTATATTATGAAATGAAACAGTGTTGTTTTGATCAATTACATGTGTTTTTTAAATTATATTTTACAAAAAGTCACCTAAATATCGCGGAAAAGATACATGCAATTATTAATGGAATAAGAACTCATTAAATATTAGAAAATACATATTTAAATGTGGATCAGTATTATAGAATGATAAAGTAAAGAAGTTCATTTTAATCTCCGTCGATATATTTTGTTTTAGATATTTCTTGCTTTCGCATGTTTTGTCTCGTAAAGAACTTGTTTTTAAAGTCGACCGTATTTGAATCTATTTGACCAAATGTGTTCTTTGTTTCCTATTGTAATCTTAAATAGTTCTTAACAGATTGCAGTATGCGGCATGTGCAAGATTTGCCAAGGCTGCCCTCTGTCGGATTGACACCGACTGTATGACTCTTATTTTTAATTGTACAAAATGATAATATACTCTTAATTGGTATAATATGCTATCAATATAATGTTACTTGCTTTCTCATTTGGCAGCTTTATTTTACTGTTGTTCTAAATATATTACATGTTATAATAGTCGGTTCAAAAGCACGTCAAGAGCTTATGTTGTATTGTATTGTTTGTATATCTTGCTGACTCAAATTAGAGTTTATCTTATATCTTATCTAACCGTGTGAGTTATCTGGGGCCGGCTTGGCTCTCCTCGTTGGTGGCCTTGTGTGATCTATTGAGTCGGCATCGCTAAAATCATTGGCGGCTTCTTTGATGTTGGTGTTGTTCATGATTTCTAGAGAAGTCATCGACTCCGATGGTGAGTGTACATTGCAGGACAGAGACGTTTGTGAGTCTCCGGAGGGAAGAATGACGTCCATCTGTCTGGACGGGTTTCGCTCAAACATATTGGCAGACGTTGATGGTTTGCTGCAAAATTCATAATTTTCTATTACTAGATGTTGAGATTTTACCTTATTTTCAATAGAAGATAACACAAGAGTCACTCCGTTTTTATCCTTAGGTTCTATAGTAAAACAAAACATCTTTGGCAGTGTAAATGGAAATACTTTTCAAGATTCGATTTTGAAAGATACATAATTTATATTGAATAAATGTGCATAGATGTCCATGAACTATGCATAGTTTTAAAAGAAGCACACTATGAGTACATTAATCCGCTACATATATATAATGGACTGTTCTTTCTTTGAATTAAAACCATTCCACTTATGTGGCAAAGGGGTGAGAAATTTGGGGGTGGGGGAATGACTGATCAGCAGCCGGACAGTGTAAACCCTGATCAGCCTGCGAGTTTTCTCGCAGTCTCATCTGGGTTTACAATGGTAACAACGGCTATTATAGACGTGCTTAGCAGGTTAAGGGTTACTTTTTACAGTAAACTGACATGCTTGTACATCTACGATACAAACAGAGTCTATCACATTCCAAAACGTAAATTAAAGCTTATCTGAGAAATATGAACGAAACCTGGCTCAGGTCAATAGACAAATCGTTATTTGAATTCTTATTAAACGACTCGTAACACATTTGATTTGTTATTAAGAACTGTTGCCGGAGAAACTGACTGCCGGGATACAGTCAAACCGGACAACACTATTCTTGAACCCCGTATCCATCTTATATAT
>JAWPHD010004006.1:162500-200142 GCA_037043455.1 Cyrtodaria siliqua
CATATTGCTTTTTCATTTTACTAACTGTTTAATGTATTGCATCAATAACATATTTAAACTGATGGTAATAAGAATAAGAAGAAATATGAACATTTCATTTTATTGTATGCAAGCAGGTTTAAAGTAAAAATGATACTAACTGAACTAACTGATATATTTAGTCCTAACATGTACAAGCTCCTCAATCTAAGAATCTGACAAAGCTGCTAACAAGAGAAAATGAAAGTGCTAGGGTGATTATGATGCAAAGGAGAGGTCCAAATGCCCCTGATTAACTCACCTTGTGATCTTGTCACACACAGTCGAAAGAGTTCTGATAAGATCGGTGAAAACGTTTTAAGGATTTTCCTGTTAAGTTCTGTAAATGTGTGACCCCCGGGACAGCGTCAAATTTAACCGCAGAGCCACTATTTGAACACAATTAGTAGAGCCAACAAGCTAATGCTACATGCATTCTGTATAAGAGCCCTATTGTGGTTTTAGGAGGTAGATGTTTCACTTTACTGGCATACGTCTTTATAAAACATGTGATCCTGGGACGGGGACAAGCTAAAACTCTTGGTAGTTGACCATAGGCTTAAGCTACATGTAAAAAGATTAGTTACAGCTCTTTTTTAATTCAGAAAAGATTGTTAAGATTCTCCTATATAATTATTATGTAACAATGTGAACCCTGGAGCGGAGCCATATGTATGACCACACGTATATCATTTGAACAAACTAAGCAGAGGCTCATAAGATAATGCTACGTGCAAAATATAAAAAATCTAGCTCTTAAGTTTCAGAGAGACAGATGTTCCTATATAAAAAACTTTGACCCGCGGGGCTTGGCCAAATTTGATTACAGGCTTACCATTTGAAATAGACGTGAGAATCATGGTAGTATATACTTTTACGGTGAAGTTTTTGAAGACATCACGTAATGCATTTATAAACAACCACTGTAATTCAATAGAACAAACCTTAAATACCAAAACTGCAAGCAGAATACTCACCATATGGAGAAAAGACAAGCCGATATTGTCAGTGTTCGAAGGGTTAGAGGACTGTTAATTTCCGAAATTTTCATTGTTTACGTTAGAAATAATTTCGTTTTCGTATGACGTCTCGTTCCGTATTTGGAAACTTAACCCCGCCCTACTCATACATTTGAAACTTTCGTGTTATGTGGGTATAAGTTTCCAAATATGGAGCAACGCCGCGCGTGATATTTTAAATGGCAAAAATTAACACAAACAAGTAATTAGTATCCGCTGAAACACGGAATGTTACATACAAATCCCTAAATATGTTCTTCTCTTTGGTGAATTGTATGCATGCACGCGTGTTTTTTAAGGTTTAGTCTATTGAAATACGGTGGTTGTTCATGCAGGCTTTGCTTGATGTCTTCAAAAACTTCTCTTGATGGGGTCGATCCTGATACCTACCTGTTCTATAAAGGACCGCATCGTAGATCTGTGGTAGGTACACACCATAAGAGCCACGATTTTCGCATCTACATTTGAACAAACTTAGAGTAGCATATGTTAAATAGATTTCTATCTCGAATATTTTCAAAGAACATGTTTTAAATATGTTCGCATTGGAGTCTATATAAACCCCTAAATGAAATAACTCTAGCGACATACCGTTGTTTCAAAGATTTCTGGTCAACATAATCAAGGAACTGTTTGGTCTGTGAAACAATGACCCCGATACGGGTATCCTCCAGACCCTGTAGCTGCTTTTCCAGCTCTGCCAGACACTGCAAAATAAAGTGCCAAATGTAACAATATTTGGCCAAACCACGTGATTTGAAATAATATCAAAAACTGGTTTCTTTATGGTACGCACTATACGTATATGCAGTCGTAGTTAATATGATGGAGAGCTAAAATACAACGCGAAACATAAAATACAAACTTGACAGTGTTGGCACCATAAATAAAGTTACACCAAATAAAACTTGCTAATAGGTATGGAGATGTGCCGTTCTTATTATTACTGCGTTCACTGGTTTCTTTGCCTTTGAAGAATACAAAACACCATTATCCACGCCGACGAGATATTTTAAACGGCGCTGACAGTCCAAATCGATAACCAGCGATATTCAGGTGTACACGGTCATCTGAACTACGCATCGGAATATGGTCATTAGACCGACGCACTGGACTATGGTCATCAGATCTACGCATCATAATATTATGGTCATCCAACCTATGCTACGGAATATGGTCGTCGGACCTACGCACCGGAATATGGTCATCAAACCTACGCACCGGAATATGGTCATCAAACCTACGCACCGGAATATGGTCATCAAACCTATGCACCGGAATATTGTCATCAAACCTACGCACTGGAATATGTCATCAGACCTACGCACCGGAATATGGTCAACAGACCTACGCACCGGAATATGGTTATCAGACCTACATGGTCATTAGATTTACGCACATGTATATGGTCGTCCAACATACGGACCGGAATATGGTCATCAGATTTACGCATCGGAATATTGCAATTAGACCTACGTACAGGAATATGGTCATCAGACCTACGTGCCGGAATATGGTCATCAGGACATATACGTACCGGAATAAGGTCATCCGACCTACGTGCCGGAATATAGTCATCATACCTACGTATCGTAATATGGTCATCAGACCTACCTACCGGAATATGGCCATCAGATATACATACCGGAATATGGTCGCAAGATCTACGTACCGGAGTATGGTCATCAGGCTTACCCACTGAAATATGGTCACCAGACCTACGTACCGGAATATGGCCATCAGATCTACGCACCGGAATATGGTCGCCAGACATATATACCGGAGATGGTCATCAGGCCTAAGTACAGGCATACGGTCAGAATATGTGACCTACGTACCGGAATATGGTCGCCAGACAAACATACTGGAATATCGTCATCACACCTACGCACCGGAATATGGTGGCCAGGCCTACGTACCGGAATATGGTCATCAAATCTATGCACCAGAATATGATCGCCAGACCTACGTACGGACTATGGTCATCAGACCTACGGATCGGAATATGGTCATCAGCGTACGCACCGGAATATGGTCGCCTGACATACGTACCGGAAAAAGGTCATCAAACGTACGCACCGGAATATGGTCATCAGACGTACGCAATGGAATATGGTCATTAAACGTACGCAACGGAATATGGTCGCCAGACCTACGTACCGGAATAAAGTCATCAGATCTATGCGTAGGAATATGGTCATCAGACCTACGCACTGGAATATGGTCATCAAATCTACATATCGGAATATGGTCGTCAGACCTACGCAGCCGAAAAATGTCATCCAGCCTGCGGACAGGACTAGATTTCATCAGATTTACGCATCGGAATATGGTCGACAGACTCACGCAACGGAATATGGGCATCAGACTTACGCACCGACATATGGTCGTCAGACCTACACACTAGAATATGGTCATTAGATTTATGCATCGGAATATGGTCATCAGATTTACGCACTGGAATATGGTCATCAGATCTATGCACTGGAATATGGTCATCAGACCTACGTACCGGAATATGGTAGCCAGACATACGTATCGGAGTATGGTCATCAGCCCTGCGTACCGGAATAAGGCCATCAGATCTACATACCGGAATATGGTCGCAAGAACTACGGACCGGAGTATGGTCATCAGGCTTACGCACTGGAATATGGTCGCCAGACACACGTACCGGAGTATGGTCATCAGACCTACGCACCGGAATATGGTCGCCAGACCTATGTACCGGAGTATGGTCATCAGGCCTACGTACCGGAATACGGTCATCATATCTACGCACCGGAACATGGTGCCCAGACAAGCTTACCGGAATATCGTCATCACACCTACGCACCGGAATATGGTGGCCAGACCTTCGTACCGGAATATGATCATCAGACATATGTACCGGAATATGGTCATCCGACCTACGCACCGGAATATGATCGCCTGACCTACGTACCTGAATATGGTGATCAAACGTACGCACCGGAACATGGTCATCCGACCTACGCACCGGAATATGATCGCCTGACCTACGTACCTGAATATGGTCATCAAACGGACGTACCGGAATATGGTCATCAAACGTACCGGAATATGGTCGCCAGACCTACGTAACACAATATAGTCATCAGACCTACGCGTAGGAATATGGTCATCAGACCTACGCACTGGAATATGGTCATTAGATCTACTTATCTGAACACGGTCGCCAGACCTACGCAGCGGAAAACTGTCGTCAAGCCTGCGGACCGGAATAGATTTCATCAGATTTACGCATCGGAATATGGTCGACAGACTCACGCAAAGGACTATGGGCATCAGACCTACGCACCGAAATATGGTCATCAGACCTACACACTCGAATATGGTCATTAGATTTATGCATCGGAATATGATCATCAAATTTACGTACCGAAATATGGTCGCCAGTCCTACACACTGGAATATGGTCATCAGACATACGTACCGGAATATGGTCGCAAGACCTACGCACCGGAATATGGTCATCAGATCTACGTACCGGAATATGGTCGCCAGACCTACGTAACGGAATATGGTCGGCAGACTTACGCAACGGAATATTGTCATTAGACCTACGTACCAGAATATGGTCATAAGACCTACGTACCGCAATATGTCATCAGACCTACGTACCGAAATATGGTCGCCTGACCTACACACCGGAAAATGGTCGCCAGACCTACGCACCGGAATATGGTCATTAGACCTATGTACCAGAATATGGTCGCCAGACCTACGTACCGAAATATGGTAGCGAGACCTACGCAGCGGAATATAGTCATCAGACCTACGTACAGGAATATGGTTGCCAGACCTACACACCGGAATATGGTCTTCAGATCTACGTATCGGTATATGGTCGCCAGACCGACGCACCGGAATATTGTCGCCACCTACGCACCGGAATACGGCCATCAGACCTACGTACCAAAATATGGTAGCCAGACCTACGCACCGGAATATGGTCACCAGGCCTACGCAACGGAATATGGGCATCAGACCTACGCACCGGAATATGGTCATCAATCCAACACACCGGAATATGGTCATCAGATTTACGCACTGGAATAGGGTCATCAGATCTATGCACTGGAATATACTTATCAATCTTACGAACCGGAATATGATCATCAGACCTACGTACCGGAATATTTCATCAGACCTATTTATCAGAATATGGTCGCCAGACATACGAACCGGAATATGGTCATCAGACCTACGTACCGCAATATGTCATCAGACCTACGCACCGGAATATGGTCGACAGATTTACGCACCGGAATATGGACGCCAGACCTACGCACCGGAATATGGTCATCAGACCTACGTACCGGAATATGGTCGTCAGACCTACGTACCGGAATATGTTCGCCAGAACTACGCACCGGAATATGGTCATCAGACTACATACCGGAATATGGTCGCCAGACCTAAGCACTGGAATATGGTGGCCAGACCTACGAACCGGAATATGGTCGCCAGACCTACGCGCCGGAATATGGTCATCAGACATATGCAATGGAATATGGTCATCAGACCAACACACCGAAATATGGTCACCAGACCTACGTACCGGAGTATGGTCGCCAGACAAACGCACATGAATATTGTTATTGGACCTACGCACCGGAATATGGTCGTCCTAAGTTTTTATTTATTTATTTTCATTATTATTTTTATTTGTTTAAACAATACAAATTCATAGCCGCCGCTATATTTTTTTGCATTATCCATACCTGATTTGATTTGAAGTTACAACAAATCATTTATAAGTAACATTTTAACATTGGATTTAATGGGGAAAGTTATTGGTTGTTTTATTCCTTATCTAATGACCTCGTTTTGTAGCAACGTGAGGTTTTCAAAAAAATATAATTTCAGACGTTTGCCAATGGAGTCATTCTGGTTACATTAGAATACTGGATCTATATCATGTATATTCAAAGAGAGTTGATCCTCCCGCATACATACCCCTTCTGTGGACGATTCCATTTCGAGAATATTCTTTTCCAGCTCGGCATTCTTATCGACTAATGTTTCTTTTTGCCGCCGTAATGTCGACAACCTGTTTCTCATATCATCAACCTTTCGAGTGCCCCCTCTTGCCGATGGTCGTCGGGATGACGTTAAACGACTCCGATTCGAGAGTCGGCTCTCGATGTCTTCTATCTTATGTACCATGTGTTCCATTACCTGTGACAAAGAATGTCAGCAGTGATTTAACAATGTCGTTAATGTTTATTTACTCAATATTTATTTAACCGGATATGTTCGTCTGAAAGTAGTTCTATATAAAATAGTGCTAATATTATGTTTTCATTTTTTTTCGGTGCTCTCTGCATAATACCACAGCGCCCCCTGTAACATACCACAGCGCCCACTTTCAATATACCATAGCACCCCCTCGAAGAGGCTCAGGAACAAAATTACGTACGGTGTGAACGTATGCTAAGCCAGTGACCTAGATTAAGAATCATTCAAAATAATGACATGTATCCTACTAATACGTACAAATTAACTTACCTCCTTGTTCGTCTTGAGCTCTTTTTCGAGGGCCTTCCGCTTAGTTTTAAGCACAGAAAACTCTTCTTTCATTTCAAAATACGTCTTGTGACTGTCTTTACATGACACAATCGGACTGTAACATCAATCAATAAATAATAAATTGGTGTGTGGTGATGTACGTCTAAGTTCTATAGATCCTCATTGTGTATGTTTAAGTTCTATAGATGCTCGTGAATTACAAAAATATCTGAGCGAAAGATTAATGCATAATTCAACTAATGAAATTTTCATAATTGCTGCTTAACCATTTACATTAAAATGCATAGATCTAAATGCAATACATATAAATATAAACAAGTGTTTGGTAGATTGTGTGTAAATTCACTCGGTAATAGTTGCGCTACTACGAACTTGGTGTATTGAGTTACTACAAACTTTGAATATGAACATTGTGTTTGTACAATAAGTATACAGTGACACGGTGTACTGTTATGGTACATTTGGAGAAGTTTGATTTAACGTAAGCTGCATTATCAGGCGTGTGTTGGCTGAACACTAGACTGGTATCAGTCTAGAAATTAGACTATAAATAATAAATTTAGACAAATTAAAAAATAAAATAATACTCTGTATACAAATTATTTTATTTCAAGCTCTGTTTCTCTCCATGGCTGAATTTATATCTTAATTATATCTTAATTTTGAGATAAGACTATACCAGTTACAAGTGGAGATATTTGCCTCTTTCAGCGCTAAGGAAATTGTATAATGATAGGCTATCGTTAAAATGTTATAATATTAAGGACTAATGCCAGTCTATCTGAAAACCAGTACTCAACTGTACCCGGGAATAATTGATAAAAGATGCCGACTTATAAACATTTTTTTTAGGCGTAGGTACTACCTAGGACTATTGCTATCATCCTCATTTTTAAAATGGCGACACCCCGTTATAGCTGAGGCCCATCTAGCGACAAGTTTGAGACAGCGTTGTGCAGAACTTATCTGAGACGCTTGCTTGCTTGCTTTAAATACGCCGTTCGTACTAGTACGTTCAGTATTTTGATTGATTTTTAAATACAAATTTGTTTTGGCGAACCAATATGGAAACCTTCGAGTTACATTCGAGTTATGCTTCAAAGAAATGAACGACATGTTACGAATGACCATAACAAGTGGCAAACACGAACTGCAATCCGTGTTGAAGTAAGCAATCACAGTAAACCACCATGAACTCGAACCTACGTTTGAAATCTTGAGTAAGGCCCGTCGTCCGCCATGATGTTGTTGTAGACTCGTTGTCTCTCTTCAATGAGTTGTTCTCCCTCGGTCTTTAACGCCTTCATAACCCGCTTGACAACTTCGCTATCCATGTAACATTCTGAAGTATACGGATGTATTATGGAGAATGATACGGATGTATTATGTAGAATGATACGGATGTATTATGTAGAATGATACGGATGTATTATTGAAAATGATATGAATGTATTATGGAGAATGATACGAGATGTATTATGTAGGATGATACGGATGTATTATGGATAATGATATGGACGTATTATGGCGAATGATACGGATGTATTATTGAAAATAATACGGATGTATAATGTAGAATAATACGGATGTATTATGGATAATGATACGGATGTATGGAAAATGATACGGACGTATTATGAAAAATAATAAGGATGTATTATGGAGAATGATACGGATATAGTATATAGAATGATACGGATGTATTATGTAGAATGATACGGATGTATTATGGAAAATGATACTGATGAAATAGATACGGTTGTATTATGGAAATGATACGGATGTATGGAGATTAAAACAGGATGTATTATGTAGAATGATACGGATGTATTATGGATAATGATACGGACGTATTATGGAAATTGATAAAGACGTATTACATATAATGATACAGATGTATAATGTAGAATGATACGGATGTATTATGGAAAATGATACCGATGAAAAAGATACGGTTGTATTACGGAAATGATACGGATGTATGGAGAATAATACAGGATGTATTATGTAGAATGATACGGATATATTATGGAAAATGATACGGATATATTATGGGAAATGATACGGATGTATTATGTAGAAAGATACGGATGTATTATAAAGAATGATACGGATGTATGGAGAATGATACGGATGTATTATGGATAATGATACGGACGTATTATGGAAATTGACCGGGATGTATAGTGCAGAATGATACGGATGTATTGCAGAAACTGATAAGGACGTATTACATAGAATGATACGGATGTATTATGTAGAATGATACGGATGTATTATGGAAAATGATACGGGTGTATGGAGAATGATACGGATGTATTATGGAGAATGATACGGATGTATTACGGAGATTGATACGAATGTATTATGAAAAATGATACGGATGTATTATGGAAAATGATACGGATGATTTATTGAGAGTGATATGGATGTATATTACATATTTGTCTGTGATTTGTATAGGAAATACTGGGAATAGAAAAGCTATATCTACTCGTTTGCTCTACTGCGAAATATCTTCCAGTGGGAGTTATTTCGAAGTACGGAACATTGCTCGGTCTTTTCCATCAGTGGCGGGAACGCCAAATGACGTTCCGATTGTTTTACGGACGTCGTCGTCAGATTCCGCCACTAGGGAATACCGATTACGGAAATTAACGAAGAGCTCCGGTACCACTTGTTTTGTTTGTATGACGTAACGTTGTCTTGGCGTTCTCGTGCAAACTGGTATAAAAAGGCGTGAATCATTAGAAATATTAATAAAATATCATTTTAAATTATGTAATATATTGTTTAATAACCAGTGTTTTTGAGATACTGAAACTATCTCCCTTGGTAGAGAAATGGCTCCTGATATAAGAAATGGCTCCTGATATAAGAGCTCGTACTCCGCACTCGTCTTATATCGGAGCCATTTCTCTACCTCGGGAGATATTTCCCGTATCTCAAAAACAATGGGTATTAAACTCTATATTACAGAGAATGACACGGATGTATGTAGAATGATACGGATGTATTATGAAAAATGATACCGATGTATTATGGAGATTGATACGGATGTATTATGGAGAATGACACGAATGTATTATGGAGATTGGCACAGTTCTTACAGCGACAAAAACACCTTTTAAGGGGTTTGTTGCAATTCTCAAAACGTTTTATTTGAAACAACTCTTAAAATTTAAAAAAAAGGTGAAGGAAATATCAAAATGCTATTACAACTAAAGGGGATAGGAGAAATGACCTATTTAAAAAACGCGATGGTGTAAAGAAACTCGAATGGAGACAACCATCTTAAAATAGTGACATCATCAAGATAGCATTATGGAACCTCATATGTCACAAACCGAATTTTTCACAAATTTATGAAAATTGCGTATGCATTCTTTACAAATCGCAATTGTGAATTTTCCGAAAGCGCGTTATAAGGAAACGCAAATTTCACAACTATTACATATATATAATGTTTGCGATAAATCAACTTCCAAACTCATTGAATGGAAGAAAAACGGCTAGTTTCTACAGTATACCTTAAGTGTTATGACCTCTTAAAGATTTTGTTCGTTTGAAGAATAATTCCGTAAAAGAGTCTAGTTGCTACAGTATACATTGTGTGTCATGACCTCTTAAAAACTTCGTTCGTTCTATCGTTCGCTCCTTTGCTCGCTTGTTTTCATTGTTCGATTGTTCGTTGATTGTTCACTCATTTGTTCGTTTTTTTGGCGAGTTCGAACCTAAGTTCCGACACAGTAACCGTGATGATTGGTCCGGAAGTCTTTATATGGTCATTCTGCTCCCATTACTTTCCATTGGGAAAATGTCAATGGCTTACAATGAACTGATGTAAAAAAACGAGCTATTAACTACAAAGTCTGACAATCGTGAATATAACAATAGCAGTAGAAGCATACACATAAGGTGCAGTGTACAACAATTCGAAATTAACCCATGAAATAGTTAATCAGATTTGGACAGAAAAAGACTTTGATCAAATGGAAACAATTACTAAGTTTGAACCATTGCAACAAAAGTCCTATTGATTGTCGAGTTACGCTACAGTCACCAACATGTGTTTCAAACCAGTGCCATCTGCCGTATTTAGAGACAGTCAAGTTAGCAGGCGAACATGTCACATGCGGGATTCGAGCTCACGACCGAGGTTGTAGTATAATGTCTAGTATATCACTACAGCACGAGTTCTACTACCATGACTTCCGACTCACGAGCTTGCACTAAGAATCCAACTCTTGCAACACATGTATTTTACCCGAAGATGTACCAATTCTGAAGTATTTGTAGCTTTTGGTATCATTTTCACTGGATGTGAATAATACCGAAGTGCATCATAATGAACCGCAATTTTCACAACCTTGTGAAAAATGCGGTTTGTGGCATTTGAGGCTCAACATAGCATATTGATAAATATACTTTAAAGCAAATAAAAGCACTGCAGATGAATGTAATATCATATTACATCTTGTATATTTACTTGAATACAATGTCTAATATCATTTGATTTAACCAATAGCCGATGCATTAATTAGAACCCAGTATTGTTCTTGACAAATACAACACATATGAATTGACTTATAAATGGTTTATACTAAAGCATATACAATTTAATTCAATGTTACTAGTAGGACAATATGTTACGAGTAAAGTGTAACACGAAAGAAAGCAAAACCAGCCACACAAAAACATAATTAATATATTTATTTACATAAAATATTCACTTACAAAATACACAAATCCATTTTATCATTAAAATTCAATTTTTGAATTAAGTCCAAATAAAAGTATTCAATGTTCCTTTAATTCAGATTAACAAGTGTCTCTTTAATCCAAAACATTAATTGTCTCTTTAAGTCTAAATTAATTTCTAATATTTCCGGTTTAGTCCAAATATCCAGTTTCACTGTTATTATGAATGAGCACAATACTAAGTAAATCCTCTCACAAATATATTTTATAAAAGCATCCAAATCTAAATTAACTTTAATAAAGTGTACTGAAACTGTTCTCAACTCAACAATAGTTTGTTTATATACTATCACATTGCCATAAAGTGAGCTCAGCGAGGACGGAAACTCTCGTAGAGCAAAAGGGCAAAAGCTCACTTGATTTTGTTTTTCACAGACTTTTCCTCAAGGGTTCCCCACTAAAACTATCCAATGAAAAAAAGTCCAAATTTCATCATAAATGAATTTGCATAAAATAATCCAATGAAAACAGATCATACCATCATAAATGAATTTGCATAACTAATTTGAATACCAGAAAAACATCTATACTATTTTTAAATTACTTCAAGACCACATCAATAATAAGCACGCAACAATGCATTACACTTTAGACATACATGCATCAATACATGTAAACATTTATATAAATATATATATAGGTAACACATAAATAAACTGCCCATGCAGGTATGACACTACCAGTTACATCCTCCATTGTCTCCATATGTTTGTGCTTGTAAAATCGCAAGACAGTTGGTTTCATAAAACTTGTAAGAACGTTTTTGTTT
The DNA here is from genome assembly GCA_037043455.1 of Cyrtodaria siliqua. NCBI lineage: Eukaryota > Metazoa > Mollusca > Bivalvia > Adapedonta > Hiatellidae > Cyrtodaria > Cyrtodaria siliqua. The sequence goes on from JAWPHD010004006.1 coordinate 174,621, forward strand.
ATTTACTAAACAGGTCAAAATATCAAATCTATTAAATCTATTAATAGTTGCTCACATAGTGTATGAGTAGTTTCGAACCGTCGTTGGACAATCGTACAAAACGTGTGGTAAGGAATGGTCCTGCCCGACCCTTCTCCACATATTGACGGGGAGATTAAACGGGTCTTCAAAAAAAGGTTAAAAGGAAAAAGGCCATTTACCATCTCTTTTCCAACAATCCCCTTTTGAATAAAAAATAGGAATTACTTTTAAAATAGGAACTATATTAGATTACACCTTGAAGCGTTCTACACGATACAAAACAATACAAATATATTTATTCTCTCAAAGCATGTATACATATCATGACAACATGAGGTTATAGGAAGGATTTGAAAAGGCATGAGGCTTGACACAAACTAACATACAATGAAATAAGAAATGTATTTTAGTGAGCTATGTGGGAGAAAAAAACTTGGGTAAAAAAAGTTTATAAAAGCTATCTTAATTGTTTTTAAATAAGCACACTTTTTTGTATTCTGAACTATTTCCAGTACTTATATTCATAACTTTATGTAGACTGAATATATCTTTGTTTTGTAGGTTTAATCAAGCGTTTTCTACTTTCTGAAAGATACAGCCATTCAATAATATAGCGAAATTCATCACCAACTGTTTTATTATAAAGGGTGCATGTACGCATTTTTAATTCTATTCTGTTCCAACTTCCGGTTTCTACAGGTAACTAATGGTTTCGTGTCCTGAATATTAGAACAAACTTTAACGTTTTGCTTAAATATTTTTCGAATGTAATCAGTATATTTTTGACACATTTAACCCACAGGAAATTTCTGTTTCTTGGAACCTTATATGCAATTGATGGTGCCACGCGGAAAAAGTTCTTACCAGAGCCGTCGTTTGCGTCCATTGGAGGATTCAGATCGTTTGTCCAGTCTTGCAGAAGCTTGATATACCTCATCTCGATCTCGGAGCGCTCGCTCATTTTCACTCCCAGGTAGATACGCAATCTGAAAGATTGTTAGGTTATAATAGCGTAAATGAGTCTCCATTGCCCTTCCATAGTAAAGTTAGAATGTTGACAACCTGTTAAAAACTCAAACCTCGTTAGAATTCTGGGAAACTTTCTTTATCATGCAAATAAACATGTCTGCTATTAAACATCAACAAGGAAATAGGGGGTTTAATACGTTCTAAGAAACATTTATTCAGTTGTATACTAACACCGGGTCAACGGTCAACACTATTTTTACCCCTTGCAATTTCATACCCTGTCTACTTTCACTTCTCAAATTTATATCAAAAACTGTCAAAAACATGATGAGCTGCATTTTCAAATATCAACAACATGTCCAGAATACAGTTACAGCCAAAAAATAACAGGAAACTGCACTAAAAAAAGTTTTTAAAGAAAAAAAGATTAGCACTCTTTAATACAGAACTACTTTCGACTGCACCAGGCGAGCACATCCTGTTGATTTAGTGTAATTAGACCTGTTAGGTCATAAGGTTCGTAAAATGTATACAATGAATAATTTAGTAGTTGAATCATTTATAGATATATATTTGTTTAAAATCAATAAAAACAAACAAAAAAACAATTGTACTGTGATTTAATTTGTATTACTTTTCTGCGCATAAGAAATAATGACATGGAAACATTTTAAAACACGTATTTTAACTATGAAAATAACAGACCAATGTATATATAAGTAAGTTAGTAAGTAAGTAAGTAAAGTAAGTAAGTAAGTAAAGTAAAGTAAGTAAGTTAGTAAGTAAGTATTTAAAGTAAGTAAAGTAAGTAAGTAAGTAAATAAGTAAGTAAGTAAATAAGTAAGTAAGTAAGTAAGTAAGTAAGTAATTTCATTATTTATAGAGGTTGACTCACTTGACAAATCTTCTTCAAGGCCCTCTTAATAACATATTTACAAATATATTACAACAACTAAACGTAATTTATCAAATAGCTGTAAGCAAAGTTATGAACACATATCAGGCATATGACAATGTGATATCAGGCATATGACAATGGGATACTTTAAAATAAAACGGTATCTAAAATCAATCAAGATAAAACATAAACATACTCCAATGTATATATAAACATAGACACATGTGTATAGTGTATACATCATTACTGCTTTTAACCCATGAAATTAACAATATGTAAACGCAAACTAGACTATGCTAGATTTAGATTCGATTTTCACTTTTTACCAATTTCAAGCATTTGTTGGAAAATATATTCAATGATGTGGAGTTTTTAATTTCGAGTGAAATACTATTCCACACTAAAGTTCAAGAATATGATAAGCTCCCATTGAATAGTTCGTTATTTGACTTAGGTATTATGAAATTGATCTCATCCGATTAAAGTATTTTGCTCATTTACTCTCATATGCAACAAGACGCTTAGATATTGCGGGGACATTTTATTTTCTGTTTTATACATGCGTTTAGCTTTTTGAAGAAAAACGATTTCTTCGAATGATAACATAATAAGAGAAATACGCGCAATTTCAAGATTAATATATTCATGACCTTGTATAATGTTGCATACTCTTCTTTGTAATTTTGTAATTGTATATAGATTCGTATTAGAAGAGTTTCCCCAAATAACACAGCAATAATTAAGATGAGGTTGTATATATGCATTGTAGAAAAATAAACTACTACATCCTGTGATATTTACGAACGTATTCTGGATAACAGCCACAGACATGACGATATCCTTTGGAAATATACTGAAAATGGTTATTCCATTGCATATTTTTCATCAATATTTACACCTAATATTTTGTCGCCTGTTGTCATTTTTGACTCTATATTTTCATAATTAATTATCAATAAATATGTATTATACTTGTCATTTTACTTCCGTCGGTGTGTTCTTGGGCAAGACACTTTCCCTTAGCCTCGTCCGTCGGATGGGGACGTAAACCGGGCGTTCCCGTGTATCGGTCTATCCTCCGAGCACGTTCAAGAACCATAGGAATCTATTCGATAATAAGAGTAGGGCAGGTTCCCGGATTCCTATGTATCCTTCCCCGCTCTCTGGGGCGGCTCTACATAACCTATACTGTGTTGATGAGCCGTTAAACAACATTCAATTCAATTCAATTGTCATTTCACGTTTTACAGGATGGACTATTTATTAGCATCTAAAAACATCTTAAAGGGACACACGGCATATCAAGAATCTATATTATCGTCTCTACTTATTTATAAAGGAACATTTTGACTTTAAACCGGCTTGCATATCATTAAATAAAATTGTGTGTTTTCAGTTTTCTATGTTACTTTACCAAATGTTGAAACATATTATTTGTGCAGTATTATCAAAAGTCAGTAGTAATATACAAAAACAATTTGTTTTTATACTATTCTTATAATTAATATTAATGATTGTACAAATGCACTTTATGCAGAAAAACTAACGAGACGCCGTGAGTTTTAAAAAAAGTCAAGATTGCCGTGTGTCCCTTTAAAATGTGTTACCGACCAGATCATCATCAAAAAACTGCAGATTATAGAAATATTCACTGATGTCAGAAATGCGTCATTCGCTAACATCAACAACATGGCGGACCCCGTGAAATGAAATTGCCATAGGACAATTAGTGACCACTTTTCCAAAATCATGAGAAGGCTTTTGCCTACCTTTTCAAAATCATGGGAGTTTTTTATGCCCACTTATGAAATAAATTGGGAGGGGTTTTGACCTCATATTAAAAATAAATAACATTGGATGGGTTTTGTCCACCTATGCATGCAAAACAACAACAACAACGGAGCGGTTGCATATACTTCATTTAATACAAGCGCTAGTGTTGCTATGTGAGGAGGAAATTCAGAAAAGGTGAGAACCAATCCATAAAAAGGTATGATCTTTAAATGTGACAAACTGTGAACTCACGTAGACTGGTGATAACTGTTTTTGTTTTGTGTGTGTGTCAGAGTGGCGTGTGGACTTTTCGGATGATTTTTTCAGTGGATAGCTATTTATTTTTTTATAAATATTTTCTGTATGAAAATTATACTGCTGCATTATCTATACTTGATTTGAAGTTGCAGCAAATCATTAATATGCGACATGTTAACGTTGATATCAGTGGGGGAATATAATTGGTGGTTTCATACCTACTTCGCGCATTAAGTCGGACGAGCTTAGATTCGTACCAAGCGACACTTTTCCGAAGAAAATTCCTAAAATAAACTCAGAAATACGTCATGATTTACGTAGGTTATGAACATTTTTAATGGAACTGTGCCTCTAATACCCGCAATTTTGGATTTTCCTTCTTGTTTGGTCTTAATATGAGGTGTTTGTGTAACTTTTCAGATTGTTGTCCTTGATATTCATATGTCCATATCTCGGCATATTTAACTGGTCGATAGCAAAATGTAGTGTATTTTTTTAACACGTTACGAAAATGACAACAATTTTTTTTCACTTTTTTGAAACATTTGAACAAGTCATGTCCTCTTATATGTTTGCCATAACTAATTGCATATAAACATCAGATGTGTAGTCGAATTTAGTTCCTATTATAAAAAGTAATGCCTGTGTTTTAGTAGAAAAGAAGAATTATAAAAGGGGTGAATTGACCTATTCTATTCACATTTGTTGTTGTATGTATAAGAAGTGTATTCAAAGATTTCAATGAACTATTGATGAACATTTTCTAACTTTCGTATCTATGCCTATACTTTGAAACAGCTGTACCCTTGACATTTTTAGTAAACAAACAAGAAGGTTCTTATATATTTTGTGACCTAACATTTTCTGGTGATTTTTCAAATGGAAAGCTAATTTTTTTCTCTATACGTAAACATTATATAAATATTGCATCCCAGTGAGGAAAATAATGACATTTTTTTATTGTCGTTTGGTAAACAAAGCGTCTTACGATTGACATAACTTCAACTGTATTTTAATAAGCGTCCACCGATTGCGTATCGTTATTGGAAAAAACAAAACTTATTTTTAAAATTCCCGTGACGTCACAATCGTGTAACAGTAAAAAATGTTTACCGGTGAACAGTAAAAATTGCTTCACGCTAGGGGTACGGGCAATTTATACAGGAGTGTAAACGTGAGGTATAATAATATAATTTGCTGCATTTTTCATACAGGTTACACGACAGTGATAATTAATAGTGGTGTTACGCCGAAATTGAAATATAAGTCTTTACATTATTTCAATGATACATACAATAGAAAAAGCGTGTCTAAAAAGGCATCCTTGACGTAATATTTTATCACTAGTGTTATGACCATATTTATCTTTTTTGTGTAACTCTAAGAAGCCATTTTACGTGATTAACATTTCTTATCACGCCGCATTTTACCAATGTCTTGACTTTGGCGATTGTGAGCGTTGGGAGTTTTGTTTATTTCATTCATTATAAATTCGGGATACGTTTCAGACACCAGGTTGCGAGAGTTTCAAGTACATCATAAAGGTAATACATTGTGTGCGACATATTTACTGGACCCGTCCTCATCTTGCAGAAGGTGGCTTGAGTCTTGTTTGTAAGTGTGCCGTGTTTATTTGGTAGTTCTTTAGTTTGTGTGTTGGTGTATACATAGAGGATCTTACATGAGTACTCATTTATTATTGAACCGAGCATAATATCATTTTTGCTAACGAGTTTAATAAATTCAATAATGAATGAGAACGAATGTTAGTTTATATTTATCACATAACTCACATATCGACTTTTATTGCATTTTGCATGTCGCTGTAACACGCGAAACCGACATAAACCGTGGGAATTGGATCATAGTCATTATCGACTGTTTTTTTTACTAGCCTCATTTGCATACAACTAGTGGTATATCGAAAATATAGAATGGTGTTATTCCACTCCCACACCGTAAGTTATGTGATATAGAATGGTGTTATTCCACTCCCACACCGTAAGTTATGTGATATAGAATGGTGTTATTCCACTCCCACACCGTAAGTTATGTGATATAGAATGGTGTTATTCCACTCCCACACCGTAAGTTATGTGATAAAAAACTATAGAATTTCATGAGTTTTAATATTCCCCCATTTCTTATTGTGTTTGTTAATTTTCATAAATGTGCTGCTATATTGGATGTGCTATTTTAATCTTATTAGCTTATGCGGCTGTATAGTTATGCCAATATCTCGTTTAGTTTTAATTAGTGTCTCATTATGCCTATGTGTATGTATTGCTTACGTGGTTGCGAGCTTATTTCTTTCTTTTTTTTTTTTTTTTTTTTTATCTTAATACTTAACACAATTAATAAAATTACTATGATAGTTTTAAATGTGCTTTTATTGTGTTTGTAAATTGTTTTAAAGGGAGCTTTAAATGAAATTGCTTTTTTAGCTTTAGTAATATTATATTTGTTTGTAAAAAACAACTTAAAATTAATATTCTTGTATCTTGTCTTGTATCTTGTATTGTTTGTTTGTTTGTATTGTGTTTTACGTCATTTTCAACACATGTAAGGTTATATATGACGGTCGATTTTTTTGTTGTGGAGGCAGACTACCCACTTTTCCTTGGTAGAACCAGTAGTGTACACCTCCCGCCATCCGTAAGAATCGACACTTCCTCACTTACTAATAGAGCTCCAAGTGGGATTCGAACTTGTCAGCATGGTAAATACATTTGTCACTGCCGTAATTGACTCTTATATGTCTGACACAAATTCATCTCTTATTTGTATTGTATTGTATTATTATATTGTCTTATATTATATTATATTATATTATATTATATTATATATATTATATTATATTATATTATATTATTATTTAATTAATTAATAATAATAATAATCATAATCATTAGTAGTAGTACTATTTACCAGGATGTGTATCATTATTATTATTATTATTACCCCTAAAGTTATGGATGTGAGATCCGTCCTTTTGTTAATTTACCTTTCTGAAGCCTGGTTCTTCTTAAAGCCTTCATCCACCTGGAGAAAGGGCAACTTGTTGAACTCTTTCTGCTTCTTTGACATGTTGAATGACCCCATACTCCCTGCGTAGGAGCTCAAGGTAACTACTTGATCATTTTACAGTCGCTATTTGACTTTCTCACAAACGCTCAAAAAAGCTCAACTATACGTATGAACTTATGAACAAGACGTAACCGGGTACCTTGGAAACGACGTGATGTTCCAACGTCACGATGATATTCTGACGCGACGTCAATATCCTTTGCGGAATAGCAGATTGTCTGAACAATTTTAAGATTGGAATATTTTAACAAGAATATGAAAGGAGAAATTTGGAAATCGCAAAAAAACGATAAAAAAAATAATACTGCTGTGTCGGTTTGAGACTGTTCGTGAAGGTAGTGAAAACTGAAAAATGGTAGCTACCGTTCACATACTTCAGCCCCGGGTTGAGCGCTCAATATTTAACATGTCAATAGTCCGAATTTTAAGACAAAATTAAAAAGCAGACAATATATGCTAAGGGTGATTAAACAATACTCAGAGCATTTAAAGGCTGGAGTAATGGAACCACATATTCGAAATTAAAGTAAGAAAACCAAGTATCTGAGAATGTACCACAGATATATGTACATCATTATGTGAGTTTGACAGTGCTTTTAATCCGCATGGCGTTTTTTTGTCTGCAGCGCCTTTTGTCCGCACACATTTGAAAAAGTGACGCTTGTTGTCCGTGCGGCGCATTTTGTCTGCAGAAAAAAAATAATGACGCCTTTTGTCCGCACAAAATCTGAAAAAAATGACGCTTTCTGTCCGCACACAATCGTAATATGCGACGCTTTTTGTCCACGTGGCGCTTTGTCCGCACACAATTTGAATAAGTGACGTTTTTTGTCCTCGCAACGCTTATTGTCCGCTCAAAATCTGAAAAAGTGATTCTTTTTGTCCCTTGTTTAAACTTTTTAAATAAATTCTATACTATATAAAAATATTGCTAATTATAATATTACGCCGCTTGTTTGCCACGCCCGGTAATCTCGCCGCCTGCACTGCCTCGGCAGTAACAGGAGTTTAAGGCGGAGGATTTCCAGTTATGCAGTTGTGCGGAAAGAATATGTCCAAATTGATGTAGTTGAATTGAATTGATATTTTACTGCGCACCAACACAAAAAAGGTTATATGGAGCCTACAGGAATGAACAGGCAAGGTCAAATCTGGTTCTAGAACCTTCTCACCTGCAGAACTGCAGAATCGCTGCCAATTCGATTGTAAACACTCCATTGTCGCTGGAGCCATGGTCATTGTTCACTGCCTCCGCTCAAGTAACACATGAAACAATATAGGGATATTAATGAAGACCTTTACTGAACCGTATAATGGCAAAACTGACAGTATGAAAATAAATTCGTGGGTGGGGTGTGGGTGGGGGCGGGAGGGGGTGGGGGTGGACCGTATAATGGCAAAACTGACAGTATGAAAATAAATTCGTGGGTGGGGGGTGGGGGCGGGAGGGGGTGGGGGTGGACCGTATAATGGCAAAACTGACAGTATGAAAATAAATTCGTGGGGGGTATTTTTCTCGTCTGTCTGAATAAAGCAGTGACCTCAAATTGATGCAGTTAGTCCAGTATGTAAAAAATCAAATTGATAAGCCGTTTTACAAAAAATCAAGAAATGTATTGTGCCAGCTTGTAGACTAAAGGGACCATTTCCAGAATTTGGGCATCGACGAGCTACGTGTGAGAAATCCTTGCTGCGTATGCAATTTATGTGGAAAAATTCTCCTAGAAAACATGCAGATGCTCATTCGGAACACTTGTGTCGCCTCTCATGTGCGTATTTCAAAAAGTACAGTTTGAAGACAGGTGCGCAATCCTTCATGAATTACAAAGCAGATTTATTTAAAGTATTAAAGTTTATGAAAATGGGCATACTTATGCATTGGATAAGGACGACTGTATACATTTTCAGGACCATAGGTCAATATTTGGCCAAGTTATGTCATGTTAGGTTGCAGGTTAAAGTTTATGAAAAGGGGCATAACTCTGTCAAAATTTAATTCAGAGTTATTGGACGTATAAAGGCATTCCTTTGGTTAAGATGAAAATGTGTGTGATGTTTCATCATGAACATAGTCACTGTTCCTGTTATGGCCAGTTATCAGCTTGGTTAAAGGGACACACGGCAATCTTGAAGTTTTTATCAAGCATCAAGGTGTGTATAAGCGTTTATTTATCCTCGCTGTATTACACTAAGCATTTTAGCGAGCAGACCTAGGTTTAAAGTCTCATCCGAAGGACTGGTAAGTTAGGAAATACTTTAGGTTTAAAAGTCTCATCCGAAGGATTGGTAAGGTAGGAAATACTTTATATTTCGATAATGAACGCGCGATCCATGGGTTACTATAGCCGCAGTGCTAACCATTACACCACGGCGCTACCTATGCAAGCATCAATTTAGCGTCTCTACATATTTATCAAGGAATTGTCATTTTACGTTTTACAGGATGGACTATTTATTAGCATCTAAAAGCATCTTAAAAGGACACACGGCAATCTTGATGTTTTTATCAAAAATCTATATTATCGTCTCTACTTATTTATCAAGGAACATTTTGACTTTAAACCTGCTTGCATATCATTAAATATTTTTTTGAATTTTCCATTTTCTATGTTATTTTACCAAATGTTGAAATATATTATTGGTGCAGTATTATCAAAAGTCAGTAATACACAAAAACAATGTATTCTTTTAATTATTATTAATGATTGAAATAATGCATGTTATTTAGAAAAACTAACGGGACGCCGCGAGATTTCTAAAAATTAAGATTGCCATGTGTCCCTTTAAGTTGCTGAAAAGTGGCATAAATCTGCTGAAATGCAAATCAGAGTTACTGGTCATCGGTAAAAGCATTCCTTGGTTTAAGATGAAGATGTGTGCAAAGTTGCATAAGGTCAAATTATTTTCAAGCTATGGCCAATGTAAGATTGCAGGTTAAAGTTTGACTGATGGTCGACGACGGACGACCGGCATATTTATCCTAAGTGTCTGCCATTCTACGCAGGCGACACAGAAATGGAATCGTGTTCATAAGGCAAACCACAGACGTAATACTTCTTAAATCATTGGGCGTTAACGGGCGGACGGACGGACGGACGGACGGGCGAACGAACGAAACGGACAACTCGCCATTCCATAAGCTCTGTTGGCCTTTGGCAAGTAGAATTAAACATAAAAACGATATTGTATTCTGCCTGATCGGCAAACAAGTATGCATGTCATTGTTCGATATTGTAGACAGTATAATTTTAAGAACCAAGGTCGGATTTAATTTCAGTTGTTATAGTTGTCTGACGGTGCACGTCTTAATAGAAATCTGAAAGACTTCAGTTATGAATTGATAAAAGAGATCCATGACTGTGACTTATACATATTATTTCATTGGCCTAACGCCCAGTTTCATTGACCGTCTAGATTTTGCGTTCGTGACCCATAACATCGGGAAAATATTCCAAACCATCAAATATAAAATGATGTTTCAGGTGACATAATGAAGCGGTTGTATCACTGCCGTTGTATAGTTGTATCACATGTGAAAAGGGTACCAACTTATACACATGTTAAATACTGATACAACCCACATTTCATTATCACATCGATATAGTCTCCATATTTTCTATCGAGGACATTGATAAAGGACAAATAAACTACGTTTGACAATGAATACTGCTTACAATTCATTGTTATGTATCCAATTGGGGGTTCATTTACCGCACCAACTCTTTATTTATTTTTTAAGTTTCCATACTTATAGGTACCTGACCAGAGGCCGTAGTTCTGTAGTTGTAGGAAAAATGAATTTCCAACTTGTACTTATATCAACTATGTTTACAATTATACTTTAATCAACTTATCGATATGTTGACATTTATATTTTTACGACTTGTAGTTATATCAACGTATCCTTATGTTGGCATTTATAGAAATTTATACTTACATTCAGTGGACCGATTGTCACTGTATATGCGCTGCATTCTGGAGATAAACATGTAAATTATGTGATCCTTGCTGCAAATATGACCTTAATCTTTCCGTGAGGGTGGGGTGGGGGCGGGGGCGGGGAGAAACCATATATACGTGTGCGATAGATATAGTGAGGGTATCTATATCCGAGGTTCTCTATATGCGAGGTTCTCTATACCCAAAGTTCTCTATATTCGAGGTTCTCTATAACCGATATTCTCTATTTCGAGCTATTCTATATCCGAGGTTCTCTATAACCGTGATTCACTGTATCCGTGTTTCTCTATAACCGAGATTCACTGTATCCGTGTTTCTCTATAACCGAGATTCACTGTATCCGTGTTTCTCTATAACCGAGATTCACTGTATCCGTGATTCTCTATAACCGAGATTCTCTGTATCCGTGTTTCTCTATAACCGAGATTCACTGTATCGGATGTTATGCACGGATCGATATTTCTCTCCTAGTGATAACTGTTGCGTGCAACCGTATCTGAAACTTATTGATAATAATAAAATATATTTTTAAAATCCTCTTTTTTAGTGAAATTTTGGAGTAGAACTATATGTCATCTTCAAAGACGTCTAGTGAAAAAAAGAGTACAATGACCTACCATTTTCTAGACGAAAACTATTGGGTATATAGTATATTAGTCTAATTAAAGCAGGGTCCCAATGATCAGTACATGAAAAATGCTTATTAATACATGCAGACAATTCTCCAGTTTTTGCGTCTGTGTGATCAATATCGATTCAGGACGTTTCGACACCAAATCATTTCGACACCTAGGCGAATCGGCACCTAGACGTTTCGGCATCAAACCATTATTTTTTAAATGTTTTTAAATGTTAATTTATTATGACCTAAGTTCGGTAACAATCGAGATTATGCGAAGATGCATGAACGTCGGTAATCGGATAAAATTGTCAGATTATTATTATTATTATTTTTTTTTTTTTTAAAGTAATGCCTATTAACATGTTAACGTTGATAACAGACCAAAAGAAAAGCGCATGGTTTTATGATTTAGTTTTCGTTTTTTTAACTTTATTATGAACAAAACAACAATTCTAATACACGCATACGAACGTCTAGTTTGTATTTAACTCCAATAAGTATATATATACGCGCATGACCTGGGAAAGATTGGTTGACGTCGTACAATGATGTATAGCATTTTTAAGAAAACTCTGGGATTTTGTTAAGTACTTTGAATTAGTGAAGCTCTCGATGTTCCTAATTATAAAATTTGCGAAAGTATAATATATTTGAATATCTAGTAAAGTATAGAGAAACTGGCAATTGTCCTTCTAAGTTTGTATGGAAACGTTTAAACAAATCCGTAAACATGCTATTGGTACCTCCGAGTTCATCCAGTTGAAATGAACGATTTTTGTTGTATTCAGCCAGTGTTTGGTGAAAGTATTGTATGGCGTTTGTGCCGAATTAATCCAAAAATGACTCATATTGTAAAAATGTTATAAACATGTTGTCTAGAATGTGCTCATTTAACACAGAAAAACTTTGCTCACTATGTGGTTTGATATATAGTGGTGATGTTAAACATGCAATGTTTGAATGCAGTTATTTTGTGGAAACTCGTAATGATGCTATAAGTCACAATCGCCAATATTTTGGTGAGGAAGTGTTTGCATTGTTAACCGGGCTTGCTGATATAGACCGACTCGCCGTTCAGTTAGGTGCTCCGTGTGAAAGAATGATGTCTCTCCTTGGTTATGAATACGCATCATTCTTAGAGTATAATATAGCAAGTATTAGCAAAGCGTGATCTCTGTTTATCATTCATTAACAGGAGCGCAAGCGTCCATGAATCGCAACTATTTATGTTATAGTATAATGTAGTTCCTGTTCAAATACACCAAATGCTTGAATATTAGATAGAATCTAGTTAACATTTATGTTTTGTGTTTGTTTCATTATTGTGGCAATACGTATATGCTGCTTTCAGGAACATTGTACATATCCTTTATTTATTAATTTTTTGCTTGTCATTTGTTCTCTCTTTATTCATTTGTTTTTATGTTTTATTGCATATTCATATACTTTATACTGTAATTATATATAATGTCTGTATGACTCTCCGCATGCGGAGGATATAAAGAAATAAACATGATAGATACAAGTCATGTTTATTATATAATGAAAAAAAATAGTATATTATACAACCTATCATGAATAATACTGGACATTAATGAAAACGTTTAACCAGCGGACAAAAAGCGTTACATTTTCAGATTTTCTCAGACTAAAAGCGCCACGCGGACAAAAAGCGTCACTTTTTCAGATTTTGTGCGGACAAATAGCGCCTCACGGACAAATAGCGTCAGTATTTCAGATTGTGTGCGGACAAAAGGCGCCGCGCTAAAATTAGTCTCTTGATTATTACTCCCACTAGCGGATCCAGTGGGGGGTGGGGGGGGGGCACACGGCGCGCGCCCCCTAAAAATTCCGGATCATACATGTATGTCCATGTTACTGTAGATTAAATATCAAACAATTTCGTTGCACGCCCTCAGTATAAAAAATTTTCTCGCTCGCTTCGCTCGCTCCACGCATAATGGCTAATGAGTGGTTTAATTAACACATTGTTAAATCCTTTTATTTCAAAACGGACTTTTTTTATTCATACATGTATGTCCATGTTACTGTAGATAAAATATTAAACGATTTCGTTGCACGCCCTCATTATAAAAAATTGTATCGACGCATAATGGCTAATGAGTGGTTTAATTAACACATTGTTAAATCCTTTTATTTGAAAATGGAATTTTTTACCCTATCAATGCTCCACCGCAACCGTTTTATGAGGCTAGAATCGGACCCGAAAATTTACCAAAATCTTACGCCTCCCCTAACCTGAAATCCTGGATCCGCCCCTGACTCCAACATCATTTTGAATTTAAACCTGCTTCATATATTTAAATACATTACCGTAGGTTTTAATATATTATTGGTGAAATATAATCAAATTACTTGCATATTTAAAAAAATATTAATAATAATTATTATACCCCGCTTTCACAAAGGGTAGTGGGGCTATATAGGAATCACTTGTCCGTTTTTTTGTCCCGTCGCGTCGCGTCGCGTAACACATTTTCATAACTTGAAATTCCTCAAACACTTTTGAATGGGTTGTTCCAAAATTCATATTAACATAACAGCTGATAACCTTATTCCCTCTACATCACCCATTGTTGATTGCCTAATTTATTACAAAATTATGCCGGGCCCTTTATTTCACTTAAGATTTAATCGGGGGTATTCATCACATTCAGTGAGAGTTCTAGCTTTGGTTTCCGTTCAATAACTTCATTTAGGAATGAGAAATTTGCATGAAACTTTCTGGATATGTAGTTTATATAAAAAGAAAGCGTGGGATTGCATTTAGGGTCATTGGGGTCTAGGTCAAGGTCACTGTTACTCAAAATAGAAAATGGTTTCCGTTCAATAATTTCAGTTAGGAATAAAATATTGGCATGAAACTGGTTCAGAGTCAGAATTATGCCCCTTAAATATTTTCATAATTATTCGCATTTCTTTACTTAGAATTTGTTTTTGTCTACGTCCAGTTTGTCAGTAACTTAAAACAAGTTTTATCACAAATACTGAATGTTGATAAAACCCTCTAAAATCTGCTGTGAACATCTTGCATACACTATTCAAATGACTCATCTATCAAATTATGGAAAAAAAAACGGGTTTAATGCAAACATGCTTTTCTCTTTTATTACTTGCATTCCTCATTAGTTTTGATTGGTTAGTACCCAAATTGTATACACATAACAACTGATGACCTTATGTCCCTGTACATCACCCATTGTTGATTGCCTAATTTATTACAGAATTCTGGCCTTTTGTACTTAGAATTTAAGCGCGGGTATTCATCACCTTCAGTGAGAGTTCTAGTTTGAATAGTTAAAGCTAAATAATATGTTTGCATACTACTAATTATTATAATTAATGCAACAGTAATATATTGAAATATTTGGCAGAATGATGAAGGAACAAGAAATGTTACTGTAGGCGACAAATGCCCCCGTAGTGACCTTTGACCTCTAACTGTGACCTTGACCTTGGAACCATGGACCTGGATTTTGTGCACGACACGTCGTATTGATCAGTTGTGCCAAGTTATTTAAAATTACCTGCATGGGTTGTGACGTTACGGTCCGGACACGAAATTGGGTACCTGTTTTTGACCTATGAACTGCAAGTGTGACCTTGACCTTTGAGGTACGGACCTGGGTTTTGCGCGCGACACATTGTCTTGATATGGTGATCACTTGTACCAAGTTATTAAAAATCCCTGCAGGGGTTGTGACGTTACGGTTTGACCTATGAACTGCAAATGTGACCTTGACCTTTGAGGAACGGACCTGGGTTTTGCACGCGACACATTCTCTTGTTATGGTTATCAGTTGTGCCAAGTTATTTAAAAATCCCTGCAGGGGTTGTGACGTTACGCTCCGGACACGAAATTGCGTACCTGTTTTTGACATATGAACTGCAAGTGTGACCTTGACCTTAGAGGTACGGACCTGGATTTTGCGCGCGAAACATCGTCATGTTATGGTGATCAATTGTGCCAAGTTATTTTAAAATCCCTGCTTGGGTTGTGACGTTACGGTCCAGACACGAAATTGCGTACCTGTTTTTGACATATGAACTGCAAGTGTGACCTTGACTTTTGAGGTACGGACCTGGGTTTTGCGCGCGATACATCGTCTTGTTATGGTGAACACTTGTGCCAAGTTAATTAAAAAACCATACAGGGGTTTTGAAGGTACAGTCCGGACACGAACTGCGGACTGACGGACGGACGGACTGACGGACGGACGGATGGAGCGATTACTATATGCCTGTGGGCATAAACATGAAAAACTAATAAAACATATAATCGTATTGTTTTTGTTGAAACCCTTTAGAACAAAATGTTGTAACGAGAGTCAAATATCCTTCGAGACAAAACATTTGTTTAACGACAAAGACATATCTAGAGCATTGTGTTCGTCTTTCGATTTCAGACATCATTGGCATCCAACCGAGTGTATTTCAATGCCAGGTCTCTTCTACTCTTGTTTTACATTTTGCAGCTTGTCTTACATACTTGCATATGTTACTATAATTCGCAACCGTAAATGAGAGAAATGATTTCTTCCTTATACAATTAGCAAGGGTCTGAAGATTTATCAGATTACACCCAATATGTGTTAAGCAATAAGAACAGGGATGCTTTCCCCTTTAAATATATTTGTTTTTCGATGCTTTTCTAATATTTTAAATTCGTGACAATATATATATAATACCTACATGTTTTGATTGCATGGTTTGTCGATTCATACGGGCCGTCCTTAGCCGAGTGGTTGGTGGAGTTGTAATTCTCTGAATTGAGATCACTTTTCCCTCACCGCTGTGAGTTTGGGTCCTCATGGCTCAGGAATCGTTATATGAGAAAGCTATCCAGCTGTGTTGCAAAACGTCGTGGTTATACCCAGGTACCCAGGTGCGCTCTCTTGCAAGAAAAATTGCCCGGAGCGGCACCTGTGTTTTCATAAAGTCGCCATATTACCGTAGCTGTTGGTGCGACTATAAAATCCAATTTAATTCAATTTCCGATTCATATATTAGGGAGCTGGTCTAAAATTAATTGTACCTGGGCTTTAGGGCGAATGTTACATACGCGAGGGAAGCGTCTCCGTGGCCGAATGGTTAAGGCGTTTCGTTGTAAACATTCGCCTCTCACCGCTGCGGGTTCGAATCTCACTGGGAGCTCGACTTGTAAGTGAGGAAGTGTCGATTCTTACGGATGGCGGGAGGTGTACAGTACTGGTTCTACCCAGTAAAAGTGGGTGGTCTGCCTCCACCACCAAAACATCGACTGTCATATATAACCTTACATGTATTGAAAATGACGTAAAACACCCTACAAAACAAAACAAAAAATATATACGCGAGGGAGCTGGTTTTAGAAAGAAGGTATCGATTCAAGTCTAACGTTGACTGATAGTAAGGTACTGCACACTGATAGTGATACAATGGACACTGATAGTAAGACACTGGACACTGATAGTGAGACACTGGACACTGATAGTGAGGACACTGATAGGGAAGTACTGAAATGTCCGACATTCTAAACGACCTCAAGGTTTAATCTGTGGAAGAGCACATGTTTAAGAACTATTGGTCAGCCATCTTTGAAAAAAAAATCCAAAATGGATGGGGTATGATTAATTGAAATTTTCATCCAAATGCATATTATAGGCATGAACATTGTCAATGATATAATAAATGACATTAATGCAACACTATTGATGTGAACATAATATCAGAAACAATATTTATTTGGCAGAAATAGTGCCCTTTATATTCGAAAAATTTGACGCAAGTTTACTCTAAGATGTTTTGTTTTTTATGTTAAATAAATTTGACCATAGAATTGTCCATTTATCTAAAAATGGCACACGAGACATCATTTCTAAATTAAATATGCCATGTTATCACATCATCCACATTTCAAAGTCAATCATTGTAAATAAAAGAAGCTATTTTTTCAATGGCATGTAATTTCAAAATAATCTCAATGCTATAGTATGGTGGCACTGACGGGTTTTAATTGTCAAACTATTATAAATGGCAACTATATTTTTGGATGTATTAAACATAACTGAGTGACTGTTGTGAACTGAAACATGGCAACACAAGAGTAATTTATTATTATATTCCTATAAAAACAGCACAAACTAAATAATAACATATGAATAGGATCAAATTACCTGTTTATTCGAATGTTTCACCATACAGCATGTTTCAGTTTACAATTCACCTGCATGCTTTTCATGTGTATCATGTGCGTGTGTTGGAGGCACATGGCGTTTAAAGAAAATCTTCATTTTTAACAATGGTGCACTTCGAATTTTGGATGATGTGATAACATGGCTTACTTTATTTAGAAATGATGTCTCGTGTGCCATTTTTAGATAAATATACTATTCTATGGACAAATTTATTTAGCATAAAAAACAAAACATCTTAGAGTAAACTTGCGTCAAACTTTTCGAATATAAAGGGCACTATTTCTGCCAAATAAATATTGTTTCTGATATTATGTTCACATCAATAGTGTTGCATTAATATCATTTATTATATCATTGACAATATCATGCCTATAATATGCATTTTGATGAAAATTTCAATTAATCATATCCCATCCATTTTGGATTTTTTTTTCAAAGATGGCTGACCAATAGTCCTTAACCTACATGATATTTATGGTATCGTTGTACTGTATGAGAAGCTATAGTTATTTATCACATGGAACTGCTTGTATTCCGTATAATATACCCATTACGTATTTCCTTTTATTATATAACCTATAAATAGACGCGTTTTCATTGGCTAAAAAGTAATTTTTTAGAAAAAATATCTAGCGATATTGACCTGTTTTTTTGATATTGACCTGTTTTTTTGTTATTGACCTGTTTTATATAATTGTTTTTTTGATATTGACCTGTTTTATATAATTGTAAATTGAGGGTTATATAATAAAACAGTTATGGACTTTTCAGCTGTTATACATGATGTTGATATGCACCAAAAAATCATTATTGACCTCGGCTATCGCCTCGGTCAATAATGATTTTTTTGGTGCATATCACATCATGTATAACAGCTGAAAAGTCCATAATTGTATAATATTAACCATGTGTAATACAAGGCGACCGAATCAAGTGCAGTGTCAGTACGTTCGTCTATTCAATGTCCCGGAACACCCGTTTAGTCCGTGGAGTCCGTGGATATAGCACTGAATCGGCGATGTTGTGAGGGTTATAGTCCGCCGTTTGTAGATTCACCACAAGCAATGATGTGTAGTTTCTTGTCGTTTTTGAGCCATGTGATAAAAAGAATCTGACACTCGTTGTCATTTCATACACAATTTTATTAAACTCGTCAAGGAATTTGTTATTAAGCTCGCCGGAGGCTCGCTTAATAACACATTCCTGAACTCGTTTAATAAAATTTTGTATGAAATGACAACTCATGTCAGATCCTCTATGTAAGTGTTGAACAGCTGATAAAGCAAACAAATAATTGTACAGTTTGGTTAACTGAGGATATACTAATATAGTTAGTACGTATTCACAGAGAACTAACAGGCAGAATGATAGGAACCAATCAGATTTATTCCGTAGTAGTTTCGTAAAATATTTTTAAAAAACATTTTAACATAATATGGTTTCAAAAATGTCTTCAGGTCTGTAGAGAAGTAATAGCGGTTGGTTAATTGCACCGCATATACGTATTAAATGGTATATAACACATGTTACGATCTGCAATCTGATTGGTTCCTATCATTTGGCACATGAGCGATCTATAATGCAGAGAATGATGACCTTGTACATAACACTGTAAGGAAATTACCGTTTTGTATTACTGTAAGAAAGTACCGTTTTGTATTACTGTAAGGAAGTACTGTTTTGTATTACTGTAAGGAAGTATTGTTTTGTATTACTGTAAGGAAGTATTGTTTTGTATTACTGTAAGGAAGTACTGTTTTGTATTACTGTAAGGAAGTATTGTTTTGTATTACTGTAAGGAAGTACTGTTTTGTATTACTGTAAGGAAGTACTGTTTTGTATTACTGTAAGGAAGTACTGTTTTGTATTACTGTAAAGAAGTACCGTTTTGTATTACTGTAAGGAAGTACTGTTTTGTATTACTGTAAGGAAGTACCGTTTTGTATTACTGTAAGGAAGTACCCCTGTAAGGAAGTATTGTTTTGTATTACTGTAAGGAAGAACTGTTTTATATTACCGTAAGGAAGTACCCCTGTAAGGAAGTATTGTTTTGTATTACTGTAAGGAAGTACCGTTTTGTATTACTGCAAGGAAGTAATGATTACTGTAAGAAAGTACTGTTTTGTATTACTGTAAGGAAGTACCCCTGTAAGGAAGTATTGTTTTGTATTACTGTAAGGAAGAACTGTTTTGTATTACTGTAAGGAAGTACCCCTGTAAGGAAGTATTGTTTTGTATTACTGTAAGGAAGTACCCCTGTAAGGAAGTACCGTTTTGTATTACTGTAAGGAAGTACCGTTTTGTATCACTGTAAGGAAGTACTGTTTTGTATTACTGTAAGGAAGTACCGTTTTGTATTAACGTAAGGAAGTAATGATTACTGTAAGAAAGTACTGTTTTGTATTACCGTAAAAAAACCTGGAAATGCATGCAGAAAAAATATAATGCGCCAAAACAATGACGTCAATAACGTCAAGAACGTAAACAACGTCAACAGATGCATGACGTCATTTAACATGTGAAATATAAACAATGAAAATATAAGGTTTTAATTTAATAATAAAATGCACTATTTCACTGGAAAGTATATAATAAATGATTTTGTATTTATCATGGACGTGAAGATCTTATCTGTGGATGTATAAATATACATAAAGCTGAGATGTACTAAACACACTTCTTACTCTGATCGACTGTTTCAATCTATGTATAAAGGCAGAGATCTACTTCTTAGCTATCTGTATGAAAAGTAGATATATTTCTTAGACTTCTGTATAAAGGCAGAGATCTCTGATATATGTATAAAGGCAGATATCTCTGATCTGTGTATAATGGCAGATCTGAGTTTAAAGACACAGATCTCTGATCTATGTGTAAAAGCACAGATCTACTTCTTAGATATCTGTATAAAAACAGAGATCTCTGAACTATGTATAAAGGCATAGATCTCTGATCTATGTATAACGGCAGAGATCTACTTCGTAGATTTCTGTATGAACGCTGATCTATGTATAAAGGCAGAGATCGACTTCTTAGATTTTGGTAAAAAGGCAGAAATATCCGATCAATGTATAAAGAGATGATCTACTTTTTAGCGCGCTGTATAAAACGTAAATTTATTTCTCAGATTTCTGTATAAATTCAGAGATCTCTAATCCATGTATAACGGCAGAGATCTATTTCTTAGATGTCTGTATAAAGGCAGAGATTTCTGATCAATGTTTAGGTGAAGATCTACTTCTTAGCGCTCTGTATAAAACGGTTATTTATTTCATTGATTTCTGTATAAAGGCAGAGATCTCTAATCCATGTATAACGGCAGAGATCTATTTCTTAGATGTCTGTAAAAAGGCAGAGATCTCTGATCAATATATAAAGGCAGATATCTACTCCTTAGCGCTCGGTATAACAAGTAAATATATTTCATAGATTTCGGTATAAAGGCAGAAATCTCTGATATGTGTATAAAGGCAAATATCTCTGATCACTGTATAAAGGCAGTGATCTACGTCTTAGCGCTCTGTATAACAAGTAGATATATTTCATAGATTTTTGTATAAAGGCAGAGATATCTGATTTATGTATAAATGCGAAGATCTGCTTCTTAGCACTCTGTATAAAAAGCTTATTTATTTCTTAGATTTCTGTATAAATTCAGAGATCTCTAATCTATGTATAACGGCAGGGATCTATTTCTTAGATTTCTGCATAAAGGCAGAGATTTCTGATCAATATATAAAGGCGAAGATCTGCTTCTTAGCACTCTGTATAAAAAGCTTATTTATTTCTTAGATTTCTGTATAAATTCAGAGATCTCTAATCTATGTATATCGGCAGAGATCTATTTCTAAATATATTTCTTAGATTTCTGTAAAAAGTCAGAGATCTCTGATCTATGTATTAATGCGAAGATCTACTTTTTAGCGCTCCGGATAAAAAGGTTATTTATTTTATATTTCTGTATAAATTCAGAGATCTCTAATCTATGTATAACGGCAGAGATCTATTTCTTAGATTTCTTTATAAAGGCAGAGATCTCTGACCAATGTATAAAGGCGAAGATCTACTTCTTAGCGCTCTGTATAAAACGGTTTTTTTTTTTTATTTAGATTTCTGTATAAATTCAGAGATCTCTAATCTATGTATAACGGCGGAGATCTATTTTTAAATATATTTCTTAGATTTCTTTATTAAGGCAGAGATCTCTGAGCAATTAATAAAGGCGAATATCTACTTCTTAGCACTCTGTATAAAACGGTTATTTATATCTTAGATTTCCGTATAAATTCAGAGATCTCTAATATATGTATAACGGTAGAGATCTATTTCTAGATATATTTCTTAGATTTCTGTAAAAAAGCAGAGCTCTCTGATTTATGTATAAAGGCGAAGATCTACTTATTAGCGCTCCGGATAAAAGTTTATTTATTAAACTTATATATGTATAACGGCAGAGATCTATTTCTTAAATTTCTGTATAAAGGCGAGATATCTGATCTATGTATAAAGGCAGAAATATCTGATATATGTATATAGGCGGATATTTACTTCTTAGATCGCTGTATAAAAAGTAGATCTACTTCTTAGAACTCTGTATAAAGGCATATATAGCCGATCTAAGTATGGAGGAAGAGATCTACCGCTAAGATCTATGATAAAGATGTACAATTATTGATTTTAGAATGCTTAAGAAACAATGCCATAAGGATTATAAACAAAAAACCAAACAAACAAAACATGGATTGTATTGCAGGTTTGATTACAAGTAACCAAATCGTTGCAGTCGGAATTAGATACAAGAGTAACCTAGTGGTTATCGCCCTTAAAGTTCTCCGGCCATGTTTTGTTTCATGAGCATGTTTATGTTTATTATACCCACCCCACCACACCCACTGCAAAGTGTGTGTGTGTGAGTGGGGGAGTGGTATACTGGAATCACATTGTCCGTCCGTCTGTCCGTCTGTCCGCAGACGCAATTCTTGTCCAGGCTATTTCTCAATAACGCCTCCTTAGAATTTCGCGAAACTTGCTAGGAAATATCAATATCAAGTGGACATGCGTATGGTGGCTGATTTCTGCCATTTGTCATCTTTTCATCTTTTTGTTATTTTGCCGCGAAAAGACGACAGAACGAAAAGACGACAGGATGAAAAGATGCCAAATGCAGCGCGAAAAGACGACAGAATGAAAAGATGACAGAACGACAGAACGAAAAGACGCTATTTCAAGTGCGAAAAGATGACGGAATGCCACGTGAAAATACGCCGTTTGATATTGTCAACTTTTCGTTATTTCGTGTGGCCTTCTGTCGTCTTTTCGCGATGCATTTGTCGTCTTTTCGTTCTGTTGTTCTGTCGTTCTGTCGTCTTTTTGTTCTGTCGTCTTGTCATTCTGTCGTCTTGTCGTCTTGTCATTCTATCTTTTTTTCGCCTTCCGGTTGACATACGCATTTAATAACACATTGATTACGCATTACACTTGTTTCCCATGCAAATGGCCGCAGTGCCGAACCGGAAGGCAAAAAGACGACAGAACGACAAGACGACAGGACGACAAATTGACAAGACGACAGAATGAAAAGATGACAGAACGAAACGAAAAGACGCCAAATGCATCGCGAAAAGATGACAGAACGAAAAGACGCCAAGATGACAGAATGACAAGACGACAGAACGATAGAACGACAGAAAGAAAAGACTACAGAAGGCTACACGAAATAACAAAAAGATGACAATATCAAATGGCGTCTTTTCGCGGCTGAAGTGCCATCTTTTCATCTTTTCGCGTGGCGTTCTGTCGTCTTTTCGCCCATGAAATATCGTCTTTTTGTTCTGTCGTCTTTTCGTTCAGTCGTCTTTTCACGCTGCATTTGGCGTCTTTTTTATGTCCTGTCGTCTTTTCGTTCTGTCGTCATTTAGCGGCGAAATAACGAAAAGACGACATGGCAGAAATCAGCCACCATACATGCGCATATTTTTCCACTGAGTTATGGCCCTGTGTAGTTCTAATATCTGTCCGCAGCCGCAATTCTTGTCCCGACTATTTCTCAATAACTCCTTCTTAGAATTTCGTGAAACTTGCTAGGAATAATCAATATCGAGAGGACATGCGTATACTATCATGACGTTCCAGTTTGATAATTTTCCACTGAGTTATGGCCCTTTGTATTTCTAACATATATATAAATATATATATAATATGAAATTCTTGTCCGGGCTATTTCTCTAAAACCCCTTTGTTAGAATTTAGCGAACCTTACTAGGAAGTATCAATATCAAGTGGTCATGCGCATACTATGATGACGTTCATGTTCGATAATTTTCCACTGAGTTATGGCCCTTTGCAGTTCTAATATCTGTCCGTAGACGCAATTCTTGTCCGGACTATTTCTCAATAACTCCTTCTTAGACTTTCGCTAAACTTGCTAGGAAGTATCAATAACGAGTGGACATGCGCATACTATCTTGACGGTTCGATAATTTTCCACTGAGGTATTAATGGCCCTTTGTATTTCTAATATATATGTATATACATATATAATATGAAATTCTTGTCTGGGCTATTTCTCTAAAACTCCTTGTTAGAATTTAGCAAAATTTGCTAGGAAGTATCAATATCAAATGGAGATGTGCATACTATCATGACGTTCCGGTTCAATATTTTTCCACTGAGTGATGGCCCTTTGTATTTTTAATGCATTTCATACTTGGTAGTGAAAAAGAAAATTCTTGTCCGCGCTATTTCTCTAAAAACCCATGTTATAATTTCGTGAAACTTGCTACAAGCATCAATATCAAGTGAATATGCGCATACTTTCATGACTTTCCGGTTCAATAATTTTCCACTGAGTTATGGCCCTTTGTATTTTTAATGCATTTCATTCTTGGTAGTCAAATAGAAAAGTCTTGTCCGCGCTATTTCTCTAAAAACGCCATGTTATAATTTCGTGAAACTTGCTACGAAGCATCAATATCAAGTCAATATACGCATTTCGATACTTTTCCACTGAGTTATGACCCTTTGTATTTCTCTATATGTATTATACAAAATTCTTGTCCGGGCTATTTCTCTAAAACTCCTTGTTAGAATTTATTGAAACTTGCTAGGAAGTATCAATATCAAGTGGAGATGTGCATACTGGCATGACGTTCCTGTACAATAATTTTTCACTGAGTTATAGCCCTTTGTATTTTTAATGCATTTCATACTTGGAAGTCAAATAGAAAATTCGTGTTCGGGCTATTACTCTAAAAAATAATTTCGTGAAACTTACTACAAAGTATCAACAACAAGTGAAGATGCATATATTGTCGTGACGTTCCGGTTTGATAATTTTCCACTCAGTTATGGCCCTTTGTATTTTAATGCATTTCATTGATTGATTGAATTGGATTTTATAGTCGAACCAACAGCTAAGGTCATATGGCGACTTTCCAGCTTCCATTGGTGGAGGAAGACCCCAGGTGCCCCTCCGGGCAATTTTCGTGCACGGGCGGGCACCTGGGTAGAACCACCGACGTTCCGCAAGCCAGCTGGATAGCTTCCTCACATAAAGATTCCTAGGCCTCTGAGGGATCGAACCTACAGCGGTGAGAGGCAAGTGATTTCAAGTCAGAGACGTTAACCACTCGGCCACGGACGTCCCAATGCATTTCATACTTGGTAGTCAAATAGAAAATTCTTGTCTGGGCTTTTTCTCTATAATATATGTCTATATATCCTACAGGAACAAAGTCT
>JAWPHD010004007.1:0-200117 GCA_037043455.1 Cyrtodaria siliqua
AATCCCAAGCTTCGTTTTCATATAACCTACCTATCCAGAAGGTGTCATGCTAATATCTCATTCCTAACTGAAGTTAATGAACGGAAAGCGTTTTTCTATTTTTAGTAACATTGACCTTGACCTTATACCCAGTGACCCCAAATGCAACTTTAAGCTTCCTCTTCATATAAGCTACCTATCCAGAAAGCCTCAGGTCAATGTCTTATTCATAACTAAAATTATTGAACGGAAACGATTTTTCTATTTTTAGTAAAATTGACCTTCACCTTGAACCCAGTGATCCCAAATGCCATCCCCAAGCTTTCTCTTTATATAAGCTACCTATCCAGAAAGGTGTATGCCAATATTTCATTCCTAACTGAATTTATTGAATGGAGATCGCTTTTCGATTTTAGTTACAGTGACATTGACCTTGACAACAGTGACAACCAATGCAACCTCTAGCCTTCTCTTCATATAAACTTCCTATTCAGAAAGTGTTATGCCAATATCTCATTCCTGACTAAAGTTATTTTGCGGAAATGAAACCTAAGCAAAAAGGTTAGAGCAAACTTAAACAACAGGGTTAACGTAAAATGGGTTCTGGATAAAGTCATTGCTTCGCTGTTAAGGTTTGATTATGAAGCACAGCCAGGTTGAAGCAGTGCATATTTATATGAGTAATCAAGACCCCCAAAAGGCTAGTTGGGTCTAAACATTTAATCATATTGTGAATATACAGTCCGTCAATGTCATATCTACGATAGGTTAAAAAAAAAGAAACACTCATTTCGGTAATTAAAGAAGAGAGATTTGAAGATTTTATGGACATTATAAGCTGTGATAATGACGTCTGCCAAAAATAACGTTCGACGTATGTCACCATTCTTTTCTAATCGTGACCTTAATGGCTTATTCTCTTGTTGATCTTGCTTCTGCCAATTCATTGAGTAATTGCTTTGTGGCTTTCTAGACTTCTGTTTTTTATATTCATATATACATGATCATCTGTCTTTTATACTTATCTTGCCTAGTAATGATGCCTAGTGTGTTAGAGGATATAACTAACTTGGTGGGGAATTCTTTACTTAAACTGTCCCGTTTTATTGGGATGATAATATGGTAAGCGCGAGGTTTGGTACACCTTAGAACCTGGTTTAAACTCTCAGCAAACTTTTTTTGCAGCTGACCGTTCGAAGGCGGAAGCTCTGTTGTCAACCCTTTTATGTTTGTGATGATATATACCTACCTTGCATTTTATTAATCCTTGCAATTGTTGTTTGTAAATGAATGTCAAGTGACATATCAGTGGCGCGAAATAATCTTGCCATATTTTTGAAGATACTCAATAAATAGAGGTTATTAACTGGGGTAGACCTGTGTGCCTCTTTGTGATATTGGCCCGAGATAGCCATATGAGGCCCGAGAGCTTTAGCTCGAGGGCCTCATATGGCTGTCGAGGGCCAATGTCACAAAGAGGCACACCTACCCCAGTTAATAACCTGTTTATTACATGTGTAACCAAAACACTATTATTTTGGATAGATTATTAGATCTAAATTGCGCAAAGTCATTTTAAATACCTTTTATCTACTTGTGTACATTTTTTTTATTTTTTTTTAAATATAACTCTTTATTTAGATCCATTTTTATTCATTGATTTACAAGAATAAAACAAACGTATGACGTTAATAGGATATGCCATTTGAAATCGGCAATTCGGTACCTTGTTTCCAAAACACCAATTCAACCCCCTTATTTAAAATTACACAGAAACGTTTCTGAAGTAATCTTTGTAACAAAATCGTCATAATGGTGACGTTGTGTTTGCCAGTGACGTTTTATTCCACGTCATTGACTTTGTCAGTTTTTGTGTTTACGTTTGAGCTTGTAGAAGAAAGGAAATTTCAAATGGCATTTGGTTTCGCAAATATAATTTAAGGATAAAAAGGTAGGAGATTATCTTTTATTTCACATACAGTACAGTACAGTACAGCATGTATTGTTTCCTGCATGCCTTTTATTTAAAATGTAATTGAGACCCGAACGGCAGTACTGGTCGGAGGCCACTTTCGTTTTTGTACCGCTTCTTTACTTTTTGGTTGTTTCTTGTTTCCAATCGTCTGTGCTAAACGTCTGTCGATAAGTAACATCGCGTTAGCAATTTGCATTGTAAAAACAGTTTTTAAATGAAAATGAATGACGGAAACTGGGTTTGGACGGAAACTAGTCCCTAAACAGTATATATTATAATAGGTTGTTGAAGACATTTCGATCAAAAACAACGAGTTGATAATGTATGGTGATTCCCCTGTTTGCCGGTGCTCGCTTAATACCATGGTAGTTTGTAAAAATACCATTCCCATCATGCAATGTCAGTTTTTAAGGTCATTTGTATGCAAATGTGTTGACCTAGATTGCCGCTATGTGTCAACACAATAAAAAATCAAAATTATTAAATATTTTTCATTTTAAAAGGAACAAAACAAATACCTCCTATTTTTTTCTATCTTTTTTCTCTTTTTCAGAAAAAAATAGCATGCCTGTCTCAAAATTGATCAAATTTACTTTTTTGATGTCGTCTGCTAGTTTTAAGCTTGGCCATCTTGCTTCATAATAAATCAGGTCACATGTTCCCAAATATGACCAACATCCGGTGCTAACATAAAAATATCCGAGGTGATTTATACCTATACACCGGTATACCACAATCTTTGTTTTTTTTATACCAGACTTGATGTGACCTATTTGAGGTGATAATTTTACAATGAAAACACTTTACAATTTGAAATTTGTTGATGGATATTGAAAGATAATAGATTATTTTATCATCCTATCACACATAGTTTTAGAATGTTATATTTTCGCTTTCAACTGGATGCATTGTATGACAAGTACACCGGTATATAGATGAGCGAGCATACATGTACTGTATAATTTAATAGGTTACAGTAAATCTATCACACAATCGGCAAATATAGTTTCAACATCTCCGAGCCAGTCACACACATTTTTTTTCACGTCATATTGTAGGGTGATTTAGACCGAGTCGTTCTTGTTTTTCACAATTTCGTTATTTAATGTCCGTCCTGATATTTATTCGGCTACTAACGATCTCTTGCGAGTACTCAGGGTAGCGAGCATTCTGGCTGCCATTTTCAACCGTCGCAGTTGTCGTTGGATGCACGTGCCGATGCACGATATGCCTGGTTCGTGGTCGACTATTAAAAATATGTCTACAATTTAATGCTAAGTGTATGTAACGCAGTCTAGATTTAATATGGATTTTCGGCCCGCCATATGGTTTTTTTGGCCCTACATATGGATTTTTGGCCCGCCGTTTCACGCGCTTATCTAATATGACCGCAGAGACAATGCCTGTATTACACGAAAAACAGGCCGTTTTTGTTACTATATATAGTAACACATGTAATAATATTACCTATTTATTAACCATGATAAACGCGATAAAATGTATTATCATATATATACGCATTATGGCTCGCAATATGCACAAAATTACCCTACAATAAGCTCTCGAGAATTGAGCCATATCATAAATGCGGTCGATACGCCATATTTAGGTCATGTGACCGGGCCGAAAATGCATATCCATATTGGCCCGGGTCACTTGACCGTTATTGGCCCGGTCACCTGACCTGTCCAATAACCCTCAACTGACCGTTACGATTAATGGCGATTGCTTTTTATTTTACTCTTTTTTTAAACCATAACTTTGACGTTAAACCCGTCAATGACATGACGTAACTGAAGTGACGTCAACTAACGTAACTGACGTCATTTAAATCAGCGTTCGAATGGAAGCCGGCGAGAGGACGTTAGCGTCAGTGGCTAACAGCTTATTTTACTTATTGTACTTAGATGGACAAATTATTGAGGGACGGCATCATGAAGTAAATGAAACTGACATCGGATGTTTGTCAACAAAGCGAGGAATGTAACTAGATATACAGAAAAACACTAAATCTGGCTTTACATTTTTTTACGGAGTGGTTTCGCTCGACCAGTGAGACCAGAGTAATTGAAGAAATTGGCTTCAAGGAATTGGAAGTTTAATTCTGAGTAGAATCTATAGTCCGACAAAACTGAATACTAGCCAGACTCGATGAAATCAGTCCAGGCCATCATCAGCTGGTACTTAATCGAGAAGAGGTACCTTTAGATAAGGAGTTTCAGCATTTAAGGGACGTACTGACAGCCAAAAGAAATGCTCTGAAAGAGCAAAAAGGGAAATAAAGAAATCGAAATAGGAATGGAATGGACGAATTGAAAAGAAAAAGAGAGAGAATAAACTACAAACAATAGATTTAAGTTAAAACTACATGTCTCGTTCTTTTCGTTTATTATTTTTTTGTTATTTTTATTTTATAAATTAATTCGGTAAATCTAACAGTTTAATATCCTTTGATTTTTTTTGCATAAAATATCAATGAAAATGCGTATATATATGATAAAAAGATTTACATATGAGTGATGCGTTATCGTCCGTCATATCGGCCCTCGACCAATATAGGCCCTCAGGCTAAAGCCTTCGTTTCCGATATTGAGGTCTCGGACTGATATGACGGACAATAACGCACCACCCATGTATTAATCTCTAAATAAACGAGCCGATATCCAGAATAAATAAGGAATCATATTTACATAAATCAGTTTAGCATCGCTACACATCCTCTTTCTATCACATTTGCTTGAACATTGATAAAATTTCCGCCAAACTGTTCCACGAAAATGCTAAAATTAATTGTATCGCCTTGCCTAGTGTGATACTTTTTTTTCTCTTTTTCTTCAGAACATTAGTCTAGATACTAAAATCAACGACGAGCAAGGAAAAAGTATGTTAGCAGTGGATGTGTTTGCTAAAGCAATTTCTTATCTTAAGGAGGCGCTTATAGATAAGTTAAAAGATTCGAGTATTGGCAAAGGATGTGAAGATATACTGTATGTGCTGACGGTTCCGGCCATCTGGTCAGATGCGGCAAAACAATTTATGCGAGAGGCAGCATTCAAGGTAAGAGGAATAGGATGTTTAGTCAAATATGTTTGGATGTTGGTTAACAATATATTGTATAACGTGAACTCGTGTGTAGTTTAAAAAGGTGTTATTAGTTCTTTTCTAAACACCCTTTCTTGACGACACTTCTTTTGTGAAGTGGAGTGTGCATTTATAGTTTACTGAAAATACCTTTAAATAAATGTGGCATTATACGTTGTTACAGAACAGAACAGAACATACAAGTAAAACACTTTTCATGTACTAACATTTTTGAACATTTATAATCAGGCAGGCAAGCAGGAATATTTCTTTTTTATAATCAGGCAGGCATAAAGGGCGAACAATTAAAACTAGCTATCGAACCAGAGGCCGCTTCCGTGTATTGTCAGCGCATATTTGCAGGAAAGTTTCAAGCTGGATTCCGTTACGTTGTTGTAGACATGGGAGGTAACTATCTAGAAAAAGGCATGGATTTGTTATATTTTGAGATTCGTCTGTCCTGTATTGATTTGGTTATACTGGTCAAAGGCCAGACTTATTTGGGCGATAAACCATTCGTCGTCATATGTAAGATAACTATTGTTAACGTGGCGCCTTTCAGTAAATGTTTTCTGACTTTTATATGCTACGGAGTAATTCGACCAAAGTATTGAAATATATCGCATTTTCATTTGTTTACCCGATAATATTTGTCAACAGCTTTAATTTTCACTTCAAAAGCATTAAATGAACAGAAACGCGTCGATAAAACATAATATGTTCGTCAGTAAACGTACGTAAAAAGGTAAAGGTAACAACAAACGTAGTTAAAGGTGAAAGCGTCGGATTCTTTAAATCTTGAAAAAGGAACTAAATATAAATGTATAAAAAAAATGTTGGTTAAATTTTTTTTTGTTGTTAAAATTGACACTTGTAATTATAAAACAGTTGAATACAATTTAAACACTAAACAAGAAATGAACTAGTTTTTCTATTAAAGCTATTAAATTTTATAATATTATTATAATTCCCAAAAGAACGAATAGTGTCGACGTACTTATTTGTATGTGTATGTAAGATAAAACCGGTGCAACGATAGAAAGACTCATTTGTCCTGTTTTAGAATTGTATCGAAGAAACACGATTTATCTTGCTAGAGTATTAAACTGACTTACAATTTACATTTGACGTGCATTCAAGTGAAAGTCTGTCACTTAATACACATGTTGTATTGTTTTTAATCTTTTATTGGACGCCTTCACAAACGTTAAACGATTCATAAACACTTTTTGGGGCTCTGCGCTCATTCAACTGTTTGAACTTCTCTCGTTTTTGCCGCAATATATATCAGGGGCTAATTTGCACTACCAAGGTCATGCTGCCGCCGGTCATGGTTGTTGACTTGTACAGTTGGACAGCGCAAGGCAAGCCCCCATAGGCCAAACATATATTATATTATTTTGAGGTATAATAAATATTGGGATTTATGAATGTTTACTGGTCTATTGATACCAACGATTCACGACATTGTGTTAGTTAAATTGAAATTTACAGCCATCCTAGAGACAGGGAAAGTATGCCTCCACAATACTTGTCTTTAATGAGCCCAGGGAATGTTTATTGGTCGACATATTTGGCTACTCTGACATTATTCGACATTGCATGCATTTCTCAAACAAATACTAATTTTACTAAGCAAGCACCTGGAAACAATGTTCAATTTACCACGGTATTATATTCAAATCATTGATCAATAAACTTGGTCAAAATACCATCAGTCACCTCAAACCTTTTAAATTGTGACTACTGGTATATCACAGTTGTGTCATACATTTAAATTTCTGGGTCCGTATTCATCAAGCTTCTGAGCAATAGCTTAACTTAAGCCAAACATTATACATTTTTTAAACCCTGTTTCTATCGTTTTAAGACAGATTTTTATTTTTAATAATGCTATGGATTAACAAAACCCACAGCTAAACAATTATCTTAAAATAGATGCTCTGTAGAGTCGCTGAGAGGTAAATAAGGATATTTGAAAAGCTTACATTTTGACTTAAGTAATAGTTTCTACTTAAGTTGCTTTATGAATACGGGCCCTGGTGTTCTCAGTCAATTATGAATGTTTTATTTTATTTTATTGTATTTATTATGTTTTTGTGGGTTGGTGTGAGTGTATTTTGCTAAACTTTGTGGGCATGCATGGCAATGCATCTATATGAATAGTTTCTACACAAAAATACAATAATAAAGAGACTGAAGGGCGATCTGGAATTAAGGGTGTCCACCAAACGACGAATACAATCATCATGATATGTTTCAGTTTCAATTCTAGTGTATAAGACTAAAACAAGTCCTATTAATCATTTC
The DNA here is from genome assembly GCA_037043455.1 of Cyrtodaria siliqua. Classification (NCBI taxonomy): domain Eukaryota; kingdom Metazoa; phylum Mollusca; class Bivalvia; order Adapedonta; family Hiatellidae; genus Cyrtodaria; species Cyrtodaria siliqua. The sequence goes on from JAWPHD010004007.1 coordinate 7,346, forward strand.
AACTGAATAATTGCCTATGAATAATTTGTTTTGTAACCCTTGACGACTTAAAACGAACTGTTATCTGTAAAAGAAAATGGTCTGCTTAGCGACGTGATCTTAAGTCAATAATTTACTGTTTCTTGGACATTCAAATAAGGCTTCTTTCAATAAACTAAGTTCTACATTATATGAAATACTTTAAAATGAAAGTCATTTTACTACTGAGCCACCGTTATGTGTTGCCGTAGCAAATGGGTTTTGTACCAACCTAAGAATATGTCAATAATATTCTCATTGTTTTGTATATTTTGAACTTGATTAGATAGATATATGGTTAAACTGCAAAATAACGAGTGTAAATCGTCTACTCTGACTGCATGAACACATTTTAAAACTTTTAATTTAGAAATACGTTATAACATTTATTCCAATGGGTTTATAGGATTTTATTAAGTACTTCGAATTAGTGAAGCTTTCGATGTTCCTAATTCTAAAATATGTCAGTTTTAAAATTATTTTGACATCATGTTTTACTAGCATTACCACTATAAATGTGTTTGCAAAAGAAATTTTCGAAATATTTAATGTTAACGCTGAATTCCAGTTACTTGAATTTCAAACAAGATTCAATTTAAATGGAGGTGATTTAAGATTATCCATATTTCATTTTTTTATAGACGGAAGATCTGCAATAAATGGGTCAAATTTTTATGTTTGTTTCTATTATTTCATACCAATTTTAAGAATTTTATATCTTTAAGCGATCTTTGACTCAAGTTATGTGTTTTATCAGTACATTTCATGTTTTTTCATATAAAGGGAGGGTAACTCTCAAAAGATGTAACAATTTAAACAAAAAATAAATGTTTTACAAACTGTGGGTCAAAACAAAATATTTATTATATATCTATTCAAAGATATATTTAAAAAAAGAAAATTAGTTAAGATACAAAAGTTGATACTTAGAAATTTTGTTCAGTGTATATTTACTGCACCCTGCCAAATTATATTTGTTAATTTGAATTGTGTTTTCTAGGTGGAACAGTTGATATAGCGACGCACGAAGTCACTTCTGATGGAAATCTTACAGAACTATACAGTGCAGTGGGAAATAATTTTGGAGGATTACGATTTGATGAAAAATACTTAACCCTTCTACAAGGCATATTTGGTGACCATTTTGAAACTTGGAAAGATGCCAAATACAGTGAATTGCTAGCACTGGAGAAGAAGATAGAAGTGCAGAAACGACGCTTATCAGATTCAAATGATGATATAGCTTTACCAATCCCCCATTCGCTTAGCGAAATCGTATTAAATGTACGAACATTCTTCTGGAAAAAGTATGACTCGGTCAAACAATTTCTCAAAACAAAATGTCAAACATTCATACAAATCGTCAACAAAACTGGAGACGATAAACTGCACCTGAAAACAGAATGCGTAAAAGGCTTCTTCGAAGACACAGTAAAAGGCGTGACAACAGAACTGGGAGAAATAGTTAAAGAAATACCAAACATTGAAGCGGTAGTATTAGTTGGTGGGTTGGCAAATTGTAAATACATCCGAAACAGAATCCAGGACAAGTTGAAACGCATACAAGTAATTTCACCGTTAAAACCTGGATTGGCTGTGCTCAAAGGAGCTGTTCTACTAGGTAATAAGCCTCAAACGATAACCGGGAGAATTGCAAGATTTACATATGGAATCGGCGTATGCCAATACTTTGTAGAAGGCAAACATCGTGAAGATTACAAAATCACTTGTGATGGTAGAGTTCTTTGTGACAATGTGTTTTCGACGATGATTGAAAAGGGGACACTACTGAAATATGGGGCACATTTTTCAACAAAAACACATATATACGCTAAAGAAGAAAGCACAAAAACGAAAACGTTCACCTCGTATCTCTATCGGTCAACTAAAACATCGCCATCATACACGACGGATGAAGGTTGCATATACCTGGGGGGATTTGATAAAAAACCACCAGAAGAAGGATGGCCTGACTCCACTGAATTAACTGTGGAGATTGTAGTAGGCGAGGCAGAGTTTAAGTTTTATGTTACACGACCGGGACGTGAACGGTTCGAATTGAAGGTTAACTTTCTAAATTCAAAGAAAAAGCATACCAATCCAAGTAACTCCCAAATCAATAGTTTACGCCTGCTGACAGGGTTAAACTCATTCGACCAAATGATAATTGCGACGAGACAGTTAGAACGTTCACATATGTTACTTAGAGACGCTCTGAAGCGTTTCGAAAGTAGAGCCGCTCCGAAGAAATTGGAAGATTCATAGGAATCCGATAACAGTACCATACTCTTACCATTGAATATCTTTCCTTGCATCATGCTCGTAGGACACACTCCGCTATACGGGACCGGTCGGTTTACTTCCCCATCCAACGGACTTGCTTATGGAAATGCTCGATGATGAATCTAGTTCACTAATATAATTATACAGAATAATATGCTTCAGTTCTCGTATTTACATAAACTGCAATCCCAGTGCACACTCACTTCTAATTCTGTTCAAAACTATTAACATTGATTTTTATATTAGACTAAACAAACTATATTTCAATAGAACGCTACGATACGGCTTTCATCATTTAGATAATTGGACATACGTCCGTTGCATAGTGTAAGTACATTATGCTACTTTGTCCCGATACATGTTTCACTTTATGTGAACCACTAAAGGATGTCATTGCCATTTTGTTTATACAATACGTCAAAGAAGCCTTTCTACAACTGCAGAGGTTCCAACAGAAGTCGTGTATGATGTTAATCAAATTAAAATTTGAATGAATATATATCAGAAGAGAAATCAGAATCTGCTGGACAAATGCACTCATATTAAACTATTAAACATAAGCTTAAATTCGTCTTAAATGACAATCAAAACTAACCAAGATCTCTAGATAAGAAATATCGCTGGTGATTTTATGAAAACCGAAACATTGGCCATAACCCAATTAATAGGGGAAAAACGAATTCACTAACAGAAACGTGTTTGAAATTTAAAAGTCTGACGGCATGAAGCTTTATCCAACATATCAGCTGACAGTTGAGGAACTGACTAATTGACCAAAATGTCATGTGCATTAAGAGCGTGATGCCAGAAAGTATTGTACTATTGGATTCAGTATCCATTATGCGCTAAATCGAATTAATTTAATTTATATTGTAATTGCAGTCGGGACGTGATTGGCAATTTCTAATCTTCTCTCATGAAACATGAATTGAACTGACCTGGGTTTAAAGGCGCAACAACACGAAAAGCTTACATAGCCCCAACAGGAGAGAACACTCCAGACTCATCCTCCATTTACATAGAAAGAAAAACAAGCAGGCCTAGAATATTCGCACCTTCAGAACTACAGAGTCGCTGCATATTATATTACAAACTTTCCATGTTTTGCTAGATCCACGATCATTTCTGCCCCCACTCAAGTAGCACCTGTACAAATACAGGGTTGATGAAGACCTTTAATGAACTTGAATTCGTTGGGAATTTAGGTCTTTACCTATATAAGCAATGGACCTATTCTTCCCCGGTAACCACACAAGGTGACGAAACATGCAATTGAGTAGTAATTACCGTCTCTAACCTGCCCTAGACTTATGACTGAACATATCGCGAGGGATACATTAGCAAATATTCTGACACATACGTAATACAGTCTAGATGCAGAATAATGTTCGCATTAAACACCCCTATCGGCGGAACATACAGTAATTTAATTGCAAGGATGAGCATGTGGAAGATATGATAATAGTGAAGTAGTACTCAGGTGGGGGTTATGTTAAAAACATACGTTTACACGCGCGTTATTATAGCTAGCTTTAGTGATCAACTAGTAGAACGTTCGCTTTACATGCAATGGGTCTCGAGTTCAAGCCTCATTTAATGAACTTTAGTTTCATCCGTTTATATTGTTGCCGTGACCAGGATATTGCTTTTAGGGGCTGTTTAGATGAGGTATTGTTGTGTGATATTTGTGGTTGACAAATATCAATTTTAAGGATGGTATGTTGTAGGACTCAGTTGGGTGTATGTAAATATATAGGTTTATAAGCGCGTTGTTACTTTCTGGTCATAGAGCTGGCTTTAGTGGTAAATTTTAGAACACTTGCTTCACCTGCAAGGTGTCCCGAGTTCAAACCTCGATGGGTGTACTGATTTGTACTTGTCCGTTTACATTGGTGCCATGACCAGGTTATTTATTGGTGGAGGCTGTTTAGCTGAGTTATTTAGTAACCTGGGTTGTGCGATATTTGTGGGTAAAAAGTATCAAGTTAAAGGATGGAGGTATGTTGTAGGACTCAGTTGGGGTGTATGTAAATAGATATGTATATAAGGGCGTTGTTACTAGCTGTAATAGAGCTAGCCTTTGATATATGATAGAACATTCGCTTCATCTAGGGGTCCCGAGCTCCAGCCCATCTGATTGTATTGATTTTTGATCTCGTCCGTAGTCGCTAAATGCACAAGTACGTTTAAATAATACAATATTTTCAGCGGTTTAATATTGAATCAGCTCAATACCTTGTGGGCGGGACTGGAAGATCACAGATACCAAGTGCCTGCGGTTTTGACGTTGTTCAAGTCCCAAACACCAGGTTTTGATCTCAACAATATAAATCCGCGGGAAATATTTTATACTAAACGGAACTCCTGACGCCCCCATATGATATTTATAGTTCTAATTTGCATGTTTTGTAATGAATTTTCGTATGGATACATTTAAATCGTTTTCCAACATTACTACACAACAATGTTGTTCAATTTAGTTTCAGTTTGAGCTATTGTCAAGCTTCTTTCATTAAAGTGACCGATGTCTATGTAAATCGATTGAAATTAAATATGGTATTATAATATGAGGCGTTAGAAACCCCTATTAGTATATACTCCTCAAAATAAGTTAAGGACCTCAAGAATATTTCCCCATATGCATACCAGTGAAACTGACTACATACCATTTTCAAACGGTTACACATAATGTGTAAGCAATGTTGCAATAAAATGGACATTGTCAGGTCTTCTGCATGAGATGAAAGAACAAAATGTTGATATACATTGTTCTGTTAATTAAAAAGAGTCTGAGCTTTTTGATAATTTCTAAAAATTATTAATTTACCCCAAAACAACAATACTAAATTAGTTTTTTTTCAATGTATTCATTACGTTTAATCACTACCAATGGAACTATGGACGTGAAATTTTAATTTTCCCAGAATTGAATAACATTTGACAGTTTAGATGCATACAACGAACAGTTTAAAAAAACAACACTGATTTTTTATCCCATCCAAAATGAAGTAAATTCTCAAGACCTAGTTGCATGTCTAAACTGTAGAGCTATTCTTAAGAAACTGGTGACAGATGTTTGTTAAGGAATCAATAGTCATGAAAATAATACGAAATAATATTTTTGGGTGAATAACAGCATTTTATTAAAATTTCAAAATCTCAATTTTTTGGTGTAAAATGTTCCAAAAGAATACAGAAACACGAAACAGTTTCCATTCTTGGAATGCACTGTGTATTTAAACTTGAGCGAGGATGCAAACTGTATTATTATTGAAATAAAGAAGGGATGATCCTTAACTTATTTTGAGGAGTATATTTGTTATCTTTGACCGTTTTACACAAATTTCGAGAGACTGAACTTAATATAGACACATTCTCAACAACTTACGCAGTATGTCTATATCTCAACATCAAACGACGAAAATATGCAGCTTCGTCTTGCTGTTGGTAATTTGAATGTATTGTTTGAAGTAATAGACAGAATGAGGTCTCGTCGAGTCGGTAGATTTAAACAACGAGATGCGAGTACATTTATGAACAAGATTCGATTATACTCTATTATGTTTTGTAGCATGGTCACTGAACATTCTCTTTGTAATAGCACAGGTGTATATCGTTTAATTGAAAATAACATCTGTCAGAATAAATGGTGTACTACAACTACCGATTATTGGAAGTTAGAGTATGGTAGGGAGCTGAAATGGACATGTTACAAAACAAACAGAGTATGGTTTCACCTCGATGTTTAAATTAACCAATTCAATGAGACTAAACTCTATATATTAGTAATACGTCCATTTCACCTGTCATACTCTAACTTCCAATATCTGGTAGTTATTGTACATCAAGTATTCTGACAGGGTTTCAATTACATGCTTTACACCTGTCCAAATACAAAAGAAATTTCAGTGACCATGCTACAAATAAAATAATTTATTGTAATTTTGTTTTGCATGGTTTCTGGCGTTTAAAATACGCCTTAACGCTTAACGGATAAGCCGTCATATGGCGCCACGAGAGGTCAGTATTAATAGAAATTTAAGACCTCTTCAATAACTAATCAGTATTGAGTATTTTAATGAACCATGTTTGATTTGCTATGTAATCGTCCTGAAAAAATGTAGGTTCTGCAAAAGGATATAGGACTGTATAAGGTAGCAAATTGTTTTTAGCTATATATATTACAGCTTACTGAGAAAGGGACACACAGTAATTTTGCTTTATATTTTACACAAACTTGTTTTGAAAGCAATATTTACAATATATTATGGTGAAAATTAAACGTTCTATAGGTTTACCAACACCAGTTGCATATAAATCGCCGAGGAGTAGTCGAATATAGTTCCTATTATAAAACATATTCCCTCTTTTCATGTTGGAAAGGGGCATTATAGCAAGGGAACATGACCCGTTTCTTTTCGATTTTGTTGTTGTATGTATAAGAAGTGTATTCATAGGTTTTAATGAATTTTTATGAACATTTTCGAAATTTCAAATCGATGCATACAGTTTGTGAGCCACTTTCTATGAAAACAGCTGTACATTTGACCTATTTAGGTAACAAGCAAAAACTTCCTTACATGTCTTATGGCCCCACCTTTTCTGGTGATTTTTCAAGTCGAAAGCTATTTTTCTATATCAAAATTACTCTGCTGCATTATCCATACATGCGGTGAAGTTGAGCAAGTCATTAATATGTGACATTTTAACATTTGTGTCAACGGGGAAGTAATTGGTTGTTTCATACATAGAAGAGTTTTATGTAATTTTAAATTAATGGATTTCCATAAAGGGAAATAACCCAAAGCACAATATAAATTAATTATATTGTTCAGTTTGCATTCTTTTTACACACATTCAGATTGTAGCCACTTATCAATATGAATGACTGATCTATTTTTACTTTTGGGTAAAAACTATAATGCAATTTAAATTATTTATTTGTATTGAGACGGTTTAGAAAAACAAAAAAAACTAAAATAAAACATGAGCTAATTTAATAAGGGGTTAGGATCAATACAAGAAAACACTTCTGTAATCTGTTTGATGCGGTTTTGCAAATTGTCAAACATTTAAGATTGCCACCTATCCCTTTAAAGGAGGTATATACTATTTCGAAAGGAATAACGAGGATACAAAAACAAATCTAATTATTCGAATATGTATTTTAGCGCTGAATGTACTCTTTTTTAATTATTTGAATATGTATTTTAGCACTAAATATAAACACAAATATAAATATTTGGATATGTATTTTAGCACTGAATGTACTCTTTTTTAATTATTTGAATATGTATTTTAGCACTCAATATAAACACAAATATAAATATTTGGATATGTATTTTAGCGCTGAATGTACTCTTTTTTAATTATTTGAATATGTATTTTAGCACTGAATGTACCCTTTTTTAATTATTTGAATATGTATTTTAGCACTGAGTGTAAAACAACAAAAACTGTCATTGTCGAATAAAGCTTATTGATTAAAGGGTTAGGATAAACAAAATAAGACACGTTTGTGCACGTTTTGACGCATTATACAACACAAATAAATTGCCGTGTGTCGATTTAAAGTGGTGTATCATATTCCGAAAAGTTCACGAGGAACAGTGTGCCACTTGAATTCTTTGAATATGTAATTTAGCGAAGGTTGTGTTGGGTACAGAATACGCATATAGACAATCCTTTGAAAACCTTTTTGTCACATCAAAATGTAAAAGTGACGATGAATACGTCAAACTAGTGTATATATAGGTTCATATGATATTGAAAACATTGTATTGTCGTGATGAATGCTTTGTTTTATATGCTTATTCTTATTTTAAATATGACATTGATGTTAAGGTATATGTAATTCGGTGAACCTGTCATAGGTCATAAAATATGGAAATCCGGACAGCAAAAAATCCCACTGAGGATTCTCGGACTAGAGACTGTTCCGATGATATATGTTAGGTATTTAAGAATTGTGACAATTGTATTATGTGTGTAGCATTTTGGCAGTTTGGGTATCGGCTACAATTCTTGGTTTGCAACGAGTTATTTGTAGTGGATGCTAAATATCTCTGCGACTGTTGCAAAATCGGAGTTTTTACTTCGAGGCGATATCTTTTTTAAGTAATATTGCATTATAATTAGGCAATGCCCCACCGTCAGAGCTCATTACGAACTCCTTATATCTAAATGTATATTTACAATAATGTTTATATTGATTGTCTTTGAAACAGATCTTAAAGGAAGATTGAATATGCCATTTGAGACATTCACTATGTATGTATTCGTGTCAGTTTCAAACACTAAATTCATAATTACATGTTATAATTCCAGCATTCCGGGAGAGTTTTCTTTCGTTTGTTTTACCGTTTCGTCCCTAATAAGAGATCATAGAGTGTAGTATGAATATCATTTTCAATCAATACAAATTTAGAAAACAGCACACATTTAGAGCGTTTTGGTAACGGATCATCCACAAGATGAATCACTCTATCAAGCACTTCTCTTTTTTCATCAGTAAACGTCTAATTATAATATGTTATAACATTAATGCAATGCATGTGTTTGAAATAAGATAAATAAGATCATACATGTTTTCATTATGTACACGCAATCATTAAAGGTACGCACGGAAATCTTGCTCTATTTTCACGCAAAATTATTTTGAAAGCAATCAAATTGACATGCTGTTATAGTGAAAGTAAAAACCCAAAGACAGATTTTATTTTGTTTCATTAAATTTCAAAATAACATAAAGAGAAATAACTCTAGCCAAACTTTTAATTATTCATATTGTGTACACGATTTATTTCATTTTACACACAATATATGACATATTATACCCACTTAACAATATTAATGGCATAGGTGATTTTCATGATTTTAGGAGAACTCATTATTCTGAAATGTAGATAATTTCTCCTCATTATTTTTGGAAACTAGAAAGATACCAAGCATTTAAAAACAAATTAAATTCAGCTTATTAAATTGGGGGGTTAGTTGTAGAATTTTTTGTTTTTTGTTTTGATGTGTTCAATGTGGAAAAAGAAAGACCCCCAGATGTCCATGCGTCCCATTAATGATTAAATAAGATTGAAAGCTAGCCTCAACGAGAATAATAGGTGCCAGATGTAATTCAGTTTCATAGTAAATGTACAAATGCGCTTAGCTAGGATTCAGGTTCGAAATGAATATAGTTTGGATGGAGAAACTTTAAGACTCAGCTCATTTTTGTTGTAAAACATGTTAGAAATAAGTGATATGATGCCCATAGGATATAACACGTTCTTCTTTTGTGATCGATTTAATTTGTGTATTTAAAATATGTACCACTGATAGTAATATAACCCCTATATAAGTGAATATATGCTTATTTATTAAGATAGACACTACAAGTTGTCCAGAGCAGACTTATTTATGAACAATAATTAAACCGAAAGCACCATTTGGTGGCCTTTATTCCAAATGGTGAAGGGGCATATATTGTTAGCCATGTCCGTCCGTCCTTCCGTCCGTCTTTCCGTCCGTTCCGAAAAGTTTGTGTGTCACTCTCCTCCCACATTTTTCAATCGATTGCTTGAACAGGATGCTTACCTATGATGTCAAGATGTGCATGTCGTTTTGGCGTCAAAATCGACCAAGTATTACCAGAGTTATGGCCCCGTTTTTGTCAAATTTTACTTGAAAATATCGTCTATTTCCTCCCAAAATTTTCAACCGATTGTTTCGAAACTTTACATGATGCTTACCTTTGATATCAAAATGTGCATATCGATTCGACGTTAGTATCGACCTAGCACCTAGCATTACCAGACTTACCATGGTTACGGCCCCTTTTCCGTCAAATTTACCATTTGGCACTGATTCTTTTCAGTGGGGCCATCCGTGTCCCATGGACATATTTCGAGTTTTTTTTTTATAAAAATGAAGAACATACAATTGTGATGATGAAAACATTTATTTTAATCGACATAAATATCTCTTCGAGATCGTCTGTATTGAATTGCTCCAGCTTATCGATTCTTGCAGTAAAAATATGTGTTTAATACTGCATTAATATACAACATGTGTTTAATTAACACTGTCAAACCACGTGTTTAATACTGTATTAATATAAACCATGTGTTAAAAACTGTATTAATATACACCATCTGTTTAATACTGGATTAGTATATACCATGTGTTTAATACTGTATTAATATAAACCATGTGTTGAAAACTGTATTTACATACACCATGTGTTTAATACTGTATTAATATATACCATGCGTTTAATACTGTATTAACATATATCATATGTCAAACGGTAGGGATTGTATGCTCATTTTAATTGATGTTATCATGCGATCATGTTGAAAGTATACAAATGGAAGTAAAATAAAGAACATTTTAGTTATTTCCACAGACTTTCTTAATGTTTTATGACGCACCAACACAGACAGATCATTTGGTGTCTCCAGGAATGAGCCCTCCATTAGCATAGATATAAATGTAAAAAACAAGTCTATGACTTTCTCACTGAAGAGTTGCTGCATTTGGTATAGATGGAGTCTCCATTTATGCTGGAGAGTCACATTCGCAGCTAATATAATTCTTTATACTGACAATATCAAAGACAAATTGAAATTACACCTAAATGAAAATGAACTGCATCAAAAGAAACGGTTCGAGTATGGTGCTTTAGTTCTTCAATCGGTGATATATGTTTAAATATTTATTTGTACAATCAAATGGCATAAACTATTGTGGAAAATATTTCATTTGTGAAATGTGTATATGTGTCACTGTATAGTAAGAGAACAACGCATTTCACATGTGTAGAATTACAAAAGCCTATATTTCTCTTTAAAATAAATACTAGTATAGAAATCATTCAATCACTCAGACTCAGAGCAAAACTGGAAGGGCAAAAAAAAGAGGGTTAGGATATTTTCCGGAGAGAGGGATACATATGAATCTAGGAAGCCTGTCGAATCTTACTTTCGAATATATTCCTATGTTCTTTTAAGTGCTCGAATATACTCTGATACATGACCACTTGGTTAACATGAAGCCCTTGCCCAAGGACATACTAGTATTAAAGACACCGAGAGACTACCATTAATTCAAACTAACATAACCAATAAAAGTAGGTATTGAAGCCGAACAGGAAATGTAGCATTCACAGAACACAGTCAACCAAATACACGCATCCAAAACAAAACAATTAACAAGGAAAATTAGAAGCCAGGTATGGCCACGACAAACATAAACAAGTTATCAATAGGGTTACCGCCTTGGAACGGTCAGAAGCAAAAAGGCCCCTGATTATAGGGTTTCATCAAACTTCACTTTGTAAAAGGCCGAGAACAATTGTCAATATAAACAAGACAAAAGGTAATCCCACTTTTCTGCACACATACAAGCAAGGTTTTCGCAGGCGTAACATAGCTGCAGAGAGATAAAATATTAACATAATAATAGATCAAGTCACGTTAAATACATATTAAAAAAAATATAAAAATGTTGTCACGGAGTCATAAACACGTCATGACCCCTTTATCTTACCCGACACATTCTTCTCGATTTTTACAATCAGTTCTTCCTACCAAACATTTTGAATTAATGTGGCGCGACCTCGCTTCTCTCTGTTCAAATACCATGGCATACCTTACATACTGATTACAACTCACCATTATAACACGACGTGCTGGAAGTACACATCAGCACAGAAATACAATTGTTCACATGTAATGGATACGTGTGCGTTAGCGTGTGCATCACAACACATATAAACTGTTCACTGCTACCATGTGTAATTATAAGATTGCGTTATCAAAGTAAAAATGTAAAGGAACTGTGCATTGCTACCTTAACATTTACAATAATGAAAGCCATAAAAATTTAAATTAAAAAAGAAAAAAAGGAAAAGGAAAAGAAAATCAGCAGGCTTGAATCCTCACTTCTCCAGCACTAACACGACGCCTGAAATAACTGCGCTACAGAGGCTAATGAAAGCGTTGTTGCTAATATACATATTCTCATTATTGCATGCTACACTTCAATAGACTGATCAACGAAAAGGACATTTCAGCAAGTAAAACGGTAACCTTTGAACATTGCAAAATATGTTTTTATACCTTTCAAGTTGTTAAGACGAGTTCACTAGGAATTTAAATTGTAATGCATGAATTGTGTGTGATTGATTGATATTTGGAAATATAATACCTAATATAGATTATAAGAATGCAGTAGATTGCCACATTCAACGTGTAATGGTTAACATAAACGCAGTAAACAGTAACTCCATACTGTCCATTCCCTCTAAGAAAAATACTTTGAAAGTGTGGTTATGAGTTCTGTGCGTAGATCCAGTAAACAACCAACTCACTGAGCTTCTCCGGTCATTTTGGAGCTCTATGCGTATATTTATGACGCGGACGGAGCTTCCCGGTGCACAGAGCGCTATGAGTAAATCCTCTCGCCCATAGAGCTCCAAGAGGAGCTGTATTAACGAGGAGCTTTATACGTCACTCCATGGTTCTCTAGAGCAGAGTAAAACATGCTTATTCTCAAGTCATTAAGGCAGATTTGGTTACTTACTACATACATGTTAGACCTATCTCGTTGGTCGTCAGCTGGTTGTTGGTTGTGTACAAACGAATAGATGAATAATCAATAATGAGATAAAATCAGACTGCATATACACTTCTGCTTTTTGATAAGTTAAGACAAAAACCTTGTTTCATGTTATCCGGCGAATCGACCAGCATCCGTACCAGTTTACTATATTATTTATAAACGTGCGTTTCACATTGTTTGGTCTTGCTTGATTAGATAACTTTTAAACACGCGATATTTAATTGCAGTTATGATTTTAAGATAACGGAAAATAGAATAAATTATATTTAGTAATTCACGCATATATGTTTACTAGAAGAAGAAGAAGAAGAAAAGGAAGAAGGTAGGAACCTTTATTGAATTTTACCATGCAGTACCACTAGTTTTACTTTCATATTTCAGTAGTGGATACGAAATGACACAACACAGTACTGCCTCAAATTCTTACAATTGTTCATTTTTAAATACAACTATTTAACACTAACCCGAATGAACTTGAATAAGTAAACATTTCCGTATGTTAAAGTCTGATAAACGAATGAACTTTATAAGTAAGATATGCGGCACTGTAAGAAAGAACTAAAAATTGTAGCATGATTTTCTTTTAATAACATCTTTCTTTCTTACTGTCTCAGATTTTGCAGCTAAACAAAGTGGATACTTTTTATTTTTGCTGAGTATATGATATACTATTGAACTTTAATTAGTAAGGTATTGACATAGTTCAGTGTTTTACTATTCATATTTAAAAGCAACATGAAACACTTTTTCATTTTCATTCCGCCAATTCCTCGTATTTTGTCCCTGTTTATTTACCATATTGATGGTGTTTTCGTGATTCCATTCTTGATGTGTAGACGGCGCTTGAAAAGCAGGTAACAGCAGCTCATAGGTGTGGCAAAGCTTTGGTAACATCTGTACTGTATGTGTTAACGGTTCCGGCCATCTGGTCAGATGCTGTGGTCAGATGCTGCAAAGAAATTCATGAGAGAGGCAGCACAAACAGTAAGAGAACCGACAATCCATTAATGGGGTATTGAAGAGGCAATAGACATATACACTAATCACAATTCCTAATTACTCACATTTGTATCTTAACTAATTTTCTTAGTTTAAATATATATTAGAGTAGTTGCATGGTAAGTATTTTGTTTTGACCAATATATCTAGCTTGTAAAATTTATTTTTCGTTTAATTCTTTACATTTTTAGAGAGTTACCCTCATTGTATATAACAACATGAAATGTGCTGATAAAACTCATAACGAATCAAAGTCCGCTTAAAGAATGATAGGAAATGATATATAAAAGAAATATATAAAAAAAAATACCCATTTATTGCAGATCTATAATCTATAATAAAATGAAACATGGGTAATCCTACATAACCTCCCTTTTATTTGAATATCGTTTGAAATTCAAGCAACTGTAATTCAACGTTAACATTAAAGGCAAAAAATAAATGCAAACGTATTTGTAGTGGTAATGCCTGTAAAACATGATGTCAAAATAACTTTAGTTGGCATATTTTAGAATTAGGAACATCGAAAATTGCACTAATTCAAAGTACTTAACAAAATACCAAGTATCCAGTTGTATAAGTGTTGTAATTTATTTAAGAAAACACAGCTACTTAAAAGCTTTAAAATTTGTTCTTGGCAAAACTAGCTCGATTGAACAAAAGAAATAATGTGAAACTAGTGCTTGATAAGCTCTTCATCAACAGTTTATCCCCGAAACCGCTTACCACCAATGCAATGTACAACAAGTGACCGAAACAAGGCGATATGTAAAACCATTGTATAAAAACAAAATTGTTCAGCAGCAGCATTACCAACAAACCGCATGGGACCAGAACACAACCACTTATGGTCGATGTCAAAGGACAAACTCCACCAAACTCCATGAGTTAACGCAATACCTACATGGAACATGTTTTCGTCGTTAATAAAAGGCAGCACTAAAACACCAGCTACTTCGACACCCATAAATGGAAAGAAGAAGGCTACCTCACCCGTGGATAATAGTATTTCACCTAAGAAACGAAAGAAACATATTAAACAATGATAGGGTTTTTATTCCAAATAACCAAAACGAAAAAATAATTCAAAACGTATAGTACTTTAATGCATTATGCTTCAAAATACAAGCAATTTAGAAAGTAATATTTAGTTCAACATTACTTGTCATAGGGTAAAAAAAAACTGTTTTAAAAAAAATGTGTGTTACGGTTTCTCCCTGAAAGAGTCACGGTGTCTCGACGACAACATTTTTAATGTACCGATTACTCAACGATGATTTTTCCCTTTTACGAGTCTAACTGGCAGATGCAAACATTATACTCTATGGTATACTTCATATACCGGTTAGACACTGTATTGAAATCACAGGGACAGGAAAAAAGCAATAATATAGACAGTTGAATCCAATTACGGGATTAATCATAAAACTCTTCCATTTAACATATACAGTCACGATACATAATTTGAATCATACCAACTTTATGAGTCCACGTGCCTACACTTACCTACCTACTGTTCAGTAGAAGAACAATTTAAAAATTAATCAGTATGGTTTTGTTTTTTTAAATATTTCATATGTATGCTATTGTAGGGTAAATACCAACATTCTACACGTGTGTATTTACTGGTGTAATCGTTAAACAGATAAAGAGCATGAAAGTAGAAATTAGAAAATCGCCGAAAACGATAAATACAAAAAATATTGCAGTCCCTGTTTGATTAAGACTGTTGAGAACGTTAGTAAAAACTGCTTGCTACCGTTTATGCCCTCTAGCCCCGGGTTGAGCATTAAAATAAGCCTTCCGATTTATTAACCCAGTGTCATTCTGACTTTAAACATGCTGGCATATCTTTAAATACAGTGCTGATTGTTTAACTTTTATTCTTTATTCTATCAAAGGTTTGACTATATTACTGACGAAACATAATCAACAGTTAGTAATATGCAACAAAATGTTGCCTTATACTATTATTATAATTAATAATAATGATTAAACAAATGCAATTTTTATGCAGAAAAACTGAGTTTGACTAAACTCGAATGCCGTGTGTCTCTTTAAGATGGACTCATCACTTTCATCTTCCGTAGATGTACTAACTAACATCTACGTCCTTAGCATATGGAAGATCCTTCCTCAAAACCTTCTAGTAGCTACGATTCTCTCCATTAGATAACTCTGTAATTATTTTTGTAGAAAATCTGAGATGCTGTAAGGAAGAAATCGTGACATTATAATTGCAATCGTTAGGACACTGTGAATTGTTTAACTATACTGAAAGGAAAAAGAAACGCATAATCAAAAATTGCCTATACTACACTGTTTTATACACCTTATCCTAGGTAATATTCCAGATATATTTCAACGAGTTTTGTACAAAAAGAAACTACAACTAATTACAGAAAGGACAACTATGTCATGTAGTAAACCTTTTAATCAAAGTATACATTGTTACATGAAATTCATAAATGTTGAAGTTTCGCTTGAAAAGGTCGAGGCAGTTCAGTACTGTGTTTAATGTTAAGAGACTGCAACATTAGAAGCCTACATTTGCTCACCTGCTTGAGCCAAATGCGCATTCTGTCGATAAAGAAACTTTAAAGGGGTAACCATTGGTGAGTTCGGTGCTGTTTAAACCTTCTTTCCGATGATGTCGTCCTCTACCCTTCGATTATCAGTAGCATATTAAACATACAATATATAGCGGAAATACCCATTATGTTTTTCTCTTTCCTTTCAGTATACATAATACAGGCAGTAATGACTTTTCGTTGCACAGCCGTGATTGATTTTCATTGAGAATACATTGGTTTACCCGCAGTAGACCATGAGCCAGACACGTTTTCGCTACCATCTCAGTTGGCCAATTCTTACTGGTACTATGTTATGGAGTACATTGTACAGAAAGAAACAATATATAAATGTCTTTAAAACAGATAGTCGGCGCGTTTGGGGAAGCACAATGTATAAATGATTGGTGGTCATGAAGCGAAATACTTTTAATAGCGACATAGAAGGTAGAGATTAGAGCAATATAACGTTTTTTATCGGTATTCCGATAAAAGTTGACGCGGTAGTGCCAATGTGGGGAATTTGAACACAACAAGTTAGTGCCTTCCATTACGGAAGGCCATTGTTAAAATATTCAAAGGGTCATAACCCTGAAAACAAGAGGCCTACGAAGACCTGAATATACTGGCAAAGTGTACTCTGTTAGATGATGCTACATGCAAAATATCAAATCTCCAACCTTGTGGCTTCAAAAACGAAGGTTTTTAAATGTATTTCCTAATATTTCTATGTAAAAGTTTTGACACCCGGTGAGGAGCTTATCCTGACCTCAAAGTTACCATTTGTACAACTTGGTAAAGGACCACTATATGATGCTACATGCAAAATATCAAAGCTGTAGCCCTTGTGGTTTCAGAGAAGCAGATTTTTAAATGTATTAATACATTTAAATGAGAAGAATATTTTGGTCACCATTTGTACAAACTTGGTAGGACCACTAGATGATGATATATACATATTATCTAAACTCTAGCCCTTGTGGTTTTGGAGAAGAACACATCCGAGCACCTTGACTAGGAAATCAGGGCGATATGTAATTTTTAATAGGGTTTCATTACCAGTTACCATGTAAAATTAACGCAATTTTGGAAGAAAACAGAATAATTTATTTGCAATTTCAGCATTTCTATTCCTTTCATCATCTTTTCCGGTCACGATTGAATTACAGCGTAACAAATCACCTAACAATATACCATTTATCAACAACTACACTCTATAAAAAAAATCTACTAGTTTCCGTTGGCCTTGTCAAACAAATTTAGCCAATCAGCATTCAGTTTAATAAACACTGTAGGCTTTCATAATGTCCGTATCGCTTTCAACTCGAGTTTTGATAGGCTTACACAGACACACCTCCTGCGAGGCCAAAAGCCAGCTTAAACGGCTGGCGTCGAAAAATACATGATGGCAGTGTCAACACGGTAGCTGTTTCCTGTTATTAGAGTTATTTTCCCCCTTTTAAATAAAACTCATGTTTCTTTTAAAAAATCGTTTTCTCTATAACCTTAAGTGCTAGAGGTCTAATATTTTGCATGTGACATAAGCTTATTGCCGGCTACAAAAAAACACGAAATTGTGACGCTGGAGTCATAATTGGCCCCACCCCGGGGACCACATATTTACATAGAGTTATATAGGACACACTTTTAAAAACAAACCTTTTCCGGAACTACAAGAGCTAGAAATCTAATATTGTGCATGTAGCATAAGCGTATGGTTCTCTACTAAGTCGGTTAAAATGTTGATCCTTGTCTCAAGTTTGGTCCTGTTCTGTTGGTCAAACTACATTGAGTAAAGCCATTAAAGAAAAGCCTTTAAACATCGCCGAATCTACATGAGCAAAATGTCTAATATGTTGCATGTAGAATAAGCTTATGGTACTTTATCTAGCTTGTTCATACGGGGGTAACATTTGACTCCAGTCACAGTTTCACATAGAGTTTATTAGGAAATTGCTGTTGTAATTGTTTCTTTGACATGTGAGCACTTTGAGGCGAGGCCGAGGCTCGACCCTATGACATCTTGTTTATGACTTGCAGTTGTACACTTTTTTTATAGATAGGTTTCGTCCTTGAATGCTGCTTTTCCTATTCGATTTTTATATCTATATATAAGAACAGCAATATTTATCAAGAATGGGACTTTTGATGAGGTATTACATTATAAAGACATAAATTAATTAAAACAATTGAAACTGTTATCGTAAGTAAATTGTCTATTTTAATGTTTACAAATCGCATATTTTATAAATCCACTCAATAAAACCACAAAGGAGATCCCTTCATTGTCATGGCAAAACAATGTATGGACCAATTGAATATTCATATGAAGCATTGGATAAAATAAATTGCTTACTGTAGTTTTGTCAGCAGCATCCATATATACATAACATGAGAAATATAGTCCTATATAAACCACAGCACTCAAACGCAATTGCACTGTATGTTAACACTGTACTAAATATAAATAAAAAAAATAAAAAATTAAATTAATTAGTTAATGAATGGGACAATATACAAACATAAAGAGAGGTTAATACAGGGTAAGCGATACGACCTATTGGTTAACTTAAATTAATGTTAAACACAACCTCACCATTAACCCTTCTTGACAAGACATTGAAAATAAAAGTATATCCAATCAAAAGGAAATCTTTCACAGTGGTCAACACCCAAAACAAATAATAAATGATACACTTAAATGTTTTTGCAAAGATATATAAAAATACTTCATGAGAAACACCTCAGAATGTATCCATAAATTTACCGAATAACCAAATCAGTTGCAGCCAAAGAGAAAACAAATCAAAGATCGATCACGAAACCTATGGACGAAAGTTCATCCACATACCTCCGTTTTCAGGGTTCAAATGGCTTATGTTGTTAAATTTGAGTTTTTTTTTTTTACAAATGTACACCCTTAAGGTCTCACAACACAGTATACTTTTACTATGTTGGCCTATATAAATATAGTTTACTGGGCCATTTCGAACCTAAATTTTCCAAGCCAAAAGTCACTTATTTTTGAAACACAGTCATTTGCCCACACAAAAATGTACAAAACATGGTACGTTGACCAGGTGTTTTTTTTTAATTGGAGTGGTGGCATCCTTTGCACTATTTTGGGCTTTTACTCCAGAGTTTGTACCAGAATTCCTACACTGCTTCAACCCCCATAAAACTGTCATATTCTGGTGTCAGTGTCATCTAATAGCTGCAAATCCAATTTCAGACTGTGTTCATCTCACCTGCAACAGCAATACATATATTTGTCAGCAATTATTAAAAATATTTAAAACCGAACAACACACTACTACTTTTTATGGCGCAAGTTTTATCCTACCGTGGCTTTCAAGGGAGCTAACTGTGTAGTGAGACCTTCAATTCGCATAAAGTACTATCAAGAAAAAACATATTATTGTAGTAGTACCCCGGTATGTCAGACATAGTTTTCTGAGTATTCAAATGCATACTAACCCGATATCCTGGGTACCGATCCTTATGTATAAGCGTTTTTTGTACCGATCGTTATGTGTAATATAAGTTTTACAGACATGTTGAAACTTATGACAGCCCAGACGTAATACCGTGCCATTGAGAGATTCTTCTCTTGGTACTCTGATGGAGGGAGTATACTCCTTAGAACAACACAAACGTGCACACATTTATTAGAAAAGAATGACAGTTGTGAACCAAAGCCTTGTGGATATAACCGTATCAGCAGTTTTAGCATTTTAGATGTATGCATTTCGACGCCGTCAGCCCCATTGAGCGCATACAGCCTGTGACCAAGTGGGTAGTACGGTGGACTTAAAAATCCGATGAAACCGGGTTCAAGTCTCGCCGGCACCACTGAGTTTCGTCGGTATGTTATTTGGCAAGACACATTCCCTCGTGAAGACAAAGGTAGCCTCGGACGCCTGATGGGGACGTAAACTGGGCGGTCCTGTGTATCGGAGTCTATCCTTCAAGTTCAAGGACTGTAGGAATCTATTTGTTTTTAAGAGTATGGCAAGTTCCCGGATTCCTACGTATAGCACCGCTCTCTCTCTATCTCTTAGGCCGGTCTTAATAACACATAATTTGTTGATAATCCGTTAAACAACATCCAATTCATTCATTTCTGTTTCTTTTAAAGTGCATCTTCAATAACTTCACCCACACAGTTAAAGGTAAAAGTATACCTTTTTCAACATCGCAGATTAAGTAAATACTAATATTGAGATCAATGAGGGACAGTTTAAGGCAGTACATTGACCCCTGTAAGTTAGTCTTAGTCATTGTCGCGACAACCTCCGTCATTGGCAGTAAACTTTAAATATTTCTTAGGTAACTGTCATTCAGTTTGCACTATTTCTGCATGCACAAAAATAGGTTATGACTATTATAAAATGCAAAGAATATGTCAAGATGGTGCTATTGTAACAAATGTGCCAATTCTAACAAAAGGTTGCCATGGTTAGTAGGTAGTACTGCAGTCCATGTATTATCCTTAAGCTTCATCTTCGATGTTTTTCGTGCAAATGCATATAATAGTTTTCAATTACATATGTATACTTCTTTATTGTGATTTATTAGGGTGGGGTAATTCAAACTGATGTTAAACATCGTTAGACATAAATTCAATTAAAAAGCATTAACATAGACATCTAATTGGATTTTGCGTTTGCATGTGTTAACTATTGTTTTGTATTTTTATGTGTAATATATATTCTTCAAAATGTCTTAATCATAATAAGTATTGAATAACGCATTTACTTAACAGCCTTTGTACAGTTTGTGTCTTTTGTGCAATATATGGATATATAAAAAAATATTTAAATAATAGTGATGTTGCAATTATTCTGAGGAAGACTTACACTTCCTTTTCGATGCATGTATCCTATTTGCAGACTTGCTGAACTTATATATGAAAGCAAAGGCATGAACGTTGCAGAGTATTACTTTTATCAATAATCTATCATCAAGTCATAATATAATAATTAAATAATAGTAGAAAAGTTGTGAATAACTCATTCTTACAACTGTATGCATATAATGTAAAACAATATTTACTAACCTTCATGCATAAAAAATGTATCATTTATGTCGGGTAATTTGACTTCCAATTTTAAGCAAAATAGTGATTTTATATGTCGTGTTCGGCCATTTCCAAAGGTCCACTCTCATATTCTTTTAATTAGAATGTAGTGCTGAAACAAAGATTATTTGTTATGCATTAAACTAATGTGAATAATAAACTTAACTGCGTATTTTAAAAGTATATTAACAATTATCAAAACATATAATGTGCAAAAATGAACATCTACAATTTGATGCCAGAGCTACAATGATACACTTATTAATGAATTAATATAGTATAAGCTACCCGTTCGAGATTGCTATCATGGAAACATGTCATATACAAACATTGCTCTTTCCAGAAAATAATGGTAGAATCTGCCACCTGAGTTGGTAGCAATTCGAAAATTGTGGGTCCTGGCTCAAGGACTACAGTGGTACTGTAAGCTTAAACTGTTTTCGCAATGTACAGATACCCCATTAGTGCACGTTTTATGTCGATCGATTTACTGCACATTCACACAATCGGATAAGTTATGTTCTACGGAGAGGACGTGTTTCACGGAGCCATTATTGCGTAAGTACTTATTGGTTTTTAAATTAATCTCTTAATATATATTCTATATATAGTATATTTTTTAAATGTCCCGTTATCTTTGCATGTATAGGCTAGTCGTGCATAATTCTACGAAATAATTAATAATGGCAAGGCCCTGTATGCATCTTTAAACTTCAAACGATCAGAAACGCGCCTAGTGTTTTCAAAGATTTTGCAGAAGAAATTGAAAAACTGATGGATTTGTTTCACTGATCTATTGCTTTTAAAGCTAACTGCGTGAAAGTCCGTTCGTTACTTTTCATTTAGGTTTGAAATAATTCAATTCATATTTGATAGGAAGGTTATCATCATGTGAACAAAATCGTCATTTTGATTAAAGGTCATTTTTTTTACCTAATATGAACCTAGTGGCTCCAACAAGTCATTCAGTTAGAACAGCTTCAAACCATATTTGGTAGAATTATTCGTCCTCAAGAGAAGATGATTTTATTTTCCCTACGCTTTTTGAAACAGAATGTAAGAGGATATTGTAAACGCATCCGTTTGTCCGTCTGTCAGGCTAATCAGTTCAATACTAATGCTGGCAACATGCAAAACAATGGCAGAAAAGAGAACAAGTTGGTTGATTTTAGGAAGCCAAAAGATAATCCTGCTCTGAAGACGGTGCTAGTAGTCCCGTAGCCAAAAGGCAGCACTTTCTGCACAAAAGGAACCCCAGACCTACTCAAACAGGTAACCCAAAATGAAGCCTGATTTTAAAAGTTAGCAAGTATAATTATTGACACTTGCTGCCCAGAAGGTATCCACATATCAGTATGTTATGTATTAAACCCGTGATATTTGTCATTGTCCTCTGTACGTCTTTCCATCCAAGAGTTCGTGCATACGTGCATATGTATGCGTGTGTGTTCGTAAGACCGTTCGTCCATCCGTTGGTAATTACGTGCGTCTGTCTATCTGTTTGTATATCTGCATGTGTATGATATATGTTTTACAATGGAGCTCATTAGTCTCTCGCGCTTGTTACATTTTATATTTTGCCTGAATGTCGTGTCGGTTCATATTTCACTTTTGATACCGAAACATTGCAATTGTGGTTTTCATGTTAATTGTAACCATTTTCTCTCTAAATCCCAACATGAAAGACATTGATTAGGGTTAATAGAGTTAATATAAAAACATGTTAAGTAAAAATGATGTAGCAGTAGATTGGTGGTATTTCACCTCATCTACATTTTAATTATGCAGAGCTCTCTTTTTAGGTAGGCCAAGGGTTTTCTTTGGGCAGTAATGGTTACCTTTTTTGTGAGGGGCTACTTTTGGGCCGGGCTACCGTTTGGGTTCCTACGCTGATAAGTGATAACATACATGCTGAGCATACACATAACATAAACTGAAGCAGTTCTATACTGCCACTGGCCAGATTGTGGAGTATCTAAGTGACCCTACAAGACGCGTATAAACAATTTGGTCACTTCCAGTTTAAAATTATTAGCGAATGATATTGATTAAATTATGAACATTCTCTTGGCAGGAATTTGTCTAGAAGAATTAATCCCATAATTCCCGATGTGGGCAATGAAGCAAACTTACTTATCTAACTGTATACGATAAAGTGTTAACGGCTAAAAGATCATAAATATACACTGGTACTTGCTTATTGAAAATTGTATATACCAGTATAGATATATCTTTATTCTAACGTTTTATGAAGGTGAAGCAGCAACTGGAAATTAAATCAATGACATATAATCATTAAAAAAGACGCGCAAAAGCCTTTTGTTTAAGGTAAAATTCCAAGTCAATGGACACTAATTTAAGTTTTACATACAAACATAACGATGCATAACAGGCTTGCCTACTTTGCATTAATGTTGTCCGACACGTTTCAGTACATTTAACTGCCTAGATGCCTTTTTACATCAACGAAATGATATGTGGGTATAACAATATAATATTAAATGAAAGTAACAACAACAGGTCACCGTTAATTCCGACATTATCCCGTTTTAAAGTTAATAAAAATTATTATTTTTCTTTCAAAAACAAATTGTAAAACACTTGTCAGGATTAGTCTTATGTTTGGTAGAAAACCAACTAATCATAGTTGTTCCTCCTTGGTGTTTACAAGCAAGGTTGGCGAGTCACATGCATATGTCTGGGTATCATCATCATCAGCATCAGCAGATGCAGCAGCAGTAGCAACAACACAGCAGCAGCAGCAGCATCATCATTATCATCATCATCAATCATCATCACCATTGTTGTTGTATAAATTACATTTGATTACACTGACAACAATATCATGTATAAATACTGATAAAGGTGATCCTTTGAGAGCAACAAACACAATTCAGAGAATAAAGCAGCATACTCTGTTTTATTGAGTCAGTTCATGAGAAGTAATGAAAGAAGCAACACTTCTCACGCCCCCTAGCACCGGCTTAAGCGGTATTCTACTTTAAAGCCACCTATATTGGGCTCGTTGGTCCCAAAGGACCAGTAAAAAATAACACTACTGATTCGTAGCACGGGGAGACTTTTTACAGCCGCCACAATGCACTAAACGAACGCTAGTGTGCATGTTAATAAATACTGATAAAGGTGATTTTAATAAAGAGAAGCCCTAGGACAGATTCCTAGAGGACACCCGTTAATAATTCTTTAAAGTCACTAAACTTACTATTTCGTAGTGAAATGCACAAATAGACTCAATGTTGTAAACGTTTAAATCAAATTACGTTAACATTTTGAAACTTCAGCATATAACAAATACAACACACTATATTCTATAACTAATATTCGATAGTGTAACAATTAATTGTGTACACTTGTATACCATATACACACCATGGTTCACGCCGGTTGTTTGTTATCTGATGAACTTGAATATCACATGTTGAAAACACATGCTATTATACAAATTGTATATAGTTTTGTCAATATGAACAATGAGCACGTCAAGTCAAATATACATAATTAAACATAGCATGCAAGTAGGACACTTATTATTGTATAGCTTGCATTGATAGTAACAGTTGTTGCGTGAAATAACTAACACTATACTGCCTATAAAGTTACTGATATTTTGAGCTTAATAACATAAATTGTAAATATTTAAATAGTGCCTGCTAGTATTGTTATCAAATTCAACTTCATCGAACCCCTTTAAATATCAAATCTGACACGGTGTAAACGTTATAAATGGATATATATTGTAAATAAATAGAAGCGTTTACAATATATTCGCATTAGTAAAATACAGAAACAGGATATGTTTGCTAAACTTAGGCCAATTTTGAATTATTTGATGTTTTAGGATAGACCAATACCACTGATTTATGTTTGTATTTGTTTATCTCCAGAAACAGTACATTTTACGAGCTAGTTAGCGTATGAATATTCTTATGTTTATTACGATTATTTAGTGTTGTTTATTTTAAATAAGCGTTAACGTGTTTGAAACCCTATTAAAACAAGAGAGCAAAAAATGGCACTGAATGACCCTGAATCGCTCACCTGATGATCTTCGCAAAGATAAAAAAAAAATAAGCTTATAATTTTACATCAGAACACGATTACGTAGTCGATGTCGCGCCATCGCAAATTCCAGCATCCGCCCTAAAGTGTTCCAGCACAAGTAAGATGGTTGTATGGTTGTATCTGGCTGTTCATGCCCAGTAAGTGTATATAACGTTTCACTAGTGAATTAATCAACACTATATAATATATGTAGAAACGGTCACTTGTGGACCACTGCAAACATACTATAAAATGTCCATTGGTCTTTAAATCTCTTCTCAATCTGCTAACCTTCCCCTGAAGCTCAGAATATCCACAAAAAATTAAAAAATTGACCAGATGAAATTTGTTAAATTCCAGTCTTTTTCAGCACCCCTCAAAACTAGCTCCATTTCACTGATAATTCAACTGTATTCCTGCCCATTTTCAAATTATTATATCTTCCTCGAAAATCACCCAGTGGCGTCCAAACTTGGCAGAAGTCATGAACGTGTTCCAATCTTGTCACCTGAAGGCAGAAATAAGAGAATGATTGCACATTTCCAAGTTGAGAGCAAACCGATTAACACAGCCCTAGTTTTTTACGGTGTAGGAATCTTCCTACCGTCATGGCCAAGTGAGGTAATTCTGTAGTGAGACCTATATGGTTATATGGTGGAAATGGTGGAGTCACAACAATTTCCAAATCATGGCTCAAGGATTCTGTCCCCACGGGAGAGGATAAACCCAAGGGCCGATTCTGGATGGATGGTTGTTTCCGTCTGTTAGTGCCCAGCAAGTGAATACATGATTATATTTTGAGATCTCAACGGTTTCCTAGGAATGGCCCTTGGGCTATTTCCCTAGCTGTAGGGATTGACCCCGTGGCCGATGCTGGTTGGATGGTTGTATCTGTCTGTTCATGCCCAGTAAATATATATATATAGTTATAGTGGGGATTTCAATAGTTTTTAAGTTATGGCCCAGGGATTATATCCCCCGGGCCTATGCTACTTGGATGGTTGTTTCGGACTGTTCATGTCGAGCAAGGGTATACATTGTTATAGGTGGGGATCTCTATGGTTTCCAGGTTATGAACTATGTGCTTATTCCCCAGGGTTGGTGATGGACCCAGGGGCTGGTAAGATGGTGTATCCGGGGCGGGCGGGCGTGCGTACCACGTCTCCGCTCAATAACTTTTCCGCTCAGTAACGTTTGTTAAAAATGAGGAATTGCGATGAAACTTGCATCGTAGGTAGATTATATGGAAGCAAGCTTGGGATTGCATTTGGCGTCACTGGAGCAAGGCATATGTCACTCTAACTAAAAGTAGAAAAACAGTTTACGCTCAATAACTTTTGCATGGAATGAGATATTGCGATGAAACTTGCGTGATAGTTAGCTAATATGGAAAGGAAGCTTGTGATTGTATTTGGAGTCAATGGGTTTGAAGTCAAGGTCACTGTTACTAAAAATGACAGTTTCCGCTCATTAATTTTCGTTAAGAATGAGGAATTGCGATGAAACTTGCAGCGTATGTAGCTTATACGGAAAGAAAGTTGGAATTGCATTTGGGGTCGCTGGGATCAAGGCCAAGGTCACTGTTACTAAAAATAGAAAAACAGTTAACGCCCAGGAATGAGATATTGCGAAGAAACTTGCATGGTAGTTAGCTTATATGGAAAGGAAGCTTGGGATTGTATTTGGGATCAATGTGATCAAAAGGTCAAGGTCGCTGTTACTAATATAGAAAAACGGTTTCCCTTAATGACTTCTCTTACTGCTCTGGCTTCTGCAAAGTCATTGAGTACCTTCATTGTGGCTTTCTAGGCTATTGTTTTTTTGTATTATATTTACACGAGCATATTTGTGTTTTACTTATATTGCCTATTGATGCTGCCTTGTTGGTTAGAGATTAGATCATGGCGGGGATTTCTTTATTTACACTGTCCTGTTTTAATGGGATGGCAGTAGGGTAAGTGTGAGGTTTGGTGCACCCTAGAACCGGTTTAAACCCCCAGTGGCCTACTTTGCCACTGACCGTTCCAAGGCGGTAGCCCTATTGTCAACCCTTTTTGTGTTTGTGATGTCGTTTGCATTTATTATTGCTTTTGCCTTCTTGTTTGTCTGTCTGGAGTGAAGGTCATTGTTACTAAAATAGAAAAACTGTTTCCGCTAAATAATTTTAATTGGGAATGCAATAATTGAACGAAAATTGTTTTGTAGGTACCTTATATGGAAAGGAAGCTTGGGATTGCATGTGGGGTCAAGGTCAAAGTCACTGTTTCTAAACATAGAAAAATGATTTCCGCTCAATTACTTATCTTAGGAATGAGATATGTCAACGACACTTGGTGTGTATGTAGCTTATATTTGCCGTACTAACACATCTGTTCTTTCATTACATTCCTCATTTACTGTCTAAGCATTTATGTTTGCGATTCGCAAGTCAATCTTTAATGCAATATTGTACACTGTTTATATCATTTTGATGCTAGAACTCAACAACTTTATTTATGCATTTGCTTCATTTTCATCTTGCCGTCCAATAGCATTTCAAATGGAAACTTGGTTTTCTTTGGAATGTCCACGCTTCTTGTTCCCGTGATGCCAGGTGGATCCCGACCTTACCTCACGGGGGAATGCACTGAGGTGTTTAGTAGCTACTGATATTGTTTTAGTAAATTGTAAGACGCGTGCATATGGGACAAGTCTTTTATAAAATATAACGTTTATCAACAACTTCTAAAACATATATTGTAAACAGCACTCGCTTAAGGTTTTCAATTGGATTTGTTAAATGTTACTCTCATTATAGCAATAGTTATTTATGCTCGCGGATGATATTTTTACGAACTCTTCTCCACTGGACATTACAAATCAGTAGTGTTAAATCGCTTTCAACGGACATGAATTGCTCTGTGATTGTAATATATGTTGGTCATGAACTGTGATAGTGTTGTTTTTTCATAGTGAGGTTTTTTCTAATCGTACTATAATTCCAGTAATTTCTGCATCTTCCGTTAACGAGTGCCGTCCAGATGACTTTACACCATCTGGTTTTTAATTGTAAATAATAAAGATTTATGGAAAAAAAGTTAACAATAGTTAACAATAGTAATTCATACAGTAAATGTGGATATTCTACATGATAACTAGAATATTATATCAGTGCCTTAGAGCCTCGCCATTCTTCGTTTTCTAAGCCTCGCCTATTAAACTTGATAGTAAAAGGCATTGACATAATATTCTTTATATCACGCAACTGACCGTGGTATCCTATTAGGCGGATAATGACTATTACGTTATGACACTGATAAGAGTCAACACATTTGCATATTGCAATTCATACCGCACACTATAATATTTGGCCGGATTTAGAGTCCTTTCGTAAGGGAAACAAGTTTGTATCTCGGTTACAAGTTTGTATCTCGGTTAACACTCCCCACTACACCCACCCCACTCAGACACGCACACATACATGTACATGTGTAGCAACGAGATCATACGTATTACCCAGGACCCACACACCCTTATACACTTGTAGAAACTGAATAAATCATACGTTTACAACATATCGATCAATTATTTCGGTGTATTTGGTTAACATATTTTGGTCTATATTGCATTTATCCTATCTAAAATTATATTATGTTGTTTTTATTTATTGGAAGCAGACATCGTCGTGATATGATTGAACAATTGTTATATGCGATGTTAACCACCCACTCCGCCCACCCCTCTCATACACGCACACATGCATGTGTGGCAACGAAATCATACGTGTTACCCCCGTGCTGTATTACAGATAATGTCATAGATAATACGGTAAATGAATCATTAAAGGAACAACGGCCATTGTGCTCCACAAACTTATTTAAAAGCAAGACTCTCATGAAAAAGTTACACCCGAAAGCTCACTATTTAATAATAAAAAAGGTTTACCCTTAATGGAAATAGCTTCTGAACAAATACATGTTTTAGTTATGCACACTGGCACATTAGTTTAGTCGGGTGGAGGTAATGAACGGTTTTAGCTGACAATCCGCTGTCAAGACTTAATGATGGATTCTTGATTTATTCCGCACGTTTACACCTAATAGTGGAGTGTCACTCTCTCTGGGTTGGTTCTAAATAACCTACAATGTGTTGATGCATCGTTAAACAAAATCCAGTTCAATTTCCTTATTAGTCATTATAATACGTACTCAGTACGTTATAATATCACTTTCCACTCTCTCTGGGGTATAGATATCAATTGATAGGTATGCTCGGGGTCGGCTCTAAATAACCTGCAATGTGTCGATGAGCCGTTAAACAAGATTCAATTAAAATTCAATTGTCTAATTAAGTCATTGTTTCATCATGCAATACGTTATAATACCACTATCCTCGCTCTCGTTTAGACCAATTGATGTCCATGCTCTGGAGCGGCTCTAAATGTCGTTTTATGTGTTGATAAACCGGTAAACAATTTTTAATTCGATTCAATTTACTTATTTAGTCATTATTTTACCACTCAGTTAGTTATACTACCATATTCCCCTCTCTCTCGGGCGGCTCTAAATAACTTATAATGTGTTGATGAGCCTTTAAACAATATTCAATTTCAATTTCCCCCCACTCAATCAGTTAGTCATTATTTAACCACTCAATAACTTATAATAACACATTCCCCTCTCTCTGGTGCGGCTATAAATAACCTATAATGTATTGCTGAGCCGTTAAACAATATTAAATTTAATTCAGTTTTCTTGTTTCTGGGGCCACTCTAAATAACCTATAATGTGTTGATGAGCATTGAACAATATCCAATTCAATTCAATTTCCCCACTCAATAATTTATAATACTAACTTTAACTTTCTCTGGGGCGGCTCTAAATAACCTGTTATATGTTGAGCCGTTAAATAAGATTCTATATTCAATTCAATTTCCCTATTAAGTCATTATTTCACCACTCACTAAGCTTTAATATCACCTTCCTCTCCTCTGGGGCTGCTCTAAAAAAATCTATACTGTGCTAATGAGCCGTTAAACAGGATTCAATTCAATTCAGTTTAATCATTCAGTCATTATGTCTCCACCCAATACGTTTTAATACGCCCTTATACTCGATAACATAACGTTGAGACGCCCCCTGCGAACACAATGACATTGCGGACACCATGGCCTCCTATGCCTAGGCCATAGTATCTGCGGACACCATGGCCGGCGTGGACACCATGGCCTCCTACAGACGTATCTATTTCGTCACCGGAAGTAACAGTTTCGATATTATTAGATAAATATAGCATTGCTTCCTTGAAAACATGTGAAGATAAGTTATGTTTGTATTCGTATTTTAAACAATTGTTCCACTTGTAATTGTAACGCATAGATTCAGTTGGTTGAGAGTCAAGAGTTTCCCTCAAAATATAACTATATTAGGATCATCTACATAAAATGATGAAAAATGTGTCAATAACTCAGAGTTAACAATACAATAGCCTACCAAGCTGCTGCCGTTGCTACCACAAAAGTAAAGGATCCTATATATC
Source organism: Cyrtodaria siliqua (assembly GCA_037043455.1). NCBI lineage: Eukaryota > Metazoa > Mollusca > Bivalvia > Adapedonta > Hiatellidae > Cyrtodaria > Cyrtodaria siliqua. The sequence continues at coordinate 38,489 of JAWPHD010004007.1, forward strand.
TGTCTTCATATACTCTACCATTAGCTACCCGTAAACCAGACTGTTTTAAAAAATCTAATAATTTGTATTTGTAACATTATCTTTTGATTTTCTATGTAGCTCTTGGTCGCTTATGTAATCATCAGGCAATATATGCATGTGGGTAGCAACATCATCAGTAACATAGTCACACTGCGGTCATATTATACTGTTTAAATCACCTAAAACATGAAAACACTACAGTAGTTGTCTGTCTTACACCTTTTTTATCATTATCTTTCTCCCAATGCGAGTTATTGTCGGTACTTTGTCGGTAGTTTTGTACATCATCATCGTCCATAAATGCGTACCAGGGTTCACATCTGAACAGAAAAGTAATTTGTTTACAGATATATTCAAGACATTGCGTTGTGATTGTGGGTGTGTGTTTCGTAGTGGGAGGTGGCGGGGTGTATTATACATATAAAAACAGAACGCCAAAGTTCATATACGTCTAGTGAAAATCAGAAAAAAATCACGCATTTTCGACCTAAACTTAAAATACAACCTTTCGGATAATTTATTATTGACAAGTAAGTCTGAGTTCATAAACTGTTTCGCAAATGCATTTTTTGAGTCTTATACGTGGGTTATAGTTCGGTTAAAGGATATATTTAGATTAACAATCAAAATACCCGTCTCATGTCCTTTGCGTGCATGTTTTGATGTGTTTGTTATACCTTCTTGTATAATTGTATCTCGTATATCGAGGGCTCAGGGCAAGGCTATTGTATCTCCTTCTTTATTCATATGTAGTTATAACTGTCTTGCGACGACCTCTCGATATCTCTTTAACGTCATGACCATACTTCGTTGGTGTATTCATGATAATCAGTGGTGCAGTATATAACACAATAGCATTAACGTCTGTATAGAGTTTCTCTCATACCCGGATCATAGACTGTTGTAAACAATTAAATACAAAATGTGCTTATTTTCAACATTAATGGAGATGATACCGACTATGCCCGACCGATCGACCGACCGACAAATCAACCAGATAAAGGCAATAACGACATTCTGTATGAACGTGTAGCAAGCAGGTAGCAGGACCTTTATCGTTCTATTTAGATGCTTTTGGTACATGTATGAGGCCGGTTTCAGTCATGTGGCCGACATAGTTTGCAGTTAGATTGGCAACGATGAGAAAACGAACTCAATTCACTTTTGGTTAATTGTTATAAAGGTCAAAGTCGTCAAGACTTTGATCATGGCAAAACTTGTCCGCATAATTACTATTGAAACTATGTTGTCACATTCCTCTAACTTCATGGAGAATGAAACCTCTTTCTTTTGAGTTCAGTAGGTCAAAGTCACTATGACCCGATAATGATGTACCTTATCTGTAGTACGATAACTATTTAACAGAATTATGTAACTACGTTCATTAAATTGCACAGATAGACTGGCTTCCGTGAGCGGAGTCGGTAGGTCAAAGGCCAAGGTCACCATGACCCGAACAATAAAAAACGTGTCCGCACGATTACTCTTTTACAACGCATGGAGAAGAAATTGTTTTGGCGGTGCCTTCATGGTAACTGTATCTGGTAGATCCTCATGACTATGTACATGAACAGTGTATGGCTATGCATGAACAGTGTATGACTCTGTGCATGATCAGTGAACGACTATATACTTGAACTGTGCATGACTATGTACATGAACAGTGTATGGCTATGCACATGGGCAATGTATGCCTATGTACATGAACAATGTATGATTATTACATGACTAGTGTACGACTTATGTAAATGACCAGTGTACGACTATGTACATGAACAGTGCATGGCTATGCACATGAACAGTTTAGGGATATACACATGAACAGTGTATGCCTATGTACATGAACAGTGTATGACTCTGTACTTGAACAGTGTATGGCTTTACACATGAATAGTGCATGGCTATGTACATGAATAGTGCATGAATATGTACATATTACTATATACATTAACAGTGTATGATTATGTACATGAACAGTGTATGACTATGTCCATGAAGAGTGTATGATTATGTACGAAAACAGTCTCATTAAAATCAGACCCTTTATCACGCTACGATACTCTATACTACTAAGGATCTGACAACACTGCATTTGAGGTCAACCAGATTGACTTTCCGATTAGCCAATCAGATTTCAGCCTACAGAATTGCCCGGTATATACTAAACAAGATTGTTTCACGGAATTCAATAGCAAGGAAATATACCGCTTCGTGATAATAGAACGTCGCAATAGTCGACTTCGCGATCAACTGAGCTAACCGGGCAAGACGTACTAATGTCGTAATAATCTCGGTAGAATATACAGTATATTATTCAGATACTAATCCGAATGTTTTCAAAACACGTGACAGCGTCCATGATGGCACTTAGTGCATTTCTTTGAATTGATCGTGCAATCCAGAGCAATAACACACGATAACTTTTTTTTTTGATATAGTTCTATGTTTTTATGCGGATTTTCGTTTGTTCAGTTCAATCAAACATCATCGGAAGTGCATATGAAACGCTTGATTTCATTGGTTGAATATAGTTGGTCTTCTCATGAATATTGATTAGATAAAAGGCAGTGTTGTCAGATCTTATAGCAGAGAGTATCAAAGTAGGAGTTTAATGATATTGGAAAACGGTGTATGTATGCCTATGTACATGAACAGTGTATGGACATGTACATGAGCAGTGATGACTCTGTACATGAACAGTGTATGAACATGTACGTGAGCGGTGTATGACTGTACATGAACAGTGTATGACTCTGTACATGAACAGTGTATGGACATGAACATGAACATGAACAGTGTAAGACTCTGTACATGAACAGTGTATGCCACCGTACATGAACAGTGTATGGCTATGCACATGAAGAGTTTACGACTGTGTAAATGGAAAAAACATTATTTACAATTTTAATAGGCAAGATATCTATGTAGCAAGGACACAATATAGTTACTAAAGAGGGTAATCGGTGAATTTGGGTCACGTTTTAAGACAATGTTAAAATATAAATCCTGCCATCTGGGCAATTTTTTTGGCGGATAATGATATCTTTTGTCACAACCAAAACTTTAATGGGCAGTAGGTAATGTTCCCGTTACTATAAGATTAAAGGACTGCAATAAATACAGTACCGTCTGGCCATTTACCAACTAAATAGTTGTTTACTACATTAAAGGAACACACGGCAATCTTTTATTTTTTTTAAATCTTGTGGCGTCTATTTAGATTTGCACATAACTTGCATTTTTTCACTCATTGATATTACTTATAAGAATAGTAAAATGCAAATTGATTTTGCATATTACTAACTGGTGATAATATTGAACCAATAATATATTTAAACCTATGGTAGATTAAGAAGACAAACAATACAACTCTAACTTTGAATTAATTATATGTGCGTGTTTCATGACAATAACCACAAAAGGTACTCAAGTCGTTACACTCAGGATTTTGAGAAGAAGGCACATTATTTAAAAATGATGATGTTGAACGCTATTTGTAGATACTAAACAAAAGAAACCTGATATTGATGACTATCCTATCATATTATGTCGCAAAATTATCACGCAACTTATCTTTTGTGTATATAATCGTCAACCCTACAAACTTGTCTTTGTTACTATCAGCTTGATTTGGAGGTGTCTTCAAAATAATTTGTGTGTATTTTTTTTCTGAAAATCATTCCCGAACTTGTATGTTTGAGCATAGGTTGTTTTAATAAATGCTTTATAGATTTAGAAAGTAGGTAGGGAGGGAAGTAGGTAGGTACGTCGGTAAGGCAGACGTGCAGGCAGGCAGGCACAGGCAGGCAGGCGGGCGGTCAGGTAGCTAGGTAGGTGGATTATCGCAAACCTCCAGCCATATCACGACTCGACGCTTCTACTTGTAGCGGTGAGCCCAATGTTTAGCTTCGAAGTGCTGCGTACTGGAATACCACACCGTAGACACAGACATAATACCCTACCCGACCAGCCTAGCAATACCCTTTATATGCAGAAATTCAAGCAAGGGAGCTACAAGTATATTTTTATGAAATCGTTGATGACCTGGATAGAGATTGAGTACTTATAGGAGTCTGATCAGGGGTCTGATGGTTTGGGGCTGACTCCGGGAGTTCAAGACACCAGTGTGTAGTTTCAGGAAAGAAAGTTTAAAGATAAACCTATATAACTCTATCGTTTTGGCCCGTGGGTCACAAATTAAACACACTTGGTAGAGGACCATAATCTAAAGGTATATTCAATATATGAGAGATGCCTTGTAGTTTTAGAGAATATGTTGTTTCCCCATTACTGTCTATGAAAAACTATATGCAAATGTTGGAGCCCGACATTTACAATGAAAGCACACTTATTAGTAATATGGTGACAATTGCCACGCGCAAGGGGCGGAGTAAATAATAAATAACCTCGTACTCAATCAAATTTGCATATTCATTAGGCGGATATAAAACGACGTAAACATTACGAATCCGCGCAGTTAATACAAATGTTTGTGTATATCTTCCACGTTATTATTGATTACTAGCTATATTATATATCAATATTTTTTTCCGATTTAAAAGGATCTATTAACAGATAAGTTTGATTTTTGTTTAAGAAAAGAAAAAAAATAATTCTGTTCTTCATTAACGACGGGTTCATTAAAAAGCGACTTTGCTTAAAGATGCTAGTGTTTTATTGATGAAGGATTTATCAACACGTATTTGTGCTTACATATATTTCAACATTCTGTTCTTATAAGAAGGTAAGTGTGCCTGTTTCTTTACCGTGTGATTGTATATTCGATGACAAATTTAAATAACGTGATAAGCGCAATCGTGGTCGCGATATTAAAGAGTATCTCGCCTCTCACCACTGCTGGTTTAAATCCCACTGGGAGCTCGACTTGTCAAGTGATAACGTGTCGGATGGCGGGAGGTGGTCCTACCTAGGTAAAATGTGGTGGTCTGCCTCTATCCCACAAACAAAATTTTCGACCGTCCTGTATGGCCTAGCATGTGTTAAAATGACGTATAACACAAATCGAACAAACCAGCACTTGTAAGACGTTTACCTGTAATATTGTGTTTCTTCTCTTGCACTGAAACGCCATAGAAACGAGTTCTGTTCGTATAATATAGTCCACAAAAAGTAGCCGGTATACAGTTGTATGGTCGTTATATTCAACGATATATCACTGTAACGTTTGCGACGTTAGGAGAATAAGCAAGGCAATGCGAAAGATATCACTGTAAGGTTTGCAACGTTAGGAGAGTAAGCAAAGCAATGCAAAAGATTTCAGAAGTGTGCGTTATTTTCACACTTTAGGGGTATTAGAATAGATATAAAACATCGGGTTCCTGAAATTATTGTTTACAATTGAACTCCAAACCGTGATATATTACACGATAATTCACCGTAAATGATGTTCTATTTCTTAAACAAAGATATTTTATGATTTATCTAATAGACAAAAGTAAAAGTCGTTGTGCCGTATTGCCATTCATTAGAGATTGATCAAGGTCAATGTTTAGAGCTTCTATGATGTTAAAATGTCAGTCGATCATACCAACGCTTTAACCAAAGACACAAATAATATTGTAAGTTCAGTGGAACAATTAGAAAATAAACTAGCTTCATATATAAAAAAAAAACGCAGAATTTATATATATATATTTTGTAAACAGAGAAATACTGAGAAAATATGTTCCTATTTGTGTTTGGTTGTATGGAAAGGCTGATCGGATAATCTTTATATAGTACCAGGGAAGGGCATGGTATACAGACTGATTAGAATATATACCCAACAATGACCAAATTGTCAGATATATTAACCACGGCAGAGGGCAAAATGACACTGGATGAATAACTGGAGACGCTAAATTCAGTGCTTGATAACCATTTTAAGAATGCCGTGTGAAACTTGAATGGTATAAACACATATTTTGGAACGTTCAAAGGTTACCGTTTCGCCTGTATTTCACGTTTTCATAGATCAGTCGACTCGGTGTAGAATGTGGCAATGTTTCCGGGATCTTTATGTGTCCGGGATGTTTACGGAGCAAAATCGTAAGTGCAACTGAATGAAACGCAAGTATTGGAATGGAATAAGTGCAACTCTTTAAAAATATTTTCATGGATGAAGATCCGTGAAATTTATCGATTCCAGGAATGTATAACGACAAAGTTTAGCGTTATATCGGTTTTGTGTATAATGCCAAAACGAAGCGAAAAAAAAGCAAATCAGCTTGTCCACACTGTCGATTTTTTTTATCATTTTGCATTTGAGTGATTATATCAGAAAATTAAATTCTGATGAAGACTGTCAAGCCGAAACGTTAAAAAGTCTGTGTTGTTATTTTGTTTAACTATAAGGATTCTATCAATAACAACTTGGCCAAGTTCCACAGTGAACACTATTGACGCATCCATTGCGTAGTTATTGCTTTTGATAAAAACAGCAACACTTAGTTCAGCTTGATAACTCTCAGATTTGCATTAATGTTCTTACAATTGTTTGCATTCCTATCAGTTCACAGGCCCACCGTCATGTTTATTTACTTATCGGCAGCTTTTTTACGCTTGCGTAAAACCTTGATTGTTTTTGCGGGACTGGTGCACTATCAATATTTGACACACGGTGACTGCTATACCTCAGCTGATTGTGCCAGTGAAAATGGAATGAACACGTGATGACAATAGTCTTTATCCAATCATTATGTATTTAAGCCCTATACCTGCAACCAGCTGTACTGAACTTATTTCTTGCAAAAATAAAATAAAATAGAAACTGAGTTAAGGACTCTTCGCTGAAGATGTCTCAAATACAACTATCCAATTAAAAAAGCACAGCAATGTGTGCTTTCAAGTAGCATGATGGACTTGTATGAATACTGCGTAATATGAACAAAAAAAGGTCACACAACATGCACTTAATTGATATGTATATGTATAAAGATTAAGGATAAATAATGGGAATGGGTTAAACCTCCAGTGGCCTTTTTTGCCACCGACCGTTCTAGTGCGGTAGCCCTAATGTCAATCTTTTTTATGTTTGTGATGTCATATTTTGCCTTTTATTCATCTTTGTATTTGTTTGTTTCTGTGCGTTTTTGTGGTTGACTGTGGTCCTTGAATGCGACATTTCCTGTTCGACTTTTATATGAGTATATCTGCTTATACTTACTGCATGTAGTTAATATGCGATGCAAATTAACAACAAAATGATTGACTTATAGTGATCAACTTACATGCCTGAAAAAATAGTGTTCAGCAAGCATTACGCATGTTTTAGTTAAGGGAGCTATACTGTACTTGGGCTGTAGAAAATATGCAACGATATTGGTACTGAAGCGTGTACAATGGTACACACGTACGCCTGTCGCGTAGCTACATATCTAATAAGAATAGTATGAAAGGGGAAATTAGGAAATCGCCGAAAATGATAAGTGTAAAAACGTGCATTATGTATCAGCCATTTTGTCGCAGAGTTTAGCAATGCTTTATATTTTGCGGATGGGTTTTGTCATTAATGTGGTATCTCAAATGTCTTTATATATATATATATGTTTTTTATTTCTGACATCTTATCTTTTGTCTATTAGTATGTCAGTTATTTTATATTTGATGTTGTCTTTTTTTCGGGGCTTGTCAATTTAAGAAAAGCCTTTTGACTATCCTTTTTGACTTTTCTTAAAATTTGGTAAGGGTTTGATCTTGGTAGTGCAGTTTGCACATGAACTCCTAGCTGAATTTAGATGGATGACTACATGCAATTACACTAGTGAAACCCCACATGCATTTACATTAGGTTCTCTCGTTACACTTTGAGATTGTCCAGATGAGATATTTTGAGATGCTTTTAAATGAGAACTTATTTTTGTATGCTGTAAACAAATGTTTTCCCTAATCTCGCATTAACTGTACACATTTTTAACAAACGTTAGCTTTCTCACATAAAACAGTCAAGGAAAGAATGAAGGAGATACTCTTTCAAAACTGATAGTTTCTTCTCCCATTTCTAGTCATGTGACATATATGTTTTCCTCATGTGAGATTATAAGAATCCATCATGGGTATCCATGTGAGATAGGGAAAACTCACCCGAGGGTCAGAATTGTAACCAGGGACGAGGCTCTGCCGAGTTCCTGGTTGCAATTCCGATCCCGAGGGTGAGATTTACCGATCTCAAATGGTTAAACTCATGATAGATTATTTTTCTCCCATTATGCGCTTTAGTACTGGCATACTTCAATGACAGCTTTGGATTTTATGCTAAAATAAGGTGATGTGACGTCACCAACGTGACGTTATGACGTTTCATGTAAGAGTCACATGTCATGCATGATAGAGTTATCTCACACGAGGAAAACATCTATCTCACATGACTGACTAGAAATAGGAGAAAACTATATCTTACATAACATGTGACTCTTACATGAAACGTCATGACGTCACTTGGTGACGTCGTCGCCTTATTTTAGCGTAAACTCAAATACAGTCATTGAAGTATGCCTGTACTAAGCGCATAATGGGAGAAAATACTCCATGATGAGTTTGTTCATGTGCGATAGGCAAATCTCACCCTCGGGATCTGAATTGCAATCAGGAACTCGGCAGAGCCTCGTCCCTTGTTACAATTCGGACCCTCGGGTGAGATTTCCCTATCTCACATGGATACTCATGATGGATTCTTATATTCCCAATAAACTGATCTGATTGATTTTTGCGCAAAACAACACAAAATAGTACCGATTGTTTATCTCTTATATAACGGTTTTCTTGCCGTAAATATTTCATTTGATGTATTTTATGCAATTTTTTTCTTTCTCTCCATCATTTTGAATTTTTTATTTGGTTTAATATGAAATGGTAAACCTGTTCTATTTTCAGAGCTCAAACAAATTAGGACTGGTTCCATTGACACCGTCAGATATTTAACATGAGGCAACTCGAAGACTTTTGCAGGAACGCGTTCCTTTATGCGCTGCTGTGATTGACATACATGCACCGACATAAGTTATATTATTTGGTAAGGGATTTTTCAATAAATCACTTCCTTTGGTTTATCATGTTTGATATCATTTATAAATCATCTTATTGGGAATTATCTTTCATAAGAGTCTTAAATATGTGTGAATTTTTAAGAGGTGGTTTCATCCAGTTTCTGTCTTATTGTATATTAACAGTAGTACATGTGTCTCTTTACCCCCACTTTGCATAACAATAGAAGGGGGCGTTGCCTCATTTGCATAAACCAGTCAGTAAACAACGTCTATATTTAGAACTATGACATCAGCGTAAGTAGGACAAAAGGTTGATAATTCGAATGTCACGCTATTGCATCCGTCTCCTTAATCCTTTAGCGTACCCACGCGATATGATGAGTGTCACATGTTAATCCCTCTATTCAATCGGCACTATTGACATATTAAACATTGACAACCCTTTCTTTTATACTATGGTTAATACTATTTACCCTAAATAACTTCAACTTAACAAAGCTAATAGACCCTTCTTAATATTGCCTCATGAATATTCATAACAGTTTCCAGAACGAGGCTGAGTTGGCAAACATCTCTGTAGCAGAAGCCAGCGTCCTTAGAGATAATGGCTACTTCATACATTGACAGAGATATTTCTCTTATTCCAAATATTTCTTTTGCATTTGTTGAAAATTATATCAAAGATACCAAACAGTCATCTGGTGATAAATCCATCAGCAAAGGATATAACTATTATAGTGAAGGATATATTCAAGATCTCAAAGGTAAGAAACCATTCATTATACTGATCACATTAATCTAGGTTACTAGTACAATTTAGTGGTGAGAATCACGATTCAGTTACAACCAATTAATCTTCATTCTGCAAGCACTTCTTTTATTAGGTCTGCAAGGCCAGTGCTATTATATAAAGCATTTATTACTCATCCAATTTATAGGAAATGCTATACAATGTTCTGTTGATAACAAATAACAAATAGTTCAATTCTTGGCCCTAAATTCCTGATTTTATCAAATTAGATACCCTATTACTCCCTGGGGAATCTCTGCTGGTTGGTACAGTCATACCGTGTTTCATGTAATAAACACAAAATAGTTTGAACCTATTACATCCACTTCAAATTATAACTATCAGTGTTTTTTAGCAGTATGACTTGGTTCAAGAGTATCAGGGAAATGTTTCAGATCCCAAAGGAAAAACTAAAATCCACATCAATTATCAGTAAGCATATACATTTATTGTTTTTCAAATAAACAAAAAAATATAGATTTTAAAAACAAATTTAAAGCCAAACGATAATACACAAGTTAAATGACGACAATTACATTAACAGTTCTTGTATTCGAAAATAATAAGAAATTTCATTTAGAATATGACACTACTGACATTTATTATTATAAACATTTCATTTTCAGATAAACTTCCTTGTAAGAGAAGCAAATGAGCAGTCAATATCATTGGCAAATTGCTCATGCGTTATTGGATTGTCAGGAGCATGTGGACATAATTTTGGGGCCCTATATCAATTGGCCAACTATAGGAAATTGAGCCTGAAGGCACTGCCTGAACATATTGCCAAAACATCCCAACCTCAAACGTGGCACACACCTAGAAGGGAAAAGATTCATGGCAAAGCCGTCCAAGATCTTGAGTTAAATGGCTATTCAAGGTCAGGGTCATTGGGCGGAAGTATTAAATCCACCTTGTACAACCTAGTAAGAGATAGTGGGATCCACTGGAAAGCCCATAACCAAACATTGAAATCTGTGGACAAAAGAATGCTAATTCTGCCAGCTATCCGCCAGAATATATTGGACACAGTTGATACAAAGTTCGGAAAAGTTACTTTTGTAGCTTGAGTATGACTGTGAATTAAATACAAGAGATGAGGGTTGCTGTGTTTTAAGCCTTGTACAATATATTATTACCCTTGCTCGCTGATAGACGTTTTTAAAGCACTCTGACATATGATGTTGTATTACATCAGGTGATAGCCATATTGGGATAGAACCTAAAACAACATACACAAAAATTGCTCATGTAACAATTTTTCTACTAACAGATGTTCTGAAACATTAAAACTAACACTTAAATCTTGTTCAAACAAGCCAGGACGGAATCTACTAAAGAACATAAACATTCCATCTATAAGAAGCATATTTCGCTTTCTGCCAGCAAGATTCGTTGTGTTTGACGGCTGATAATATGCACTTTGCATATTACTTGCAGAAGGCTGAATACATTAAAAAAAATGTTAAAAAAGCGCAATATGTGGGAAATCCAGAGTAAAAATTTATCATAGCATCATCATTGGAAAATCTATTTAAACCAAATCTTTCTAAATCTAGCTTTTTTTTCAGCGAGGCACATTGTTCTGTTTTGTCCTTCAATTGATCCTCCAGATCTGCTATCTTTTTTTTTCTCGAGTCTTCTTCTTCTGTGACAATGCAACTATGTCTATCGCCAACTTTGAACAGCGACCATTTCTTCCTCATCGTAATCCAAACTGAAAAGTATAGGATGTGAAACTGAATAATGGCTAGGATTACTAGTAGAAAGTATCATATAATTATATAACATAAACAATTTCAGGGCATTTTTAAAATGATGTTTATGGTAAAAATGAAATCTATTAACAAAGAACACTTCTCTAACCTTTTATTGTCATTAGCTTCATTCGCCAGCATATTTCTGTTTTTCCTTCTTTCATCACATTTCGCACCAGTCCACAAGAAGACGGTTGGAACTGCATCTTTCTTTAGATTTTTTTCACAGGACTCCATGATCTGTAATCTTGCTTTTTAAAATGTCTTGAACAGACAACAGTGGAGTTTGTAATCTGGAATAGTCAATAGTAAAATAGTTTACTAAATGTTTGAAATTATTTTGGAGTACTACGGTAAATGCATGAACACACATTTGCCTACAATTATGTGCCCGAATAAATATTGAAATGTATGTTTTGGTTTGTGCCTGTTTTACTATTTAAGCATGTTTATTATTCAGTGAACTTGCTATTTAAAGTTTTCAATAGATATTCATGACAAATATTGTGTAAAAAGTATGTTTTTCATTATCCATGCATGTTTAATATATTACAGTTTAATTTAATTTGTATATAGAGTTACCTGAAAGTTTTCACCTGTATCTCTTCTAAATTTCACTATCTATTTCTTCTTTTGATCTTTGTCTTTGGAATTCTATGAAAATGTCAATCTTGCTGATATCTACCATCCCCATTACATCCTTGGACATAACAATGTTGATTACTCCTACCTATCTACTGCCTGTTTCTACTGTAGTAGCTATATTACTGCTGAGTGTGTTTGCCAATACAGCCTCGTTCTGATATTCATGCATAAATATTGAGAGTGGCCTATATTTCTGATACTAGTGCTTCTTTTCTTGTTTACATCTCTCCATTGAAAATGTTGAAATAATTAGCAAAATATATGACAAGAGAATTGATTTTAATTTTGATATTGTTCAATATTCCCTATTAGATGTGGATGTTCCTCGAGCAACTTCTTATGGGGTCTTTGCGTCTCAATTTATTCGTTTTTCTGGAGCTTGTACTCGAATTGAGGACTTTAATATTCGTAATCTTTAACTAAAAAGCTACTCCATCAGGTTAACCGTTACCATAAATTTCGTAAAACCTTTGCAAAAGTTTGTCATCGTAACCCTGATCTTCTTTCTAAATATAAAAGTAATTTAAGAACTCTTCTGCGACAAGGACTATCACAACCTGATTTCTATGGTGATGTGATTTAAAAACTTCGTAAGATCCTTGGTCATGATCACTTTCATACTATCTTTGTTAAACTTGTTATAAGGTTTATCAAAAGAGGTTATAACTCTATCATTTTGCAACGTACTGCATGCTTGGTGGTGGACCCATTTACAGTTCGCCAATATATGATTTTATATCTAATTGTGCGATGACCGGACAGGCTGTGGACCCTACCTAAAGCTCAAAAGGACCAGGACGTTTGATGTTTGTTTGCAGTGTTGTCTTGTCCTGCCCTCAATGGCTTATTTTCTTGTTGCTCTGGCTTCTGCCAACTCACCGAGTACCTTCTTTATGTCTTTCTAGGCTATTGCATTTTTTCGTATTTATATATACACGTTACTTATTTTGTCTATTAATGCTGCCTTGTTGGTTAGAGAAAATTCATGGCGGGGATTTCTCTATTTACACTGTCCCGTTTTATTGGATTGACAGTAGGTTAAGTGTGAGGTTTAGTGCACCCTAGTACTTAGTTTAAACCCCCTGCGGCCTTTTTTTGCCACTGACCCTTTAAAGGCGGTAGCCCTATTGGCAACCCTTTTGTGTTTGTGATGTCTTGTTTGACCTTTTATTCATCTTTACATTTGTTCTTTGTTTCTGTGTGTGTTTTTGGCTGACTGTCGTCCTTGAATGCTGATTTTCCTGTTCGATTTTTATACCTATATTAATCAGTGGACATTATAGAGACTGCTTGTCGTAGTTTTTTTTGTAAAGAAACCGCAAAGGGGATTAATGACAGGACGTTAGAACAAAGGGTATTGCCATTTAGACTTAATCCACAGTGTGAGACAGGATATGTCTTTTGTATGAAAACCCTCAAAGGGATTAGTGCCAGGATGCTCGAACAAAAGGTATTGATACGCTGAATTTACCTCCGCAATAGAGAACATGAACAATGGAACATTGAAAACAATATTCGACATGTTAGGACTCGTACTTCAATAAATATACTTGACGTTTGGTTTCTATAAATAACACATACAGACCAGTCAGATTGGTGGATTTTCAAGGACTAGATACTAAGCTTAACTATATAAGAACGTGCTGATTCTATCAAATCATTCTACAGCTAGACTCGTTCCAGAACTTGTGTACTAACTTTTTTGTAAATTCTTTTATATGTACACAATAAATTATTTACAACATTTTATATATTTGTAATTCTATTTATATGTACACAATCAGTTACTTACATTATATTTTAAATAAAACATTATTATTACATATGTTATAAGAGGAAACATTAATTTAACTAAATAAGAATAAAGCTGAAGACATTAAGACTGTGAATTAGGAATCCCCCGATAGATTATTGAATGTGCTCTGATAACTAGTTGTAGCCCATGGTTGAAGACATTCAACATGCCTCCAGGTCGGAAGTCTGAATATTATTATTTTTAAAACGTTTCCACCTTTCCCTCTGTCGAATTCAGAAACTTTAAAACATGTCCAACTCTCACTGAAATAAGTCAATTTATAAAATTCAAGAAATCTAAACACATCCATGATCTGTTATAAAGCGTCCTATATAGTTAAGTTTAGTATCTAGTCTTTGAAAATCCACCAATCTGATTGACCAATCGTCAGTGCTATTTATATAAAACAAAAGTCATGTCTGTTTATAGAAGTACGAGTCCTAACATGTCAAATCTTATGTTCAATGTTCCATTATTCATTTTTTCTATTGCGTCGGAGGTAAATTCACCGTGTCAGTAGCTTTTGTTCGAGCATCCTGACACTAATCCCCTTTGAGGGTTTTCATACAAAAGACATATCCTGTCGCACACTGAGGATTAAGTTTAAATGTCAACACCCTTTGTTCGAACGTCCTGTCATTAATCCCCTTTGCGGTTTCTATACAAAAAGCACTTCGACAAACTGTCACTTTATAGATAGTTCACTGATTAAGTCTAAATATCAATATCATTTGTTCGAACATCTTCGCGCTAATCCCTTTGCGGTTTTTCTTACAAAAGATATCCAGACATCATGTCTCTCAAAAGTGTCGATTGATTAGAGGGATAAACCTATGACACTCATCCTATCGCGTGGGTACGCTAAATATAGACGCTGGTTTTTGACTGGTTTATGCAAATGAGGCCACGACCCTTCTATTGTTATGCAAAGTGGGGTTAAAGAGATGCATGAACTACTATAACAAAAAACAGCAAACAAGCAAACAAACAAGCAGGCACATATTCTAAGAAGTCACTTAATAGTTTTATGGGATTTAATTAGCATTTGGCTGCTTTGTTGAAAATTGCACCGCCACAAGATGTCGAAACGCCAAGTCATTATAACATACATGTCTCTCTTCATGAGTGTCTGTCTGTCGGTTGAAACAAATGCTTTATTGGACTAGAATTTGTATATATACATTTACACAAAACCGACTTTAGGAACTTGAATCATGCTTTATTTACACCGTATTAGTGTTTAAAGTCAAATAACATTTACAATAAAATAGTATATATTGAGGTGATGGTGGATGCGTGTCTTTTGGGGATGGAAGGGTGGGGGGTGGGGTGAGGCGGGGTTAAGTGTGTGTGTGTGTGGGGGGGGGGGATAAAAGCAGTCAGATGTGGATATAAGCAGTCGTTTTGATTATAATAATGGGCAAAAAGTGTATATTATGACACATGGAACTAGGCAACTACCTCAGTAAAATATCTGGCATACAATAGTTTATGAATTGACAGAATCGTAAAATATTGTACGTTTTTCGGAAAACTGTTTTGTTTTTGTCTCGGCTGAATTCTTACGGTTAATTGAAAATTAAAGTACATATGCACTATTGTATACGCTACACGCTTTTAATTTACCATGATTGCTAGAAGATGACTACTAATCGTAACGATAGCGCCCATTGTTCAATAAACCGGGAAGCGCAACGCGATATAGGTTGTGGTATTTCAAATATAGCATGGGCCTAGCCACGCCCCTTTCCAGTAGAAACCTGAGCCAGAAGTGAAAAGTCACACAAATCAAAACATGCCAGATAAATGACCTAAAATGTATTTTCAGAATTGTTAATGAATTAATATATATAATTTATTAAAATGAAAGCATTTATTTTTTATCACATGTGTTTTTCAAACATGAAATTGCGAGATTAACCCCCACCCAAAAACCGGTGGCACGAACTACCCAAATCTACACAAATCCACCCAGATCTACCCAAATCCTTACCCAGGATCTACCCAAATCCTTGGTATTATATGTTATATGTTATATTATATGTGTAAAGTGCAACTTCTGAAGCTAAATTTGGTAGATTTGGGCAAGGATTTGGGCAGATTAGGGTAAGGATTTTGGTTTCATAAGTTTCAATATACACATACTGCCGTGCCACATTATATGTGTATATTGAAATATCTGAAGCTACATTTGGTCGATTTGGGCAGGGATTTGGGTAGATTTGGGTAAGGATTTGAGTTTCAGAAGTTTCAGAAGTTACAATGTACATATATACTTTCGTGCCACATTATATGTGTATAGTGTAATTTCTGAAGCTTAATTTGGTAGATTTGGGCAAGGATTACTATGTGTAAATGTGGCACGAAAATATTGCCCAAATCCTTGGTCGATATGGGCAATACTTTCGTGCCACATTATATGTGTAAAGTGCTACTTCTGAAGCTAAATTTGGTAGATTTGGGCAGGGATTTGGGTAGATATGGATACAGATTTGCGTTTTAGAAGTTACAATATACTCATTTACTGTGGTTATGCTTGCAGACACTTATGGCAGCCCTTATGAAAAGTTCTGTAAGGGAAGCATGCTGAATTTATACGTTTAGCTCATTGGACTTGAGTTATCTTGAAAATAAGACACAATTTTTGAATTTCTATATGCCGTTTTATTTTTATCGTCGAAAAAGCTTGTATTGTGGCCTATGGGAAAGCATTTAGTGAACCACAGCATAATGTATCGTTGACTGTGTTTTATGCGTCAATGTATACAATGTTAATACTATGAAACAGTCATTTAAAACTATAGATTATAGTCTTGTTTTAGATTTCCTGAAAGAAATCAGACTATATAAATCATTATAATATGTTCTTATATATATTTACTTATTTATATACCCGTTGACGGGCATTTGTTGATTTACATATATAGTTTATATTACTACCATATCATCCCTTATTTGTAAATAGTTTTATCTTTATATATTTACATTAATTTTTAATTACTTCTTCATATCTCCATTTTTCATCAGTTTTTGCGCACAGTATGACCTATTTATGTTCGACGTGCCGTAAAACACCATTTATTCATTCATTCATTTGTTGACTATATTTGATTCTTTTTTCGAAGATCACGTGGGTTTGCGACAAAAAAGTTATGCTTGGACATTTTCATCATATATATAGATTGCACATTTGTGTGTAAAATATGTGTCTAGTCTTGTAAAATGAACCGGTCAATTACCACTAGCGCTAAAAGCGGGGAATGAAAATTAAGTCAGCTCTGTCGACCCGGTCGTCTCTGTCGAGCCTGTCAACCTTGTAGACCGTATCAGCACTGTCCACTCTGTCAACGTTGTCGCCACTGCCGAAGGTGTGAACCCTGTCGATCATTTCAACCCTGTCAATCTGTCGATACCGTCGACTATGTCAACCCTGTACAACTTGTCACTGAATTCACTATAATCCCTGTCGAACTTGTCAACCTATCAATTCTCACGACCTATCACTAATTGCTTCCATGTCCATTCCATTCTGTCCATCTTCGAAGAAATTTCTTTATCTCATTGCATGTTCTTATGGAACAATTGCACTAGCTGTCATTGAACTCACTACCTTAACATATCTGAACGTTACCTATGATTTAAGTTATTGGGCAGAGTTAAATACAATGATTTATGTTGGCAATCTTGTTCATATTTTAAAATGTAATACTCACTTGTTGCAGTCAAGCATTAGTAATTATTTGAGTTATTATTATTCATACTGAGTTGAGTTGATGAGAATATAATGTTATTGTCATTCACGCGTATTTACACGATATGTAGGCGATATTTAGGTGTATGAAAACAAACACATGCACGTACATTTTTAGACATAACTTACTTGAGCCAACATTTTGAGAGAACATGCATGAACATAATCATATTTATCGAATGAAATATAATAAAAAAGAAACGAAAAAGCATTATTATATTTTAAACTTGAATATCTTTTTTCGTGTAGTTGGTATATTAACCTTTCCCTCGTATGTTTGCTCCGAGGAATGAAACGCACCCACTATCCATTTAAAGGAAAAAAATAATTTGCTAAATAACTAAAACTAGATCCGTCTTTATCGCATTCTACATACACATTACACAAACAAAAACAGTATTTTATACCACTACAATGTAAAACAAGCGCACCTTAAACATTGAGTATCGATGTGTACAACAGCTAGGCTACAATAAATGCCGAGCAATTGAAATGTTTCCGTCAGTTTCCGTAACTGGTATTGTTTATCAGCAACGGAAATCGACGAGACAATTCCAATTGACATATTATGTTTTTTTCGGCGAGTAAACTAATTTTGTCGAAACAATTGCGATGATTTCTAAATTAAAAAAAGTACATAAATGAACTGATTCAAATGAGCGTGTGTTAATACATATCATTATTCTAATGTGTATGTCAACCAATAAATGACGTGGCGTATGGTCGAAACTTGTATGACTAGATTCCCGTGCTATGATGTTTAATTCCCTCAGTTTTGTTTTATTGTATGATATATGTACTGATATCTCCTACTAGCTGTAGGCTGAAAATGGCTGAAATATACTTTGGAACGGTTCCATTTTTAACATTATAGACTGAAATAGGTTTCCTTCTATCAGAATGTGAAACCCATCCATTTCAGATATTAAACGATGTGTGTATACTGAACGAATTAGTCCCGTCACAATACAAGCTGCCTCATATTGTAACTTTTCCAAGCTATCTTTTTCGAAAGATGTACATCCATCCCATATAATCGAGTCATATTCCAATATCGGACGCATATACGAGAAGTATATCTGATATACGAGAAATATATCTGATTAAGTGTTTTACGAGCTTCTTTATATTTAAGCAGTCCAATTAATCCAAGCACCTTTGATGCAGAAGCAACACTATTAGTAGTGTTCGTGCCATTTTCCGTTATGACTTAATGTTATTCCTAAATATGTGTGGTAATCAAGAAACGTTAGTGGGACATTGTCTAGATATAACGTTGGACGACGATCATTGTTAAGGGGGAATTGACCTATTGGAAAATTTAAGGGTACGCATATGTAAATTTGAAATTATTTGCGATTTGAATCTGAATTTTGTTTTGTCGTCATGTAAACAATATTTTAATAATAACGTCTCAAATATGGCTATGTTTGACGTTTTTCATAAAAGTCGCGTTTGTACTCAATTGTCAACGTTTTCAGCAAAAAGACGTCTCTGTCGACGTCGCATCGTACATGTAATGTATAATGACCATGACGCAAACACTGGAAACAAACATTGATACATTTATGATTTTAATACGTAGTAAATACTGTTTTCAACTGCTTTTTTCTTTATTCGTATTATTTTTTCTTCTTTTCTGGAGTTAATATGAAAACTCTAAATTGTATTTGTTTTATACATACCTGTATATCCATGGTTTTATGCATCATGTCTGATTCGCTCGAATCGCTGACATAGTATCGCATTAACTATGGTACATGTAATTACTCGTAAGTATACGGAAACGTATATCGGCCTTATGGTTTATGATGACTTAATTAAGACGTCTTCGCCTAAAAATATTTTAGAAGACACCTTTATCTGATCGCAAATTGCATCTCTTTGACAAAATTACGATATCATAACCACATAAATAATGTGAATATGTATTTAAAATAAAGTTTATATGCTTTTTAATTTACATTTAATTAACTTTGTTATTTTTTAATTTCTTAGTTAAGTCGATTGATTTTAGATATTTTTAAAAAAATCCATTTTTAATTTACAGTATTTGACTATAGCGGAGTATCGGTGTCGCATGGACATATTGTTCTAGGTTAATAATTATTTGTTGTCCTATATAATTTGCATGTCATTATCAGAGAAGTCATTGAATTGCATTTTAGGCCATTATTAGAATTATGTTTGTTTGCCCAAAATATTATTTATGTGATTGTTTAATGGTATGATTGTTTAATGTTATGGTTGTTTAATGGTATGATTGTTTAATGGTATGATTGTTTAATGGTATGATTGTTTATTGGTAAGATTGTTTATTGGTAAGATTGTTTATTGGTATGATTGTTTAATAGTATGATTGTTTAATAGTATGATTGTTTATTGGTAAGATTGTTTAATGGTATGATTGTTTAATAGTATGATTGTTTAATAGTATGATTGTTTATTGGTAAGATTGTTTAAAGGTATGATTGTTTAATAGTATGATTGTTTAGTAGTATTATTGTTCAATGGTGTGATTGTTTAATAGTATCATTGTTTAATAGTATGATTGTTTATTGGTAAGATTGTTTAATGGTATGATTGTTTAATAGTATGATTGTTTAATAGTATTATTGTTCAATGGTGTGATTGTTTAATAGTATGATTGTTTAATGGTATGGTTGTTTAATGGTATGGTTGTTTAATGATATGTTTGCTTACAGTGTAAGTTAATGGTACGATTGTTTAATGATATGATTTTTTAATGATTTGATTGTTTAATGGTATGGTTGATTGAATGGTGTTTTTTTAGGAAAAAATGCAGATAGTGTTTATCAATAGTTTTCGATAAGAATTTTATATACAAGGTTAAGATTGTCAACTTTGCAATACACACTATACTAAAATTATCTTTAATAAGTACAAAAAGTAGTGTCCAAACAGTTAAACTTAAACAGCATTCACAAAAGAATCTGACATACATGGTAGGGAAAAAAATCCATACCTACCTGCCCGTCTGAAAAATCTGAGGTCGGGCAAACTAATATATTTATAAGTGTGGCCTTATTTAACGGCTGATCAACACATTATACTATGTTATTTAGAGTCGACCATGAGAGAGGGAAAACATATATAGGAATCCTGAAACCTGCCCAACTCTTACTGATTACTTATTAATGAATAGCTGTTTATGGTTCTTTAACGTGTTCAGAGAATAACTAAGACTGCGATACATGGGACCACGCGGTTAATGTCCTCATTCGACGGACACTTATCAGAGAGTATAAGATATGTTTTTTTTGTTGTTCGTGGGTGGTAAGGAGGAGGATCATCCCCGATCGCACTCTCCAATATATTTCCCTAAAATGGGGTGAGTAGCGGGCGGGGTGTAAAAACAATATCCATGTGTGGATCTTGGTTGACTTAGGAGGCATGCCCATTTAGAAAATCTTTGTTTCTGGTGCATTTTCAGAATAATTATATTATTCGTAAACTCCTATGATGAACAAAGTTGGACCCGGTGCGTGCTCCCTAAAGTCCGACAAACATGTTTAATATGCTTGACTGATTCTTTGATTTGGGGTTGGGGTGGGCGTGGGGGAGATTGTGTTTACACTTGTTATCTGGGCGTAACCAATTTCATATTGTAAAGTATGAATTGAATGTTGATTAACGCCGCATCAACACATTATAGTTTTTTGGAGCTGCCCAAAAGAGAGGGTAATGATTAAAATACACATGAATCCGGGAACCTGCCCTACGCTTATTAAATACCAGATTCTTGTGGTTCTCTTAATGCCCAGAGGACCGCCCGATTTACGTCCCCATACGACGGAGGCAAATGAAAAGTTTCTTGCTCAAGAACACACCAACAAAACACAGTGTCACCGGTGAGGCTTTCAAATCCACCGTGCTATCCACTAGACCACGCCCATGCCTTTGCAATGTATACAGCAGTATTTAAAATACTTTCAGCCAAACATTTTGATGAACATTGAGTGCAGGCAATCGCATTCAGCTTGTTAGTATTAGCGTAGGATATAGCTAAGTAATTTTGGCAAAATAGTTCAAATTGTGATACAAGCATGACATTTGACCGAATAATTACTTAGTGTGTCGTGGTCATGTCAAGGACCTGAGCCAACTCAGTTTCCCATTGTTATGCTCCCCGAAGGGAGAGCATATAGTTGCCGCTTTGTCGATCTTTTCCGGACATAACTCAAAAACTACTTAAGGGACTGCAGTTAGACTTCATACAATGATAGAGGGTAATAAGGGGAAGTGCCGAGTATAAGTACCACGACTCTATCGTCATTCACTATAGTTATTGCCCTTTGTAAAGTTATAATTCTTGTGCGTAGAATAACTCAAAAACTACTAATGTAACTGCAATGAAACTTTTCACAATGAAATAGGACAGTGAGAGGTCCGTGTCTCTGTCTGTCCGTCCGCCCGTCTCTCCGGATATCTTGTTTTTAATTGGTTTTGTTTAAATGGTGTTTTACGTCAATTTTAGCACATGTTAGGCCATATATGACGGTCGATTTTTTTGTGGTAGAAGCAGATCACCGTATTGTTTACTATATAGAACCAGTACTGTATACCTCCCGCCATCTGAAGAAAAAATCCAAAAGTTGTCGTATCGCAGTAATACAGCATGGTTTTCGTATCGAGTCTATCTGTCATTGGTCATATTCGTTTGCTAAACAATTACCAGTATGCTCGCAGGGGATCAGAACTTGTTCCAAACGTACACGTTGTGCAATCTCAAAAGTGATTTCGGTAAAACGATTTATAGGGTAAGTGTAAAACACATGTTTTGACAAAGATTATTGTGATTTTAAGCAGTGTTGTTAAATTGTCTTTCGTTATGGAAAGCCGTTTGGGAGTCCCCCGCTAAAAACCAAACGGCTTTCCATACTTTCTTATACTTGAAAGTGTTTTTAAACAATATGTTTATGTAAGTACATGCAACTATTTAAATATCAAACTGGCATATGCAAAATACCTCGGTCAAAAATCATCTCTCGGCTCATTTACTAACACACACAATTTTCCCAAATCCTCATATTATTTTATATTGTATTGTGTTCTTCTCATTGCAATATTGAAGGGAATATATATCTTAGTTGTGTGTTTATTGTTGAACATATAGCGTAATACAGTAACATGCAGGTGGGAAGATAGATGTAGGGGAAATTCCCAAATATTTCAGATGGTTTAACATTTCATAAGGCGTCGTATCATTGTGTCAGATAATATCTGTCATGCAACTCTATATTATTAAGTTAAGATTTAATTGCATCATACTTGCAATCCGATGTTTGCCGTTATTATCCCCAAATATGTTCTGAATATTTAAGGTTATTGCTGTCATCATTTTATCTTACGAGCACACATTTTTGTTCTGATAATGTCTTTATTACTGAAACAAAACACCACAACTAACGTCAAGATGATATCTGAAAGTTAATGGATAGAGCATCTATTTAATTCTTAAATTGTTTTTATCATGCATGTGTCCATATGTAAATATCAGTTTTTTGTAAATGTTTATCTGCCTATTCGTTGTTTAATAATGTATACATTGGTAACATGTTTTAAGCAATAAAACCAAAACTCTTTTGCGGACATTCTTCATGTACTTCACCGACATATATATATACAACTTACATATTTTTGAATCCCAACTCTATAGACACAGCATAAATGGTTTAAACCAGCCATACCAAACCCCGAAATTGAAGAGTCGAATTAATAGTTTCCAAGTCATACTTCATTTACGCACTATTCAATAACACAATTATTGTAAGAACCCGTGAATACACATAGACTTTTAATTGGTACATATACATTATTATATGACCTGAATACCTGGATAGAAATTTGATAAACGGTTTTGTAGTGTAATTTTGCCATTATTTAGCGGTTAGTTTTTTTAACATATAAAAATGCGAAAGTATGTCTTCACGAGGGACACTTAGCTTGGTATACACCTCGCTGATCTCGGCATTATTTTGTGTTTTGCAACACCATTTCGCTATGTTACCAAACTATTTATCATAATGTTGTAACACATGAAATTGTTTGAAGATACGTGGGGCTTCGTTTCGAGAAGCTTATTACGACATGTGTACTATAATGTGCAGGGCTTCACTTCATACGAAGCTGACTGTAGGAACACCCTACCAACCCACCAACAATTTATGTTGAATAGCATGTACATTCCGTCTAGCAGGTTACTATCACTATTACTATGGACAGCTGATTATCTAAAAATAATCATTGAAATATTACCAACATGTACAATATACCTTTAATATAAATACCGTCTACGTCGTTATGTTGATGACACGACGTCAACAGAGACGTCTTTTTTTTCGAAGGGGTTTGGGGTCAATAAAAGAAACAACAGTATATTGAAACAAATATTCGGATGACCCCGATAGAAAATTAAATTCTCTAAAAAATACTAAAACTGTGCAGTTTTTTATCGAGCCATTTAAAAGATAAATGGCTTTAACATTGTTTTTTTCTTAAAATTCCTTGGTTAAAGCAGCGAAAGACAAAGGAAATTCTATAAATAATAGTTGACAGTCTAATTTAAATGATATAATTTATATATAAGATGAAAGGTCTCGTCAAGACTAACAGTGTGATATAAAACATATAATTGTATGTGACTAAACTAACACTCTGTGATGCTAAAAACGTTGACAATTAAAAACGTTGACAGTTGAGTGCAACGTGACTTTTATGAAAAACGTCAAACATAGCCATATTTGAGACGTTATTATTAAAATCTTGTTCACATGAGGATAAAACAAAATTCAGATTCAAATCGCAAATATAATCATTTTTTTTTTTATATAGTTCATATGCGTACCCTTAAATATTCGAATAGGTCAATTCCCCCTTAATTAAAGAAAGAAACATTACTTCTGTTTTGGCAGAATTGAATTGTACAAATGATATAGAAGTGTGAACCTTCTTTAGTTGTCTAAATAACAACCAACGGTCTTGTAGAAAACAAATAAACAACGCTAGAACCCAATGGTGAAAGAAAAATATAGTGTTAACAATATGTAAAGTTTAGCATTTTTAAACTAATTCAAGGGCCATAGCTCTGCTGTTGCAAGTCTGAGTTGGCTACTACGATTTCTTTTATGACCTAGATAACTTCATAAAATGGGGTAAGATGGGCGGGGAGAGTGGGGGTTGGACTGGGGGCGCGTATGGAGGGGTCATGGCGTAGGAATAAGGGGACCCTCAGAAGGTTTTCCTTTGTAGATATTAGCTTTCTGAACATGTTTTGTAAAGATCGGATGGAATAAGTACCTATTGATTAACAAAGCATTTCTTTCTTCAATAAATCAAGTGCAAAAAGTCGTTTATATTTTCCTTTAAATGTGTTTTTCAAACTTATCTATCTTTCGTCAATCAGTCAATGTTAAGACTTTGACCAAGTTTGGTAAAGATAGGATAAAACATGCAGTCGCTAGTAGACTGTCACTAGAATGTTCATAAGTCAAACTATAACATTGTTTCATTAAATGAAGGGCCATAACTCTGTTTACTTCAGCTTCCATCAATAAACTTGACTCTGGAAAAGTCTGGTCAAGATAATAAGATTATAGCATTTTTCTTAACTCTGGTGTTTATCATCCCGTTTTAAGTTCTTTTCGAGCTCGTCCGCGCTTTTATCTATAGCCAAGTTTGGTAAAAAAATATAGAAAGGGCTAGAGTGTTGACAACAAAAAGTTAAGGGACAGACGAACGACGGAAAACAGGCCATTTTTGGTGACCAACAATGACCAGCAACTACAGAGAAACATATAGTGAACACAAAGAGAAAAAAGTGAAGGAAAAGTGTTTACGTTTAACGTTGCTGTGTTTTCACGTTTACGGTGCAAAAAGTATTCATGTTTACGGTAAAATTTTAAAACATTTATCACCAGGTCGTTTTCACATTTATGACAATGAGTTTTCATATTCACGGTAAGTTTCATGTTTACGGTAACATTTTATTACATTTATGACAGTTTTCACATTTATGACCGTTTTCACGTTTAGGGTTCCTACAACCATACACGTAATTTTCCTTTCTTCTAAGAGGTTGACCACGTTGCGTTGTAAACATCTTGACTATCACCGCTGCGGGTTCGAATTAAGAAATAACATATTTCAAAATATACAGCTTTATTGCGTTCTTAACAATTTCAATGCCCTAACGGTTGAAGGACGTGACGTCAGATGTCTTGATAGAATTTTTAAAAACTACTCTATAAGCAGTCATTATTGATTATTTTAATAAACCATGTTAGATTCCCACCGGGAACTTGAATTGTATGTGAGAAAGTGTCGATTCTTACGGATGGCGAGAGGTATACAGTACTGGTTCTACCCAGGAAAAATGAGGTGCTATGCCTCTACCACGAAACCAAAATCAACAGTCATATATGGCCTGAAATTCTCTTAAAATAGCGAAAAACACCATTCAGACAACATAAATCCTTATAATTGTTTTCATGTCGAAATAAAATGTGACCATATTTAGTTCCCTTAAGGTAATATTTCATTTCCACGATCAACCAGGAAACTACTTCGGGCGCAATTCATAACATACACTTTCACGCTATTAATAATCCGAGTATACTTTTTTATTTATCTGTATTTTATGACTAAATGGAACATTATTTCATAAACATCTAAAAGTTACCCACGTTTTGTTAGTTTTTTTGTTTAAAAATGATAAATATTTACACTTATTTTCTTTCATTTGTTTGTGTGTTATACAATTGATATGTTACTGCTTTATTCAAATTGAAACAAAACCCGTATACCGATTACATTTTCTAAATAAAAAGATGTTTTTTTTTCTTAATTGTCCTTTTATTTTAAAACAAGCTCATATACCTCTGTATATATAGCCGATCTTAGACGATTGCAGTATACTTATAGGAATCATAGGAATCAACCGAGGTTGGATTGAGTGTTCTTGTTTGGAACTGTAATGGACTAACTAACAGTAAAAAAGAAAACAGTGATTTTGTAAATATTTTGTTTCAAAATGATATTGTCATTCTAACAGAGTCAACAGAGTCATGGACAGATAAAGACAGTGAACTAGATTTCCCAGGATATACTTGTTCTAATTATTATCGTAAATTCAGACACAGACGAGCTAAGAGAAACAGTGGTGGGATTGTTGTTAATATTAAAGACACTTTAAAAAATGGTATTTCTATTATTAAAGATCGATTCGATACCATGTTATGGTTAAAGTTAGATAAGATTTTCTTTGGAAATGATGAAGATATTTACTTATGTGGTGTGTATCTATGGGGTGATGACTCACCTGCTTCAACAATTATTGATGCGGACTTATTTCTAGTATTACAAAATGATATTAACTACTATGAATCTTTAGGTCGTGTACTAGTCAAAGGGGAGTGTAATGCAAGGGTGTCTATAACAAAAGATTATATTATTTTGGATAGGATTGTCGATGAAATTGACGCAACTGATTATATTCCAGATAACCCTTTAGAGCGATTCTCACAAGACAGTGTTTCAAACGCCCAAGGGGTTAAATTACTCGATTTGTGTAAATCGACATCTATGCGATTAGCTAACGGACGCTTAGGTTTGGATTGTGGTGTGGGCGCATTTACATACGTGAATCGGAACGCATGTAGCGTTATTATTAATTTGTTATTGAAAGAAATTGATTTTCCGCTTCTTAACAATTTTAAAATCGGCAATTTCACAGATAATCTCGCCGATAATGTTTGCGCTTTTTCTAGAAGACCTAGAGTTATATTTATATACAAGTATTAAAAGCGGACTTTAATTTAATGATACATCTCTTATCCTTCTGCTTTTTGCCGATGACATGATTTTAATAGGCACAAGTATAGAAGACCTGCAAAGTAGTCTAAATAACTTATATAACTATTGTGAAACATGGAGCCTAGAGGTAAATACAGATAAGACTAAGGTGGTGGTTTTTCGTAACAGAGGAACAACCAGAGTTACTGAAAATTGGTCTTATAACGGTACCATTCTCGAAGTGGTCGACGACTTTAACTATTTAGAAGTTGTGTTCAACTATACAGGGTCGTTTACGTTTAACCAACAAACATTATGTTATATATAAATAGACATGTTAGTATCATTAAATACTGGCTAAGAGCGGTCAATACTGATAACGTTATTATAAAACACGTGTATGAAAGCGCAAAATCTGACTGTGAAAAGGGATTAAAAAATTGGGTGTCAAAAGTCAAGTCATTACTAAATAGTAGTGGTTTCTTGTATGCATGGCTTGACCCAAGCTCATTAAATGCAATACATTTTGTACCTATATACAAACAACGATTAATAGATAATTATGTCCAAAACTGGCCAACCGACCTTGAAACGAATAGAGTGTTAACTCTTTACAAATCTGTTAAACATCATTTTGAATATGACAGTTATCTAGATGTATTGCATACCAGGCGCGATCGCAGTGTGGTAACCAGATTACGCTTTCCTCTCATAGTTTAAGGATCGAGACAGGGAGGTATTCTCGTGAAAGGTTAGAAAGACATGAACGGATGTCAAATTTGTAACACTAATGATATAGAGGACGAGATCCATTTTGTGTTAATATGTTCTGTTTATAATATAATCAGAAGTAAATATATAAAACGATATTATAGCCATAGGCCTAGTATGTTTAAATTCATTGCTCTCCTTCAGTCAACAAACAAAGAAGATGTTATCAATTTTAGCAAATAAATCTCAGAAGCTTTCTCTTTAAGACGTACCATGATAAATAACTTATAATCTCTTTCATCCTCACTATAATACAATTGTTCTATTGTACCGTATTAGATATTAGATTTTGATTCCTATATATATATTAATTTTTTTCTCCATGTTATATTTCCTTTTCTTCTTCTTTTTTTCCCCATATAAATGCATAAATTAATGAACCTGTACTAATCTTGTTATTGTGGTCAAATTATATTTGTAAAATGTATGTTTATATGATGAAAAACTATATAATAGTTTAAGTCAATAAAATTTCTTCTTCTTATTCAGCTTAAGGCTAAAACTCACGGGCAAGATCGCAAACTCAGAGGATGTGATATGAAAATAATATTCTTAAATAATAACTTATTTAAAACATCTCATTAAAACAATTTACGTTTCTGACAGACAATGGAAGCAGATAAAGACAATTCATCAGACAGTATGTGGGCCGTAATAGCAGCAATTGACTTCGGAACAGCACATTCCGGCTTTGCCTTTGCTGAAAATAAAAAAGACTTAAAGGTGGATGACATAAATACTCATACATGGGATCCATTGCAAGACAAACCTATGGGAGAATGGAAGGCACCGACTACTGTTCTGTTGAACAATAAACAGGAGCTCATAGCATTTGGGTTCGAGGCAGAATTGAAATATGCAGATTTTTGCGAAGGAAACACGCAAGCGAAATATTATTACTTCAGAAGATTTAAAATGCTACTCTACGATACAGAGGTATATTTGTTTGTTGCTCCTGCTACTGTTGATACTTCTACTGCTACTGCTCTTGCTACTATTGCTCCTACTGCTGCTTCTGCTACTAATCCTACTACTACTACTGCTACTACTGCTACTGCTACTGCTACTGTTACTACTACTACTACTACTACTGCTATTGCTACTACTGCTACTGCTACTGTTACTATTAATACTTCTACCTCTACTATTACTACTACTATTACTTCTACTATTACTACAGCTACTACTACCACTTGTACTACTACTTCTACTACTAATACTACAACTACCACTACTACTTCTACTACTACTACTACTGCTGCTGCTACTGCTACTTCTACTACTTTTACTGCTACTGCTACTGCTACTACATCTATTAATACTACTACTATTACTGCAGCTACTGCTGCATTTGCTGTTTCTGCTACTGCTGCTGCTACTACTACCGCTACTGGCAATGCCACGACGAAGACGACCACCCCCTTCAGCACCACCACACCAGCAGCAGCATCAGCAGCAGCAGCAGCACCACCACCACCACCACTACAACTACTACCACTACCACCACCACAACACCACAACCACCACAACGACTACTACTACCATACCCACTACCACCACCACCACCACTTCGGCCACCATCGCCACCGCTATCGCCACCACCACCACCACGACGACAACTACTAACACAACCACTACCACAACGACCAACATCACCACCACCACCATCGCCATCGTCCCCGCCGCCATCACCACCACCACCAACACCACCAACACGACTACTACTACCATAACCCCTACCACCACTACTACCACTACCACCGCCGCCACTACCGCCACCGCCACCACCGCCACCACCAACACCACGACTACTACTACCACAACCAATACCACTACCACTACCACTACCACTACCACTACACCACCACCACCACCACCACCACCACCACCACCATAACCACTACCACTACCTCTACTACAACTACGACTACTACTACAACAACCACTACCACCACCACTACTACCACCACCACCGCCGCCACCACCGACACCGCCACCACCGCCGCCACCACCACCACCACTACTACATGTACCACCACCATCACCACCACCACCACCACCTCTACTACGACCACGACTACGACTACTACTACTACTAATAATAATGATAACAATAACGACTAACTACTAACTATCTAATTGAATTAGCCATTTGATATGGGAACCTATCAGATTTACACTAGATGAACTACAAATCCTGACATATTTTTTATAATTTTTGGCGGAAAGAGAATGCATGATTCATTGAAATAAATTCTCAAGCAGAGGTTTCTGATTTGTTTTAAAACATTTAATTTACCAGTGTTATTTAAAATGACTCCAATAAACATAAACACTTCTCATGTGTACTGTAATGTCATTGAACACTCATGCTTACTGTTCGGTTATGCTGCGTTATTTCAGCTAAAATAAACGAAAACAATAGAAAGCCTCTTGGCGTTAAATCAAGGTTTTAGATGAGCCCGTCGCCTGCCCGGTTTACGGCAATCTTTAAGCCGTTTCTTTTTTTTCTTCAAAAACCCGGCTAATTATGGTTGACCTTGAATCCAGTGACCCCAAATGCAATCCCAAGTTTCTTTTTCATATAACCTACCTATTCAGAAGGTTTCATGCTAATATCTCATTCCTAACTGAAGTTAATGAACGGAAAGCGTTTTTCTATTTTTAGTAACATTGACCTTGACCTTATACCCAGTGACTCCAAATGCAACCTTAAGCTTCCGCTTCATATAAGCTACCTATCCAGAAAGCCCCATGCCAATGTCTTATTCATAACTAAAGTTATTGAACTGAGCCGACTTTTCTATTTTTCGTAAAATTGACCTCCACATTGGAGCCAGTGATCCCAAATGCAACCCCAAGCTTTCTCTTTATATAAGCTACCTATATCGAAAGGTATATGTCAATATCTCATTCCTAACTGAACTTATTGAATGGAGATCGCTTTCGATTTTTAGTTACAGTGACCTTGACCTTGACCACAGTGACAACCAATGCAACCTCTAGCTTTCTCTTCATATAAACTTCCTATTCAGAAAGTGTTTTGCCAATATCTCATTCCTAACTAAAGTTATTTTGCGGAAATGAAACCTAAGCAAAAAGGTTAACGTAAAATGGGTTCTGGGTATAGGCATTGCTTCATGAAAAGAAGGTGCTGTTAAGGTTTGATATTGAAGCACAGCCAGGTTGAAACAGTGCACATTTATATGAGTAATCAAGACCCCCAAAAGGCTAGTTGGGTCTAAACATTTAATCATATTGTGAATATACAGTCCGTCAATGTCATATCTACGATAGGTTAAACAAAAGAAACGCTAATTTCAGTAATTAAAGAAGAGATATTTGAAGATTTTATGGACATTATAAGCTGTGATAATGACGTCTGCCTAAAATACCGTTTGACGTTTGTCACCATTCTTTTCTAGTCGTGACCTTAATGGCTTATTCTCTCGTTGATCTGGCTTCTGCAAAGTCATTGAGTAATTGCTTTGTGGCTTTCTAGACTTCCGTGTTTTATATTCATATATACATGATCATCTGTGTTTTATACTTATCTTGCCTAGTAATGCTGCCTAGTGTGTTAGAGGATATAACTAACTTGGCGGGGAATTCTTTACTTAAACTGTCCCGTTTTATTGGGATGACAATATGGTAAGCGCGAGGTTTGGTGCACCCTAGAACCTGGTTTAAACTCTCAGCGAACCTTTTTTGCAGCTGACCGTTCGAAGGCGGAAGCTCTGTTGTCAACCCGTTTATGTGTGTGATGCTATATACCTTGCATTTTATTAATCCTTGCAATTGTTTTTTTGTAAATGATGGTAAAGTGAAATATCAGTGGCGCGAATTAATCTTGCCATATTTTTGAAGATACTCAATAATATTACCTATTTATTAACCATGATAAACGCGATAAAATGTATTATCATATATATACGCATTCTTGGTGCGCAATATGTACACAATTTCCCTACAATAAGCTCTCGAGAATTGAGCCGTATCATAAATGAGGTCCGATATGCCAAATGTAGGTCATGTGACCGGGCCGAAAATGCATATCCATATTTGCCCGATCACCTGACCGTTATTGGCCCGGTCACCTGACACCAGATATATATGATTAAAAGATTAAAACATGGGTGATGCGTTATCGTCCGTCATATCGGCCCTTGACCAATATCGGCCCTCAGGCTAAAACCGTCCTTCCGATATTGGGGTCTCGGGCCGATATGACGGACAACAACGCACCACCCATGTATTAATCTCTAAATAAACCACCCGATATCCAGAATAAATACGAATCATATTTACATAAATCAGTTTAGCATCGTTACACATCCTCTTTCTATCACATTTGCTTGAACATTGATCAAATTTACGCCAAACTGTTCCACGAAAATGCTAAAATTAGTTGTATCGCCTTGCTTATTATGATACATATATTTTCTCTTTCTTTTGCAGAACATTAGTCTAGATACTGAAATCAACGAAGAGCAAGGGAAAAGTATGCTAGCAGTGGATGTGTTTGCTAAGGCAATTGCTTATCTTAAGGAGGCGCTTATAGATACGATAAAACGTTCGTATGTTGGCATAGGATGTGAAGACATACTGTATGTGCTGACGGTTCCGGCCATCTGGTCAGATGCGGCAAAACAATTCATGCGAGAGGCAGCATTCAAGGTAAGAGGAATAGGATAATGTTTAGGATAATGTTTAGTCAACTATGTTTGGATGTTGCTTAACGGGCTCGTGAAATTATTGTTTACAATTGAACTCCAAACCGTGATATAGTAAACGATAATTCACAGTAAACGATGTTCTATTTCTTAAATATTAATTCATGGTCTTTTCTAAACACCCTTTCTTGACGTCATTTCTTTTTTGCATTCATAGTTTACTGAAAATAATGTTAAATAAATGTGGCATTATACGTTGTTACAGAACAGAACATACAAGTAACACATATTTCATGTACATGTACTTACATTTTGAAATTTTATTTTCAGTTAATATTTAATTGCATGCACACTATTAATTTAGCACGAACATGTTTTTTATAATCAGCCAGGCAAGCACGAATATTTCTTTTTTATAACCAGGCAGGCATAAAGGGCGAACAATTACAACTAGCTATCGAACCAGAGTCCGCTTCCGTGTATTGTCATCGCATATATGCAGGAAAGTTTCAAGCTGGATTCCGTTACATTGTTGTAGACATGGGAGGTAACTATCTAGAAAAAGGCGTGGATTTGTTATATTTTGAGATTCGTCTGTCCTGTCTTGATTTGGTTATACTGGGCAAAGGCCAGACCTAATTGGGCGATAAACCGTTCGTCGTCATCTGTAAGATAACTATTGTTAACGCGGCGCCTTTCAGTAAATGTGTTCTGACTTTTATATGCTACGGAGTAATTTCGACCAAAGTATTGAAATATATCGCATTTTCATTTGTTTACCCGATAATATTTGTCAACAGCTTTAATTTTCACTTCAAAAGCATTAAATTAACAGAAACAGAACGATAAAACATAATATGTTCGTCAGTAAACGTACGTAAAAAGGTAAAGGTAAAAACAAACGGAGTTAAAGGTGAAAGCGTCGGACTCTCTAAATCTTGAAAAAGGAACAAAATATAAATGTATAAAAACTTTTTTGGTTAAAATTGTTTTTTTTGTTAAAATTGACATTTGTAATTATAAAACAATTGAATACAATTTAAACACTAAACAAGAAATGAACTAGTTTTTCTATTAAAGCTATTAAATTTTATAATATTATTATAATTACCAAAACAACGAATAGTGTCGACGTACTTATTTGTATGTGTATGTAAGATAAAACCGGTGCTACGATAGAAAGACTCATTTGTCCTTTTTTAGAATTGTATCGAAGAAACACGATTTATCTTGCTAGAGTATTAAACTGACTTACAACTTACATTTGACGTGCATTCAAGTGAAAGACTGTCACTTAATACACATGTTGTATTGTTTTTTTTATCTTTTATTGGACGTCTTCACAAACGTTTAACGATTCATAAACACTTTTTGGGGCTCTGCGCTCATTCAACTGTTTGAACTTCACTCGTTTTGGCCTCAGTGATGACTTCTCTGTCGTATGAACAGTGATGACTTCTCTGTCGTAAGTTCGTCATAGTTGTTCTGTCTTACGAATAGCTGTTGGGTTGCAGGGGGTTTCCATACGGTCTTGTCTTACAAACAGTCAATGATTCCTATGTAATTAAATCATCGACTTGTCTTATGAGCGGTGAGTGACTGATCTGTCGTATGAAAGTCACGTTTTTTTCTGTCTTATGAACATGTCATGTGCTTGAACGGGATTCCCACACTATTCTGTCATACGAGCAGCCGTGTGGTCTGACGTAATTATCATTGGTGAAAGCAAGTCTCACTATCAAGGTCATGCTGCTGCAGGTCATGATTGCTGATTTGTACAGTTGGACAGCGAGCCAGCAAGCCCCCATAGGCTAAACATATATTATATTATTTTGAGGTATAATAAATATTGGGATTTATGAATGTTTACTGGTCTATTGATACCAACGATTCACGACATTGTGTTAGTTAAATGGAAATTTACAACCATCCTAGAGACAGGGAAAGTATGCCTCCAGAATACTTGTCTTTAATGAGCCCAGGGAATGTTTATTGGTCGACATATTTGGCTTCTCTGACATTATTCGACATTGCATGCATTTATCAAACAAACAGTAATTTTACTAAGCAAGTACCCGGAAACTATATTCAATTTACCACGGTATTATATTCAAATCATTGATCAATCAACTTGGTCAAAATACCATCAGTCACCTCAAGCCTTTTAAATTGTGACTTCTGGTATATCACAGTTGTGTCATACATTTAAATTTCTGGGTCCGTATTCATCAAGCTTCTGAGCAATAGCTTAACTTAAGCCAAACATTATACATTTTTTAAACCCTGCTTCTATCGTTTTAAGACATCTTTTTATTTTTAATAATGCTATGGATTAACAAAACCCACAGCTAAACAATTATCTTAAAATCGATGCTCTGTAGAGTCGCTGAGAGGTAAATAAGGATATTTTAAAATCTTACATTTTGACTTAAGTAATAGTTTCTATTTAAGTTGCTTTATGAATACGGGCCCTGGTGTTCTCAGTCAATAAGGAATGTTTTATTTTATTTTATTGTATTTATTATGTTTTTGTGGGTTGGTGTGAGTGTATTTTGCTAAACTTTGTGGGCATGCATGGCAATGCATCTATATGAATAGTTTCCACACAAAAATACAATAATAAAGAGACTGAAGGGCGATCTGGAATTAAGGGTGTCCACCAAACGACGAATAAAATCATCATGCTATGTTTCAGTTTCAATTCCAGTGTATAAGACTAAAACAAGTCCTATTAATCATTTCAACTGAATAATTGCCTATGCATAATTTGTTTTGTAACCCTTGACGACTTAAAACGAACTGTTCTCTGTAAAAGAAAATGGTCTGCTGAGCGACGTATTCTCAAGTCAATAATTTACTGTTTCTTGGACATTCAAATAAGGCTTCTTTTAATAAACTAAGTTCTACATTATATGAAATACTTTAAAATGAAAGTCATTTTACCTCTGAGCCACCGTTATGTGTTGCCTTAGCAAATGGGTTTTGTACCAACCTAAGAATATGTCAATAATATTCTCATTGTTTTGTATATTTTGAGCTTGATTAGATAGATATACGGTTAAACTGCAAAATAACAAGTGTAAATCGTCTACTCTGACTGCATGAACACATTTTAAAACTTTTAATTTAGAAATACGTTATAACACTTATACCAATGGGTATATAGGATTTTATTAAGTACTTCGAATTAGTGAAGCTTTCGATGTTCCTAATTCTAAAATATGCCAGTTTTGAAATTATTTTGACATCATGTTTTACTAGCATTACCACTATAAATGCGTTTGCAAAAGAAATTTTCGAAATATTTAATGTTAACGCTGAATTCCAGTTACTTGTATTTCAAACAAGATTCAATTTAAAGGTAGGTGATCTAAGATTATCAATATTTCATTTTTTTATAGACGGAAAATCTGCAATAAATGGGTCAAATTATGTTTTTTTCTATTATTTCATACCAATTTTAAGAATTTTATATCTTTAAGCGATCTTTGACTCAAGTTATGTGTTTTATCAGTACATTTCATGTTTTTTCATATAAAGGGAGGGTAACTCTCAAAAGATGTAACAATTTAAACAAAAAATAAATGTTTTACAAACTATGGGTCATCACAAAATACTTATTATATATCTATTCTAAGATATATTTAAAAAAAGAAAATTAGTTAAGACACAAAAGTTGATACTTAGAAATTTTGTTCAGTGTATATTTACTGCACCCTGCCAAATTATATTTGTTAATTTGAATTGTGTTTTCTAGGTGGAACAGTTGATATAGCGACGCACGAAGTCACTTCTGATGGAAATCTTACAGAAATACACAATGCAGTGGGAAATAATTTTGGAGGATTACGATTTGATGAAAAATACTTAACCCTTCTACAAGGCATATTTGGTGACCATTTTGAAACTTGGAAAGATGCCCAATACAATGAATTGCTAGCACTGGAGAAGAAGATAGAAATGCAGAAACGAAGCTTATCCGATTCAAATGATGATATAGCTTTACCAATCCCCCATTCGCTTAGCAAAATCGTATTAAATGTAAGATCATTCTTCTGGAAAAAGTATGACTCGATCAAAGAATTTCTCAAAACAAAATGTCAAACATTCATACAAATCGTCAACAAAACTGGAGACGATAAACTGCACCTGAAAACAGAATGCGTAAAAGGCTTCTTCGAAGACACAGTAGAAGGCGTGGCAACTGAACTGGGAGAAATAGTTAAAGAAATACCAAACATTGAAGCGGTAGTATTAGTTGGTGGGTTGGCAAATTGTAAATACATCCGAAACAGAATCCATGACAAGTTGAAACGCATACAAGTAATTTCACCGTTAAAACCTGGATTGGCTGTGCTCAAAGGAGCTGTTCTACTGGGTAATAAGCCTCAAACGATAACCGGGAGAATTGCTAGATTTACATATGGAATCGACACAACCGAAGAATTTGTAGAAGGCAAAGATCCTGACTATCACAAATTCACTCGTAACGGTAAAGTTCGTTGTCGCCATGTGTTTTCGACGATGATTGAAAAGGGGACACTACTGAAATATGGGGCACGTTTTTCAACAAAAACATATATACGCGCTAAAGAAGAAAGCACAAAAAAGAAAACATTTACCTCGCATCTCTATCGGTCAACTGAAATAAGGCCATCATACACGACAGATGAAGGCTGCATATACCTTGGTGGATTTGATAAAAAGCCACCAGAAGGAGGATGGCCTGACTTCACTGAATCCACTGTGGAGATTGAAGTACGCGAGGCAGAGTTTAAGTTTTATGTTACACAACCGGGACGTGAACGGTTCGAGTTGAAGTTTAACTTTCTAAATTCAAAGAAAAAGCATACCAATCCCAGTAACTCCTAAATCAATAGTGTACGCCTGCTGACAGGGTTGGACCCATTCGAACGAAGACTTATAATGGCTATGAGACTTTTAGAAAGTAGACGTATGTTATTTAGAGACGCTCCGAAGAGTTTGGAAGATTCATAGGAATCCGATAACAGTACCATACTCTTACCATTGAATATCTTTCTTTGCCTCATGCTCGTAGTATACACTCCACTACACGGGACCGGTTGGTTTACTTCCCCATCCAAAGGACTTGCTCATGGAAATGCTCGATGATGAATCTAGTTCACTAATATAATTATGCAGGATATTATGCCTCAGTTCTTATAGTTGCATATTTGCATAAACTGCAATCCCAGTGTACATTCACTTCTAATTCTGTTCAATATTATATTAGACTAAACAAACTATACTTCAATAGAACGCTACGATACGGATTGCATCATTTAGATAATTGGACACTCGACCGTTGCATAGTGTAAGTGCGTAAACATTATGCAACGTTGTTCCGATACTTGTTCCATTTTATGTAAACCCCTAAAAGGTGTCATTGCCATTTTGTTTATACAGTACATGTATGTTAAATAAGCCTTTCTACCACTACAGAAGTTCCACCAGACGTCGTGTATGATATATTGTGATGGTAATCAGATTAAAACTTAAATGAATGTATATGAGAAGAGAAAACAGAACCTGCTGGACAAATGCGCTCATATTAAACATATATTTAAAATCGTCTTAAATGACAATCAAAACTATCAAAGATCACCAGATAAGAAATATCGGTGGTGATTTTATGAAAACCAAAACATTGGCCATAAATCAATTAATAGAGGTGGAAACGAATTCACTAACAGAAATTTGTTTGGAATTTAGAAGGCTGACGGCATGAAGCTTTATCCAACATATCAGCTGACAGTTGAGGAACCGACTAATTGACCAAAATGGCATGTGTATTAAGAGCGTGTCTTTGTGCCAGAGAGTACTGTACTATTGTATTCAGTATCCAAAATGTGCAAAACAATTCTAATCATGTCGTGAAACATGTCAAGCTATTACACATATATAACAATCATGTTTAAGCAACGGACACAAACATATATCAATGGCAAAGTGTCTAAATTATTGAAACTATTCATACATGGAGGAAACATTGACGGAAACACAAATTGAACAGACTTGGGTTTAAAGGCGCACCAACACGCAAAGCTTACATAGCGCCAACAGGAGAGAACACCCCAGGCTCATCCTCCATTTACGTAGAGAGAAAAACAAGCAGGCCTAGATTATTCGCACCTTCAAAACTACAGAGTCGCAAATTATATTATAAACATGTTTCCATGTTTCGCTAGATCCACGATCATTTCTGACCCCACTCAAGTAACACCTGCAGAACTACAGAATCGCTGCATATTATATTATAACATTCCATGTTTTGCTAGATCCAAGATCATTTCTGCCCCCACACAAGTAGCACCTGCACAAATAAAGGGTTGATGAAAACCTTTGAATTCGTTGGAAGTTTACGTCTTTACCCAGATAAGCAATGGACCTATTCTTGCCCGGTAACCACACGGGGTGACGAAACATGCAACGGATTAGTAGTTACCGTCTGAACATATCGCGAGGGATAACTTAGAAAATATTCTAGCACATACGTAATACAGTCTAGATGTCAGAATAGTGCTCGCATTAAACACCCCTATCGTCGGAACATAAAGCACCATAATTGCAAGGATGGGCATGTGGAAGAGCTGATACAAGTGAAGGAGTACTCAGGTGGGGGTTTTGTTAAAAACATAGCTTTATACGCGCGTTATTATTATCTGGTCACAGAGCTAGCTTTAGATACCAACTAGTAGAACGTTCGTTTCACCTGCAATGGGTCTTGAGTTCAAGCCTCATTTAATGAACTTTATTTTCTTCGTCCGTTTATATTGGTGTCGTGACCTGGATATTGCTTTTAGAGGCTGTTCAGCTGAGGTATTGTTGTGTGATATTTATGGTGACAAATATCAAGTTTAAGGATGGTATGTTGTAGGACTCAGTTGGGGTGTATGTAAATAGATAGGGTTATAAGCGCGTTGTTACGTTCTGGTCATAGAGCTAGCTTTAGTGGTTAAATTTAGAACATTTGCTTCACCTTCAAGGTGTCCCGAGTTCAAACCCCGATGGGTGTATTGAATTGTACTTGTCCGTTTACATTGGTGCCGTGACAAGGATATTTATTGGTGGAGGCTGTTTAGCTGAGTTATTTAGTAACCTGGGTTGTGCGATATTTGTGGGTGGCAAATATCAAGTTAAAGGATGAAGGTATTTTGTAGGACTCAGTTGGGGTGTATGTAAATAGATATGTATATAAGGGCGTTGTTACTATCTGGTAATATAGCTAGCCTTAGTGGGCAAATGATAGAATATTCGCTTCATCTAAAGGGTTCCCGAGATCCAGCACCTCTGATTGTATTGCTTTTGTTCTAGTCCGTAGTCTCTTATTGCCCAAGTACGTTTAAATAATACAATATTTCCAACGGCTTAATATTGAATCAGATCAATACCTTGTGGGCGGGACTAAAAGATCACAGATACCAAGAGCCTGCGGTTTTGACGTTGGTCAAGTCCAAAACACCAGGTTTTGATCTCCACAATATAAACCCGCGGGAAATATTTTATTCTTAACGGAATTCCTGACGCCCCCATATGATATTTGTATTTTTAATTTTAATTTTTTTTTATGAATTTTCGTATGGATACATTTAAATCGTATTCCAACATTACTGCACAACAATGTTGTTCAGTTTAGTTTCAGTTTGAGCTATTGCCAAGCTTCTTTCATTGAAATGACCGATTTTTATGTAAATCGATAGAAATGTAATATGAGGAGTTATAATTCCCTATTAGTATATACTCCTCAAAATAAGTTAAGGACCGCAAGAATATTTCTCCATATGCTTACCAGTGAAATTGACTACGTACCATTTTCAAATGGTTACACAGAATGTGTAAGCAATGTTGCAATAAAATGGACATTGTCAGGTCTTCTGCATTAGATGAAAGAACACAATATGGATATAAATATATTGTTCTGTTAATTAAAAAGAGTCCTAGAATTTTGATAATTTCTAAAAATCATTATTTTACACAAAACAACAATACTAAAAGTTTTAATATGTTTTTTTCAATTTATTCATTAGGTTTAATTACTTCTAATGGAACTTTAGACGTGGAATTTTAATTTCCCCGGAATTGAATAACTTTTGACAGTTTTGATGCATACAACGAACAGTTTAAAAAAAAACACAGATTTTTTATCCCATCCAAAATGAAGAAAATTTTCAAGACCTAGTTGCATATTTGGCACTGCACTCTTATCTGTAGAGTTATTTTTTACAAAATGGTGGCAGATGTTGGTTAAAGAATCAATAGTCATGAAAATAATACGAAATAATATTTTTGGGTGAAAAAAATGCATTTTATTGAATTTCAATTTTCAAATTAAAGTTTCTTGGTGTAAAATGTTCCAAAAGAATACAGAAACACGAAACAGTTTCCATTGTTGGAATGCAATGTGTATTTAAACTTGTGCGATGAAGCAAACTTTAATCTTATTGAAATAAAGAAGGGATGGCCCTTTACTTATTTTAAGGAGTATATTTCTTATCCTTTACTGTTTCGAAAGATTGAACATACTATAGACATATTCTCAACAACTTACGTAGTATGCCCATCTCTAAACATCAAACGAGGAAAATATGCAGCTTCGTCTTGCTGTTGGTAATTTGAATGTATTGTTTGAAGTAATAGACAGAGTGAAGTCTCGTCGAGTTGGTGGATTTAAACAACGACATGGGAGTACATTTATATACAAGATTATACTCTACTATGTTTAGTATGTCCATTTCAACTGTTTGACACACTCTAACTTCCATTATCTGGTAGTTATTGTACACCAGTTATTCTGAAAGTGTTTCAATTAAATGATATACACCTGTGACCATGCTACAAATACAATAATTCATTTTGTTTTGCATGGTTTCCGGCGTTTAAAATACGCGTAACGCTTAACGCTTAACGGACAAGCCGTCATATGGCACCGCGATAGGTCAGTATTGATAGAATTTAAGTCTTCTTCAATAACTAAGTATACTGAGTATTTGAATGAACCATGTTAGATTTGCTATGTTATCATCATGACAAAATGTAGGTTCTGCAAAAGGATACAGCAATGTGTAAGGTAGCAAATAGTTTTTAAGTCTACTGCAGAGCCTATGGGATGGCGAGTCGTCCGACGTCCGTCCGTCCGTCCGTCCGTTAACTCTTATTTCGTTAAGACGGTAGGGCCTTCATTTTCCATCCAATCTTGACCAAGCTTTATCAGATTGTAAATATCAATGAAAGTTCGGAAAGTTCGGAAACCAGCCAGATCGGACTAGTAACAGCGGAGTTATGGTCGTTGATTCAGTTAAAAATGCTATATTTTGCCTCGTTAAGACGATAGGGCATTCATTTTTTATCCGATCATTATCAAACCTTACCCGATTGTTAATATCAATGAAAGCTCAAAAAAGTTCGAAAACCAGCCAGATTGGATTAGTAACACTGGAATTATGGCCTTGATTTAGTTAAAACATGTTGTATTTTGCCTCCTTAAAACGAAAGAGCCTTCATTTGGCCGGATTTCTGTGAAACTTTGCAGGGATGATTAGTACCAAGCCTAGTTGCACGTATCGTCACCGTGTTCCGGTTGAATGATTTTGGCAGAGTTATGACCCTTTGAAGGTTTCCAAGTCGGTAACCCTGTCTTCACCTCCCTTTCTGTTGTTTTTTGTCTTTTTCATTGTAGTTTCTAGTCCTTGTTTGCAGTACAGTGCGGACCTACGATGCCATTGCGTTCGGACGATGTGGTTTCTATAGGACCCTATATATCATTTTTTAATACACAAACTGTGTCCTGACTAGTTCTCCTGAACCCCTTGCCGGACTTAAACGAAACTGTTAAGGGATGATCAGTTCCAGGTCTAGTTGTGCATATCAACGCCGTGTTCCAGTTGAATCCTATTTGGCAGAGTTATGGCCCTTTCAAGGTTTTTTATACACAAATATTTTCCGGGCTAGTTCTCCATAACCCCTGGGCGG
Organism: Cyrtodaria siliqua; assembly: GCA_037043455.1. Taxonomy (NCBI): domain Eukaryota; kingdom Metazoa; phylum Mollusca; class Bivalvia; order Adapedonta; family Hiatellidae; genus Cyrtodaria; species Cyrtodaria siliqua. The sequence continues at coordinate 81,479 of JAWPHD010004007.1, forward strand.
ATTTCAACGAAACTTTACTAGGATGATCGGTATCAAGCCTATTTGTACATATCATCGCCATATTCAGGTTGAACACTATTTGGTCTCTTCTGAACTCCTTGCCGAATTTCAACGAATCTTTGCAGGGATGATCAGTACCAAGCCTAGTTGCACCTGTCATTGCCGTGTTCTGGTTGAATGAGTTTTGGCCGTTTTACGGTTTTAGTAAACAAGCTTTGTTAATTCTCCTGATCCTCTGTCTGGATTTCAACGAATTTTGACAGGGATGATCAGTACCAAGCCTAGTTGCGCATTTTATTTCCGTGTTCCAGTTGAATGAATTTTCGCAGAGTTTTGACCCCTTAAAGGTCTTAATACAGTACTAAAGGTATGATAATGGACCTTCGGAAACGGCCAAAAACGACACATACGAAATATTGCAGTCCCGGTTTGATTGAGACTGTTCATGAGCGGTAGTGAAATATGCTAGCTACCGCTCACGCCCTCTAGCCCCGGGTTGAGCAGAACTCAATATTAATAAAATCAATAGTACAAAATGTTAACCATCCCAAAGATAGCATTAACTGTGTACAGGCTAGTTCTCCTGCACATCTGTCCGGATTTCAACGAAAGTTAGCACGAATGATCAGTACCAAGCCTAGTTGCGTATATTATCGCCATGTTCTTGTTGAGTGATTTTTGACAGAGTTATGGCCCTTGTACATAAACCTTATTTTTAGCCATTAGAGCGTCCACAAGCCCTCTTGAGCGTCTTGTTATATATATTACAGTTTATTGAGAAAGAGACACAAGGTAATTTTGCTTTATATTTTACACAAACTTGTTTTAACAATATATTATGGTGAACATTAAACGTTCTATTGGTTTACCAACACCAGTTGCATATAAACCGCCGAGGTGTAATCGAATGTAGTTCCTGTTATAAAACATATTCCCTCTTTTCATGTTGGAAAAGGGCATTAAAGCAAGGGAACATGAACCAATTTTGTTGTTGTAAGTATAAGAAGTGTATTTATAGGTTTTAATGAATTTTTAACGAACATTTTCGAAATTTCAAATCGATACATACAGTTTGTGAGCCACTTTCAATGAAAAGAGCTGTACATTTGACAGATTTAGTTAACAAGCAAAAGATTCCTTACTTGTCTTGTGACCCTACCTTTTCTGGTGATTTTTCAAGTCGAAAGTTATTTTTCTATATCAAAATTACTCTGCTGCAATATCCATACAGGATTGAAGTTGAGCAAGTCATTAATATGTGACATTTTGACATTGGTGTCAACGGGGAAAGTAATTGGTGGTTTCATACCTAGAAACGTTTACTTTTATGTAATTATAAAATAATGGATTTCCATCAAGGGAAATAACCCAAAGCAAAAATATAAATTAATTATATTGTTCAGTTTGCATTCTTTTTACACACATTTAGATTGTAGCCACTTATCAATACGAATGACTGATCTATTTTTACCTTTGAGAAAAACATAATAATGCAATTATTTATTGTATTGAGAAGGTTTAGAAAAACAAAAAAACTAAAATAAAACATGAGCTAATTAAATAAGGGGTTAGGATCAACACAAGAAAATATTTCTGTAAACTGTTTGATGCGGTTTTGCAAACATTTAAGATTGCCATGTATCCCTTTAAAGGAGGTATATACTATTTCGAAAGAAATAACGAGGATTAAAAAACAGATCTAATTATTCGATTATGTATTTTAGCACTGAATGTACTTTTTTTTAATTATTTGAATATGCATGTTAGCACTGAATATAAACAATAATTTTAATTTTTTGAATATGTATTTCAGCACTGAGTGTACTCTTTTTTTTCAATTATTTGAATATGTATTTTAGAACTAAATGTGCTTTTTTTAATTATTTGAATATGTATGTTAGCACTGAATATAAACACAAATTTTAATTTTTTGAATATGTATTTCAGCACTGAGTGTACTCTTTTTTTTAATTATTTGAATATGATCCAAACACAGCTATCTTATTTTACTACCTGTTATATATCTTGGAATTGTGACAGATGCATTTTGTTAGTTGTGACGCATGTGCGTATGCATGTTATGAATAATTTTGAATGCTTTGCCTCAAAACCTTGACTGGACTTTGGCTACAATTGTTTGCGGTTGGGTTAATGTAAAGGTAAAAAAACTCTAGCCAAATTATACATTATTTTAATTGTACACGTTTTTCGTTGAGCCGCTTTTTCGAAAAGCGAGTACGTACGTCAGTACGTACCTAGGTTAGTCAAAATATTAAACTTTTCTTCTTTCAGCATTATCTTTACAACTATAAACGATAAAAGTTGGACAGTGGATTTATTATTACAAATACGATACATATAACACTCCGAATTGTGCCAATGATTCCGTCATTCAGGTTTAAATTGACTGAAAAATAACGTGTGTTTAATATTTATAACACTAGACGTTATACCACAATGTATTAATAGAACTATATATATAACACGCCCGGTTGTGTCCATGCCTTTGAAAATCAGCTTTAAAAGGTTTGCTAATAACTTGGAAAACAAAGAAGTGAAATAATGGCTTAACCTTTTATTTCTTTCAACAATATATTTCAAATTATTTCGAATTTGATCAGTAGATGTACACGTATTACCTTGGTGTTTATTTCTTTCTACTCTTTATACTATAAAGTCAAGCGTGTCTTATTCGGTCACACGTGTCTGGCTGGTCTACTTGCCAGACGCGGTCTTCTAGAATTCTTATTGTACACACAAGGCAGACAATATGAATGACTGAGCTATTTTTACCTTTAGTAAGGAGAAAACATCATCAAGTAATTTTGAATGGTTTCTATTCATTGTGACGGCGTAACTTTTGGTAAAACTACAAAAACTGTCATTGTCGAATAAAGCTTACTGAATAAAGGATAAACAAAATAAGACATGTTTGCCGTGTGTCAATTTAAAGTGGTATATTTCGAAAAATTCACGAGGAACGGTATGCCACTTGAATACTTTGAATAAGTAATTTAGCGAAGGTTGTGCTGGGTAAAGAATACGCATATAGCCATTCCTTTGTAAACCTTTTTTTGTCACATCAAAATGTAAAAGCGACCACGAATATATAAGTTAAATTGTGTATATATGTTTCAGTCTCATATGCTGTTGAAAGCATTATATTGTCTTGATGAAGGCTTTGTTTTATATGCTTATTTTAATTTTAAATATGACATTGATTTTAATGTGTATGATATTCGATGAACCTGTCATATGTCATAAACATGGGAATCCGGACAGCAAAAATCCCACGGATGATTCTTGGACTAGCGACTCTGCCGATATTTAAGAATTGTGACAATTGTTATGTGTGTAGCATTTTGACAGTTGGGGCATTGGCTACAATTCTTGTTTGTTGCGCAACGAATTATTTGTAGGGAATGCTAAATATCTCTGCGACTGATGCAAAATCGGAGTTTGTGACTGGAGACGATATCTTTTTTAAGTAAAATTGCATTGTAATTAGGCTATGAGGCACCTTCAGAGCTCATTAGGAACTCCTTATATTTACAATAATGTTTTTATTGATTGTCTTTGAAACGGATCTTTAGGAAGATTGAATATGCCATTTGAGACATTCACTATGTATGTATTCGTGTCAGTTTCCGGGAAAGTTTTCTTTTATTTGTTTTATCGTTTCCTCCCTAAATGGAGATCATAGATGTAGTATGCATACCATTTTCAATCAAAACACATTTAGAAAACAGCACACATTTAGAGCATTTTGGTAACGGATTATCCACATGATGGATACGTACGGAAATCTTGCTCTATTTTCACCCAAAATTATGTTGAAAGCAATCAAATTGATATGCTCTTATATAGTGAAAGTAAAAACCCAAAGACAAATTTTCTATAGGTTCATTAAATTTCAAAATAACATAAAGAGAAATAACTCTAGTCAAACTCTTAATTATTCCTATTGCGTACACGATTAATTTTCATTTTACACACAATATATGACATATTATACCTACTTAACAATATTAATGGGATAGGTAATTTTTGGAGAACTCATTATTCTAAAATGAAGATAATTTCTCCTCATACTTTTTGGTAACTAGAAAGATACCAAGTATTTAAAAACCAATTAAATTCACCTTATTAAATTGGGCGGTTAGTTGTAGAATTTTTTGTTTTTTTGTTTTGATGTGTTCAATGTGGAAAAAGAAAGACCCCGAGATGTCCATGCGTCCCATTAATGATTAAATAAGATTGAAGCTAGCCTCAACGAGAATAATAGATGCCAGATGTAATTCAGTTTCATAGTAAATGTACAAATGCGCTTAACTAGGATTCAGGTTCGAAATGATAACAGTTTGGATGTAGAAACTTGAAGACTCACTCGTGATTGTTGTAAATCATGTTAGAAATAAGTGATATGATGCCAATAGGATATAACACGTTCTTCTTTTGTGATTGATTAAATTTGAGTATTTAACATATGTACCACTGATAGTAATATAATCCCCATATGAGTGAATATATGCTTATTAGTCCCCCACCGGTCCCGGGGGGCGGGTGTGGAAGGGGGGGAGGGGGGGGGGGGGTGGTAGACTATAGGTCCGTCCGTCCGTAATACTATAAGACATTAAGATACCAAACTTGGTATGTGGATGCATCTTGGGATAGCGGTGAGTCGCTTACCAAAAAAAATGTCACTGTGTCCTTGACCTTGACCTGTGACCTCTGTCATAGAAAATGCTTGTCCGGACAGTATTTTTTAATAATATAACACTTAAAGATACCAAACTTAATATTTGAATACATCTTGAGATCGCGTTGTGTCACATATCAAAATAAGGTCACAGTGACATTGACCTTGACCTGTGAGTTTGTCATAGAAAATGTTCCGAAAATGCTTGTCCGGGCCATATTTTCAATATTATAAGATTTTGAGATACCAAATTTGGTATGTGGATATATCTTGGGATAGTGGTGTGTCGCGTACACAATAATGTCATTGAGACCTTGACCTTGACCTATCCTTCTGTCATAGAAAATGCTTGTCCGGACTCTATTTTCAATACTAAACCACTTAGACATACCAAACTTGGTATGTGGATACATCTTGGGATAGCGGTGTGTCGCGTACCAAAATAAGGTCACTATGACCTTGACCTTAACTTGTGACCTCTGTCTTAGAAAATGCTTCTCCGGACCTTATTTTAAATACTATAACACTTAAGAGATACCAAACTTGGTATATGAATACATCTTGGCATATCGGTGTGTCTCGTACCAAAATAAGGTCATTGTGACCATGACCTTGACCTGTGACCTCTGTCATAGAAAATGCTTGTCTGTACCGTATTTGCAATACTATAACACTTAGAGATATAAAACTTGGGATGTAGATACATCTTGGGATAGCGGTGTGTCGCGTACCAAAATAAGGTCACTGTGGCCTTGACCTTGACCTGTGACCTCTGTCATAGAAAATGCTTGTCTGGACCGTATTTTCAATACTATAACACTTAGAGATACCAAACTTGGTATGTGAATACATCTTAGGATAGCGGTGTATCGCGTACCAAAAGAAGGTCATTGTGACCTTGACCTGTGACCTCTGTCATAGAAAATGCTTGTCCGGACCGTATTTTTAATACTGTAACACTTAGAGACACCAAATTTGGTATGTGAATACATCTTGGAATAGCGGAGTGTCGTGTACCAAAATACCTTGATCTTTGACCTCCATCATAGAAAATGTCTGGAAAATGTTTGTCTGGGCCGGTGGGGGAATATGGATTGCCCTGCAATTCTTGATGCTCTTGTTTATTAAGATTAAGTTGTCCAGAGCAATCTTATTTATGAACAACAATTAAATCGAATGCACCATTTGGTGGCCTTTATTCCATTTGTACTTTTTATGCCCCCACCACCAAATGGTGAAGGGGCATATATTGTTAGCCATGTCCGTCCGTCCTTCCGTCCGTCCGTCTTTCCGTCCGTCCCGAAAAGTTTGTGTGTCACTCTCCTCCCACATTTTTCAATCGAATGCTTCAACAGGATGCTTACCTATGATGTCAAGATGTGCATTTCGTTTCGGCGTCAAAATCAACCAAGTATTACCAGAGTTATGGCCTCTGTTGTGTCAAATTTTACTTGAAAATATCTTGTGTGTCTATTTCCTCCCAAAATCTTCAACCGATTGCTTTGAAACTTTACAGGATGCTTACCTATGATGTACATATTGTTTCGTCGACAAAATCGACTTAGTATTACCGGACTTATGGCCCTTTTTTCGTAAAACATATTGTGTGTCAATATCCTCCCACAGTTTTCCTCCGTTTTTTTTTAAACTTTACAGGATGCTTACCTATGATATCAAAATGTGCATATCGATTCGAACCAGTATTACCAGACTTACCATGGTTACGCCCCATTTTCCGTCAAATTTACCGTTTGACACTGATTGTTTTCAGTGGGTACATCCGTGTCCCATGGACACATTTCTAGTTTTTTTTTATAAAAATGAAGAACATACAATTGTGATGATGTATAAATATACAACATTGTTTAATTAACACTGTCAAACCACGTGTTTAATACTGTATTAATATAAACCATGTGTTGAAAACTGTATTAATATACACCATCTGTTTAATACTGGATTAATATATACCATGTGTTAAAAAATATATTAATATAAACCATGTGCTCAAAACTGTATTTACATACACCATGCGTTTAATACTGTATTAATATAAACCATGCGTTTAATACTGTATTAATATAAATACCATGTGTTGAAAACTGTATTTACATATATCATGCGTTTAATACTGTATTAATACATGCCATGCGTTTAATACTGTATTAATATATACCATGCGTTTAATACTGTATTAATATATACCATGCGTTTAATATTGCATTAATATATACCGTGCGTTTAATACTGTAATAATATATACCGTGCGTTTAATACTGTATTAATATATACCATGCGTTTAATACTGTATTAATGTATATCATGCGTTTAATACTGTATAAATGTATATCATGCGTTTAATACTGTATTAATGTATATCATATGTCAACGGTAGGGATTGTATGCTCATTAAAATTGCTGTTATCATGTGATTATGTTGAAAGTATACAAATGGAAGTAAAATAAAGAACATTTTAGTTATTTCCACAGACTTTCTTTATGTTTTATGACGCACCAACACAGACAGATCATTTGGTGTTTCCATGAAATGAGCCCTCCATTATCATAGATATAAATGTAAAAAACAAGTCTATAAAAATCTCACCTTAGGAGTTGCTGCATTTGGTGTGGATGGAGTCTCCATTTATGCTGGAGTCACATTCGCAGCCAATGTAATTCCTTATACTGATAATATCAAAGACAAATTGAAATTACACCTTAATGAAAATGAACTGCATCAAAGGTTCGATCGGTGATATATGTTTAAATATGTATTTGTCCAATCAAATGGCATAAACTATTGTGGAAAATATTTCATTAGTGAGATGTGTATATGTGTCACTGTATAGTAAGAGAACAACGCATTACACATGTGTAGAATTACGAAGGAAGCCTATATTTCTCTTTAAAATAGATACTAGTATAGAAATCATTCAACCACTCAGTCTCAAAACTGGAAGGGCAAACAAAGGAGGGTTAAGATTTTGTCCGGAGAGAGGGATGCATATGAATCTAGGAAGCCTGTCGAATCTTACTTTCGAATAAATTCCTATGTTCTTTAAAGTGCTCGAATATACCCTGATACATGACCACTTGGTTAACATGAAGCCATTGCCCAAGGACAATACTAGTACTAAAGACACCGAGAGACTACCATTATTCAAACTAACATAATCAATAAAAGTAGGTATTGAAGCCGAACAGGAAATGTAGCATTCACAGAACACAGTCAACCAAATACACGCATCCAAAACAAAACAATTAACAAAGAAAATTAGAAGCCAGGTATGGCCACGACAAACATAAACAAGTTATCAATAGGGTTACCGCCTTGGAACGGTCAGAAGCAAAAAGGCCCCTGCGGGTTTAAACCAGATTATAGGGTTCATCAAACTTCACTTTTATCCTACTGTCATCCCATTAATACCGGACTGTGTAACAAAAGGAATCCCCGGCAGTCTATATCATCTAATACTCTAGAGAGCATTAGTAGACAATGCAAATATAACAGATATATATATTTCAATATATAAAAAAAATGCATAGACAGCCACGTGCATGTTTTTAGTGACTTGGCCGAAGCCAGAGCAACAGGCGAATGAACCATTAAAGGCACGACTATGCAAGACTCAAGACAAATATTAAACATTAAACGCTACCACCCTTTTCGGGATTTAGGTAGACGTCATCACAGGGTACACAAGATGTGGGGTCATCGCACAATTAAAGAAAAAAGCATACGGGCGAACTGTAAATGATTTAACCACTAAACATAGCTTGTACAATCAATAGAACCAAATATATCTCGTAACCCACTTTAAGAATTACATTAAATATTAAATGTTTCACTCTGCTTACAGCCGCTATTGGTACATTATCTGCGATTGTCCGATATTCTGAATTCTGAGTATTTTGAACAAAGCAATGCAACATGTAAACAGTTAAACACGTAACACTTCTTTGGACTTAGAACGATGTTTTGGACCCAATTTAAGCCGATTTTCGTCACATGCGTCCTACACTAAGTTTAGTTCCTTGCAATAAATGTGATTGTTTTCAGTGTTACATAAACTATATTATTGACTGTCAGTCATACTTGGTCAATGTTTAAAAAAAGTACAACAATTAACGCAACGGACACATTCGTCAAAGAGTATCAAACGTAAATTCTATATTAACGTCTTCTGCATGCCGAGAACAATTGTCAGTATAAACAAGACAAAAGGTAATCCCACTTTTTAACCCATTCATAGCTTGCCAGAACAGCAAATGCATATTTATGAGAATATATTGCACCACAGAGAATATGTGGTACGGAATTAGCATCGTAAACATACTGCGATTTGTGAAGTAGGTAGAGATCAAATGAAAAATAAAGGCATAATCTCGTCTTTACGAAGAAATAATATAGAAATAAAAATAGTTCACTTAACCAAGAACAATTTCGCTGGTGTTACTGATCCATTCTAGCTGTTTTTCAAACATGTTAAATAATTTATTGATATCAACAATAGCCTAGTTTGGTAAATATTGGATGAAAAAGTAAAGACCCTATCGTCTTAACGAGGAAAACGTTCACGGACGGACGACGGACGGACGACAGATTACAGACGACGGACAATTCGTTATCACATAAGCTCTACTGGCCGAAGGTGACCAATAGAGTTAAAAGCTAATCTGTTATACTGATATATATTATAAATGTTTATGTAAGGGAATACATGTTTGGCTAAGTTCAAAATATCATCCATGCTTAGATTAAGCCGACATTATTTTATATCGTCTCATTAATACGCACATAATCCATGGTGGTGTTTTTTAACTAATCCATAAAAAGCCAGTTACTCCTTCATGCTTCCATACAATCTTTACTTTTAAACACGTTTATCAAAGGAGGTTATGAAACTATCATTTTGCTGCCAACTGCATGCTTAGTGGGTAACCCATTTAGAGTCCGCCACTATGCGTCCCTCTTTGAATGTTCGATGACCGGACAGACTGTGGACCGTATGATGACGTCTACCCAAATCCGGCAAGGACGGTAACATTCGATGTTTGTTTCCAATCTTGTTTTGTCTTGGTGTATTCTCGTCTTGCTCTGGCTTCTGCGAAGTCATTGAGTATTTCTTTGTGGCTTTCTAGGCTTTTCTATATTCATATATATGCACGAGCATATATTCTTGGGTTATACTGCTTTTCCTTAATAAGTTTGCCTAGTTTGTTAGAGAATATAGCGGCGTTTTCTATATTAACACTGCCCCGTTTTGTTGAGATGACACTAGGGTAAGAGTGAGGTTTGGTGCGCCTTGAATCTGGTTTAAGCCTCCAGCAGCCATGTTGCCATTGACCATTCCATGACGATAATCCTTATTGCCAAACCTTTTATATTTGTTATTTGGCATACTTTGCCATTTCCTTCCATATGACACATTCCTGAATCAGATGAACGCCTACGGGGCCAACAATCAGATCAACAACTGTCTGTCATATTTTCTGAAAGACAGAATGATGAAGATAGTAGTGAAAGGGGAACACTCCGTATCAAATTCGGATTACCATAAAGCACCGTATTGTCACACTATCTCCCCCAATGTTACGTTGTCATATTAATGACTTAACAACTACAGTGAAATCACAAGTTCAGTTATTCTCTGATGACTGTTTACTATTCAGAGATTAAATCACCAGAAGACCATGTGGAATTACAAAACATATTCAGGAACTAGACATGTAAGCAATTAGGCTGATACCTACGGAATTCGTTTGAACAAAAAGAACCATTATATCTTGAGGGTCAGATGCTCTTCTTCACACGTTTAAGAGCTCGGCAATACCACTCTACAACTAGTCTCTTCAAACCCGTATCTCGGACTCGCAACTCTAGAAGACCTCACATGGAAATATTCACATTCATATATAACCTCAGTAAAAAGGTAATTTAACTCTTGGGTTTATCAGAAGAAATGTAAAGCCCTGTACATTCGAAGTTGGGATCAACTGAGGCATGGGTCATCATAAGGGACCGATACATCCAACAAGACATTAACGTCTTCGAGAAAATACAAAGACGGGCTGTGCGTGTTACTATAAAAGTCGCCAAGACGGATGTGTAGCCAGATCGATGTAAGAGCTGAAGCTCCCAACACTTCAACAACGAAGGGAAATCAAATGACTGGTTTACATGTTCAATAAGTGCATATAATGAGGGAGTATATATGTTCAATACGTGCATACAGTGAAGGGTATATATATTCTATTCAATAAGTGCATACAGTGAGGGGAGTATATATGTTCAATAAGTGCATACAGTGAGGGGGTATATATGTTCAATAAGTGGATACAGTGAGGGGAGTATATATGTTCAATAAGTGCATACAGAGAGGGGGTATATATGTTCAATAAGTTTATAGAGTGAGGGGTATATATGTTCAATAAGTGCATACAATGCAGGGTATATATGTTCAATAAGTGCATAGAGTGAGTGGGTTCATATGTTCAATAAGTGCATACAATGCAGGGTATATATGTTCAATAAGTGCATAGAGTGAGGGGTATATATGTTCAATAAGTGCATACAATGCAGGGTATATATGTTCAATAAGTGCATAGAGTGAATGGGTTCAATGTTCAATAAGTGCATACAGTGAGACGTATATATGTTCAATAAGTGCATACAGTGAGGGGGTATATATGTTCAATAAGTGCAAAGAGTTAGGAGTATATATGTTCAATAAATGCATACAGTGAGGGTTATATATGTTCAATCAGTGCATACAGTGAGGGGGTATATATGTTCAATAAGTGCATACAGTGAGCGGGTATATATGTTCAATAAGTGCATACAGTGAGTGGGTATATATGTTCAATAAGTGCATACAGTGAGGGGTATATATGTTCAATAAGTGCATACAGTGAGGAGGTATATATGTTCAATAAGTGCATACAGTGAGGGTTATATATGTTCAATCGGTGCATACAGTGAGGGGTATATATGTTCAATAAGTGCATACAGTGAGCGGGTATATTTTTCAATAAGTGCATACATTGAGGGGGTATATATGTTCAATAAGTGCAAAGAGTTAGGAGTATATATGTTCAATAAATGCATACCGTGAGGGTTATATATGTCCAATAAGTGCATACAGTGAGGGGGTTTACATGTTCAATATGCATACAGTAAGGGGGTATATATGTTCAATAAGTGCACACAGTGAGGAGGTATATATGTTCAATAAGTGCATACAGCGAGGGGTATATATGTGCAATCAGTGCATACAGTGAGGGGGTATATATGTTCAATAAGTGCATACAGTGAGGGGGTATATATGTTCAATAAGTGCATACAGTGAGGGGGTATATATGTTCAATAAGTGCATACAGTGAGTGTGGGGGCGTATATGTGTTCAATCGGTGCATACAGTGAGGGGTATATATGTTCAATAAGTGCATACATTTGGGGGTATATTTTTCAATAAGTGCATACAGTGAGGGGTATATATGTTCAATAAGTATAGTGAGGGGGTTTACATGTTCAATATGCATACAGTAAGGGGGTATATATGTTCAATAAGTGCACACAGTGAGGAGGTATATATGTTCAATAAGTGCATAGAGCGAGGGGTATATATGTGCAATAAGTGCATACAGTGAGGGGGTATATATGTTCAATAAATGCATACCGTGAGGGTTATATACGTCTAATAAGTGCATACAGAGAGGGGTATACATGTTCAATATGCATACAGTAAGGGGTATATATGTTCAACAAGTGCACACAGTGAGGGTATATATGTTCAATAAGTGCATACAGCGAGGGGTATATATGTGCAATAAGTGCATAAAGTGAGGAGGTATATATGTTCAATAAGTGCATACAGTGAGGGGGTATATATGTTCAATAAGTGCATACAGTGAGGTGGTATATGTTCAATAAGTGCATACAGTGAGTGTGTGGGCGTATATGTTCAATAAGTGTATACAGTGAGTGTATCGTATAGGCAATAGACCATGCTGACTTTCTACTTCTTCAGAAAGAAAAGAGACTTACAAGTACACGTGTTGCGTTTCAGTTTTTGTGTTGGTGCTAGTGAAATGAAAACGAATAAGCCATGGAAATTGCTGTTTATAAAACCCCGCGTGGCATCATGCTCCCAGTGCTTGTGGGTGGGGTGAAGCAAGCTAGAGTGACGGCTTGGGGCGGTCAGACAAAATGTCTGAAATCTGTTTACATTGGTCATTGTTCAGTTTGCTGTTGTTGTTGAGACTGTTAACAAGTTTGTTACCGGATATCTGTACTATCTGGTTGGCAGGAACTCCATCATTACTCAGCTTTTGGATGAGACGCTTTCTTGCACTGAATAAGAAAATATGTTTTTGTTTACCTACCTGGAATTTTACTGTTTTTGCGTAAAATTAATTCTATTACAGTTATTGCTTGGTTGTACATAAATACCCGAATTCATCAAATTCGGTGAATCTTTTAACAAACATGAGTTTGTGTGGTATCTGTATTTACCGGAAAATCCGAAACAAAGGTATTTATTGGAACAATTAATTCCTTTTCGAATTTACCGAAATACGGCTGAACCACCGCATAATGTAGGGGAGATAAACATCGTTTATATGCACTTATTCTGATTAATGAAAATGGAACAATCTTTCGTACACTGTGATATGAGTGATTCTCTCAATAAATCTCAACTTTATGTGATTCTGAAAAGCAAACAAATTATACGGCCAGAGAAACGACGAAATAAAAAACATATTTGGCATTTCGTATCATTTGAGGCAGCATGAAAGCAGGTAGGTATTTTTAGAACTAATCATTTTATGAGAATGAAGCTTTAGATATGTTTAATGGCATATATTTTCAGTCTGTTCATTTTAAAACGTAAAAGTACATGGTTGTCTGCCAATTTCATGATAAGCAGACAAACCTGTAAGGTGCATCAATTCCGGCCTTTTCTTTCATCTCTTTAATTATTCCATGACGTTTGATATTTCCATCTCACCCTAGGGTCGAGATAAAATTCACTCGCACCAACATCCGGTATGCAGGAAAACGTGTACAACGTTAGCAGCTGACGGAGTCAACGCACAACATGTCTCTGATATGCAATAAAAATAAAATAATCTACCACGGGTATTCGGTTCCGATAGGGAATTCCAACCCTCGGTATAAGACGTGTTTTAATCGGAACCTCGGCAGAGGCATGGAATTCCCTATCTTCACCGGAAACCCATGCAAGATTCGTAAAGTGTTTGTATGTTGTATTTTGTTAATTTTATATTAAAAAAACATTTTATTTATTATTTTGTAAAATGATTTCAGATTACCATACGTGTGTCTTTAGGACTTGTCCCTGTCCTTGTTTTTATTTGGCGTTCAGTATCCAGCATTACATATTCCTCCCCAGTCTGATCATCAACGTGTAGTTTGACATCTCCCCAACATAGACAACGGATTTTTGCACAGTCCGCATACCGAAGTAGGTTGTGCACAACAGCCACATCGAATGAATCAGTGCCCTTAGATTGGAATCTCCGAGGGGTTCAAGCCTCGTACATCTTGTCTAACATAGGTGCCAACCATTGAGAGGTTCTGCGGTTTTGGGCTTGTTTCCATATACCTGGCCTTTTAACACCATTCGTTGAAATCAGGGTCATTCAGGATGGACATTCTTGAAATTTTGGACTTTAAGTGGCGATCAAGTGAGCTAACAAACCCACGTAAAGTTGTCGGTTCATACTCGTTACCATCCTTTTTGGTGACGGCCAGTATAAATTCACATATGAATGCATTCAGAACATCCGGAGGAATAAATTCTACACATCTCTGTTCATTTGTTGACATCAGGAATTCATTAAATACCTTCATATCGCTTTCTGTTTTTTTTTAGTGTTAGCATTGGTTGAGATTTTCAGGGAGGATTCAACATCAACAGGTCTAAAGTCTCTCGGACCAGTGCTGGCAGCAGTTGGAAGATTTACAAGCTCTGATACACTTGCCTCATTGGTTTCTTCAGAAATAATGAACTCATCTACAATAAAAATATGACCAAAGGATGCTTGGAATTGAATTGGTACCATTTCCTCAATATTTTCCATTTTTTGACAGCAGAAGGATTAACAGCAGACGGATAATAACAAAACCAACGGGGAGGTAAGCATGTAAAGGGAGGTAATCACTATAGAAAAAAAGTAGGTCCAAAAACAGTGAAATTTATTCATGGTAATTTCACTGTTTGAAAACAGTTGATTACCATTTTTATTTCACTGAGAAATTATATAAACCACTGGAAAGCATACAATAAATGTGTATATTTATGATGCACATAGAGCTTCCCGATACACAGAACTCTATGCGTAAATTCTCCCGCCCATAGAGCTCTAAGAGGAGCTATATTAACGGGGAGCTTTATGCGTCACCCCATAGCTCTCTTGAGTAAAACGTGCACATTTCCAAGTCATTAAACTTTACTGGTCCATTGGGACCAACGAACCCAATATAGGTTGTGTTGAAGTAGAATACCGCTTAAGCCGAGGCTAGGGGGCGTGAGAGGTTTTGCTTCTTATATTACTCCTCATGAACAGACTCCATTAAACCGAGTCTGCTGCTTTATTGTCTTAATTGTGTTTGTTTCTCTCAAAGAATCACCTTCATCAGTATTTATTACTACATACAGATACATGTTAGTCCCATATCTTTGGTATGTATCGTGAACTGGTTGGGTACAAACGAATAAACGAATAATCAATAATAAGATAAAATCCAACTGCATATACAATACTGCTTTTTCATAGTTAACACAAAATCTTGTTTCATGTTATCCGCCGAATCGGCCCGCCTCCGTACCAGTTTACTATATTGTTTAATATACGTGCGTTTCATATTGTTTGGTCTTACTTGATTAGATAACGTTAAGACACGTGATATCTAATTACTTTTATAAATTTTAAGATAACGGAATAGAAATGGGATAAATTATATTTAGTAATTGACGCATAGATGATTACTAGAAGAAGGAGAAGAAAACGAAGAAGTTATGAACCTTTATTGAATTTTAC
Organism: Cyrtodaria siliqua; assembly: GCA_037043455.1. NCBI lineage: Eukaryota > Metazoa > Mollusca > Bivalvia > Adapedonta > Hiatellidae > Cyrtodaria > Cyrtodaria siliqua. The sequence goes on from JAWPHD010004007.1 coordinate 97,245, forward strand.
CATGCAGTACCACTAGATTAACTTTGATATTTCAATAATGGATACAAAATAAACAACCCACTAACGCCTCAAATTATTTCAATTGTTCATTTTTAAATACAACTATTTAACACTAACCCGAATGAACTTGAATAAGTAAACATTTCCGTATTTTAAAAGTCTGATACACGAATGAACTTGATAAGTAAAATATGCGGCACTATACAATTGAACTTTAATTAGTAAGGTATTGTCATATTTCAGTGTTTTACTATTCATATTTAAAAACAACAAGAAACACTTTTTCTTTTTCATTCGACTAAATTCTCCGTATTGTGTCCCTGTTTATATACGATATTGATGGGGTTTGCGTGATTCCATTCTTGATTTTTAACTCAGCTACACACCTTCACAATGAGGAGCACCGTGCAGTCTGTTATACGTGTCAGAATCGTCTGAAACTGTTTAACGTATCAGTTGGAGAAGAGTGATGTGAAGGGCTGTGAACATATGAATGTAATCCACGAACTTACACCAGTGTTATCCCGAAATCTTGATCACCTCTCGTATAACCAACAATTAGTAGAATGCAAAAACTATTTGCGAAACGTATTACAAATGATTCGTAAATATGCAAGTTCTATAGAAAACTAACGAGAAGCCGCGAGTTACAACACTATCAAAAAGTGCATACACTACTTTATATACTTATTTGGACCTCCTTTAGGATCCAACAACAAATCTATTACTCTGCAATTGATACAATTTGTTGATATACCTATATAAATACTTTTAATTACTACTGTTACTAAATGTTGTTGGTGGATCCTATGTAGACTCCATATGTATAGGATAGAGGCTATGAAGAGAAATCTTCACCATTACTAAACCGAAAAGTAGAGAGCGTAGCGACCGACCGAGCGCTGGTAGTAAGTAAGAGCGTTGGTAGTAAATAATTATTCATGAATAAATGTAACCAGTATTTGCAATTCTGAGCCATCTGTTTAAAAGGTAGGGCACACTAAACTGCTTTATGTACTTATTTGGATAATCAACGCCAAACAGAAAACACAAACATAATAAAGCGATACAAATGTCTATATAGGATTCACCAACAAAGTTGTTATTCTGCAATTGATACACTTTGTTGATATATCTACATAAACGTATTGCACTACTATTATATATATCTGTAAAATATATACCACTGTAAAATCTATGACCACTGTAAAATCTATGACCAATAAAAAATCTAATCCCCAAAAATGATTGGTGTGATTCCCCCATTAAGAACAACCACACATACACACGCACATACACACGCCCTCCACACATGACATATTTCCATTTATTTTGTAATATGTTTGTTAATTAGTTTTCGTTTTAAATTAAATGCAATAACGAGTGAAATCCCAAAATGTTTTGTAAAAAAAATGTTGCAGTAAGTTAGAGAAAGGACACAACAGTGATGTTGTAGACGTTTTAATCACAGTACACGTTGTAACAAGAAATTTATAAATGTTGAAGTTCCTCTTTGCAAAATTGAGCCAGTTCAGTTTTGTATTTAACGTGAAGAGTTTGCGAAATTTTGCATCCAAAGTTTGCGCCAAACGCGTACTCTGTCCATAATAAAAGTCTTTTTTTCCGAAAGGAAATATCTTCCGTAACCATGTACCATTCGATTAACAGCAGCATAATGTACATACAATATAAAGCGGAAATTCCCGTGTCGCGTTTCTTTTTTCTTTCAGTATATATTGATAAATTTTGCTATTTTTCTATGTTTTCTGGGTTACAAATTAAAACGAAGTACTTTATTTACGCGTTGTGCTCAACTAAGACATTTTGAATAAAAAATGAAATTGTAATTCAATATGATTGTATATTTATCACATAGCATGGCTTCTGGGAGAGTAATAAAGCCATTCCATTTTTATGTAAGAAATAATAAATACGCACCTGTGTTTCACCGATAAAATACAGGTACGTATTTATTATTTCGATTATAACACAACAATAACCCCATTGTTTACGCTATTGTTTGGGCACTATATATTATCTCGGAGGTCAACATAATCAGGCTGCTTTGTTTACAGGCTGTTCCATTGGGCGCACCCGTTTGCAAAGTTCTGCGTTTCAATACACTAGTAGTCACGTGACAAACAATTAAGTCATTTCTTACGTCATATAGCTTGCGCTGTATGACGTCCAACGTTCTCAGCTTGTTCAAGATGCTTATTAATGTTATATGTACTGATGCAAATGTCGGGGTGTGCGCACGGATTGGGAGCATGGCAAGTTTGTTGTAATTAATATTTCATTAAAATTACTGTTGATTTTGTCTCTGTGACGTATATTTACCAAGTGACGCCATGTAACGCGGCGCTTCCAACGGTTGAAATATACGCGGGGAATTAATGGAACAGCTGTATTTTATCGTATAATAATATACAGCTGTCTCTCTTCTTTGTGTTTATGAAAGACTGCGGAGGTAATGTTAGAATGTAATACACTAGATGTAAATGAGGACGAATCACTGTGTTTACATACAGTAAAACCTTTAATTCCAATTGTTTGCATGATATGTAATACGATACGTTCAGACGCCTTCAATATACATCCTTATTTGAAATCTAACTTTATAGCGAGCTCAGCTCGCGTCGCAAAGCGACGCGCGCGCAAGCGAGCTCTACGGAACGCGAGTAGCAAATACTACGGGGAAAAAAACAGTGGTAAAAAAGTCGAAACACAGTTTACTCCCTTGTTAAGGGGAGGTCATGGCTATATTCGTTCCAAACGCAGTTAACTCCCATCTGTTTGGTATCCGGTCCACCTCTATTCGCGTTGGTTCTAGTCCATCCAGTTGGCCGGTTACCAGACTTCATTGTTAATGTGACGTCATTATGTAAACGACGGTCAGGCAGTTTATAAAATAATGGTGATTATTACCAGCTGAGAGTCAAGGTAACTATATTTCTAACTAAACTTTAAAAGCTACTGCAGTATCAATAATCTAAAATACAATGTTTAAATGAAAACGCAACGCACTTTAGTGATATAGATAGATGTTACGGTAAAGTCTAAAGTCGGTGGGTGGGGAAATTTTAATAACTGCAGAATGCAGTCTGCTGTTGCCGGTAGCGGAAGTTAAGTTTCCACGAAATGTGAGCGTTTTTACAGATGTTGAATGGTGCTTAAAGATTCAGTTCTGTTTATTATGTTCTGAAAAATGGTTTGGCGTAGGAACAGGGATGGGGTGGGGGCCCAATAATGTAAAGGGGGTGGACAGGGAATGATCAGAGTATGTTAAAACTACTGTGCATTTCAGGGTACATTCTTGCCATAGCCATCCGGTATGCTTCACAAAGCCTAAAATTCATTTTGACCCCATTGTTTATATTGTAAAAATTAAAACAACATGGCGGCCTTATTTTTAGAAATTGTCGTCTGCGCAAGTCTGTTTCTAGGGTTCGGATGTACCATGTAAAACGCAGGGTGAGGTTGTTTTTCAATGTTCAGCACCTCCGGCAATCGATCATACTTATCCTTTATTTTGGAATGAAAACCATTATATCTAGCAAATATAGGCTAGGTAAATAGTATACTGAGTTTATATTTTGCTATTTACACCACTGCTGGTCAACAGATTTTTTAAGTCACCCTACCCTAAAAAAAGGAATGTTCCGCTGTCGCCATTTTGGTTTTCGGCTGTCTATAAAATTACATGTAAATATGGGTGTTCAAAATGATTTTTTGGCTTTGCGTAGCTTAGAGGATGGCTACTCGAAGATTGAAAACAGATTCTGGAGCGTCCGTTTTTATTCTATTCAATCATATCAGGTATGAAAACATATAGAAAGGAATAAAAAAAAATCTCGATTCATATTCGACGCATAGGTACCCTGAAATGCACAGTAATAAAAGGGGCCTGGGCGGCACAGTATGTTTTAGCTCCCACTCCACCCCACCACCAAAAAAAAAATGTGTCCCAAAATTTTACAGTCTAGTGGCAAAAAAATGCATTTTAATAATCATGATAATAAAGAAATATATCTATATCGGTGAATAAAATACAGTTTTTAGTAGGAGTTTGGATGGTTGCATAGTAATTAAATCACGCATTAGCACGATTGATTTAATTATTGCGCTCGTGATTTTATTACTAGCATCGGAACGATTCTAATTGATTCTAACACAACAATAACCCCATTGTTTATGCTATTGTGGGGGCACTATATTTTATCGGAGGTCAAGGTAATCAGGCTGCTATGTTTACAGGCTGTTCCATTGGGCGCCCCTGTATGCAAAGTTCTGCATGCCAGTGCATGGTACAACATGCTTAAATACACCAGTATCACATGACAAACAATTAAGTCATTGCTTACGGCGTTTAGCTTGCGCTGTATGACATCAAACGTTCTCAGACAGACTCAGCTTGTTCAAGAAGCTTATTAATGTTACTTGTACTGATGCATATGATGGGTTGAGTGCAAGCTTTGGGAGCATGGCAAGTTTGATGTAATAAACATTTCATTAAAATTACTGTTGAGTTTGCCTTCGTGTATATTTACCAAGTGATGTAACGTGGCGCTTCCAACGGATGAAATATACGCAGGGAATTAATGGAACAGTTGTATTTTATCGTAGAATAACATACAGTGGTCTCTCTTCATTTGTATATGATTATGAAAGACTGCGCAGGTCTAGAATTATTTTAGAAATAGAAATAAACATTATAATCCAGCCAGGAGATAAGTCAGAAAATACACTTGTACTCTGGTGAAAATGAGCATATATCATGTATATATAGAGGATCTTACATGAGTGACTGAGTATTATTGATTTTAATAAAAGAGTTTGATAAAATGATAGTATACGAGGCCCTTGCCGAGTATCCTATATTTTTATCCAACGAGTTTATTAAAGTCAATAATACACAGTCACGAATGTAAGATTCTGTTTATCACATAACACACCTACGACGTGATAGTTTCACTTTATTGTAAATTCTTCTTATATACGGCGGCAAATTGTAAGACAAACCATGACGTTGTTTTGTTGTTAACATGACGTCACTATGCTACGCGGCTGTAAATGCGTTTGCCCTACAAATAATGCGACACCTTATACCAAATTTAACGTTACTAACATTCCTTTTATGAAGTAATGAAGTAAGATTTCAAATAATGATAAAAAATTAAGGCGTCTGAACACGGTACGTGTGATAAACCATGCAAACAAAATGTTTTGCTGTATACACACACAATGATTCGGTCCTCATTTGAAACTGTAATACACTACTCCCAGAAGCCATGTTGTGTGATAAACACAAATATCATAAATATTATATACGCAACTAAACACATATCAACTGGAATTATTTTATTGTTTAAAATAAACAATAATGCCATAAGAAACAAGACAGGGAAGAATACATACTTTAATCGAAATTTTCTAAGTTCAAGGCCCGAAACACAGATTAAAATGCACATGTTATACTTCATAGTGACTAACTGATTATAACTGATGATTGATCGGTTACATCCAATCAATGGTAACCAATTATCCATTGTAAGTTTCAACCGATTGCCCATCACTAGTAACTGGCAGATGAATGATATAATTTGGATCGTGATACCTCATTTTTGCAGCTTATTAGCACAATTTTGAAAACATTATATAGCGCGTCTGATTTCAAATAATTTTCAGTTTATGGAGCTAATTGCTCAATCTGGTGTTACCAACCTCCCAAGGCACATTTTTATTGATACTATAACAACAGGTAATAATGTGTATTTAAGAATTGATTCACTAATTTTCGGTATACCTAGGGTTTTAACGACGGTAATGGTTGGCAAATTTACCATAAATGCAAAGTGAATAGAAAATTTACCATGAAGCTATTTATGGTAAAGTTGCCATTCATTACCACCGTTCAAACCCCAATATTTCTATTGCATTGACCTTAAATGAAATCCGTTTATTTGCTGCATTTAAATTCCCAGTGAAATAACACTTTTACGTTTTGGGCAGAGTGAAAGCAAAAATGGTATAGTTGCTATAAAAAAGCGTGCAAGGTTGGCAACGTCACTGTTACCAAGTATTATAAAAGGATTAAATTCAATATTTCTATATTTTTACGGGTTATGAAAAACATTTAAACTAGTTTAAATTTAGCGAGAAGTGTCTCGGGACTTCACACACTTTAAACTAGTCTAATATTTTACAGATCTAAATATTGAATTAAATCCTTAAAAAATCAATTCTTCGATGGATTAATCTAGTTTTTCATTTGCCTGACTCCAGTACATGTTTGTTAACATCCCTCGGCTAGGAAATATTTTCCTTTTTGCAGTGTTATACAGTAGCTTCTTGATCATACATTTTTTAATGGCATATCAACACATTATCTAAGGTTATTTAAAGCCGCCCAAGGCAGAGGAAAAGGATATATAGGAATCATATAACCTTCAATACGCGGGACTGTCCACTTTATGTCCGGCGCATCCTTGGCCGGTATAGTAAAGAGGCTGCATCTAAAACTTTCTCGTCTCTCACAGGTTTGAATCCCACTGTAAGCTTGACTTGTCGAGTGAGAAAGTGTCAATAATCACGGTTGGCTGCGACAACAGCTGGAGGTATACAGTACTGGTTCTACCCAAGAAAAAAAATGGATCTGCTTCTACCACAAAAAAAAAGACTGTCATATATAGCCTAACATGTGCTAAATGACGTAAACATAACACAACATTCAAACAGTTTATGCCACATCAAAAAGACCAAGCTAAGAAATTAAACGCATTCCGATGGGCACATTGAAACACTCAATGGTGCAAGTAAGTGCAGCAAGTAGGATCTCTAGATTCAAAGTCTACCATGCTGTGTCACGACCGTTTCAGAAATTAAGACGTTTCAGACAAATGTTATCAATAGTGTTTGCTGAATCGGTTATAAAACTGTGTTTTGAAAATACGTGTTTTTAGCTCTACTGGCCAAGAGCCAGCAGAGCTTTTGGTGTGGCGAGTTGTCGTCTGTCGTCCGTCTGTTAACTTTTACCTCGTTAAGACGATAGGGCCTTCATTTTTCATCTGATCCTTACAAAACTTTACCAGATTGTAATGTTAATGTCAATGGAAGCTCGGACAAGTTCGAAAACCAGCCAAATCGGACCAGTAACAGCGGAGTTGTGGCCCTTGATTTAGTTAAAAATGCTATATTTTGCCTCGTTAAGCTGATAGGGTCTTCATTTTTCATCCAATCTTTACCAAACTGTACCATATTGTTAATATCAATGAAAGCTCGAACAAGATTGAAAGCCAGCATATCGAACCAGTAACAGCAGAGTTATGGCCCTTGATTTAGTTAAAAATGCTATATTTTGCCTCGTTTAAGACAATAGTGCCTTCATTTCGCATCAGATCTTTACCAAGCTTTATCAGATTGTTAATATCAATGAATGCTTCGACAGATTTCAAAAACAGACAGATCGGACCATTTACACAGGAGTTATGGCCCTTGATTTTCTGAAAAATGCTATATTTTGGCCTCAGTAAAATGAAAGAGCCTTCATTTGGACGGATTTCAGTGAAACTTTTCAGGGATGATCAGTACCAAGCCTAGTTGTACATATCGTCACCGTGTTCCGGTTGAATGATTTCAGCAGAGTTATGTCCCTTTAAATGTTTTAATACACATACTTTGTCTTTACTAGTTCTCCTGAACCCCTGGCTGGATTTAAATGAAACTTTTTTGGCAGAGTTGTGGCCCTTTAAAGGTTTTAATACACAAACTTTGTCTGGACTAGTTTTCCTGAACCCCTCGCCAGATTTCAACGAAACTTTACAGGGATGATCAGCACCAAGCCTAGTTGTGGATATCATCGTCGCGTTCCAGTTTACAGATTTTTGGCAGAGTTATGGCCCTTTAAAGGTTTTTGATGCACAAACATTTTCCGGGCTAATTCTCCAGAACCCCTGTCTGGATTTCATCTGAACTTGAATTGAATTGAATTGGATTTTATAGTCGCACCAATAGCTACGGTCATATGGCAACTTTCCAGCTTCATCTGAACTTGACATGGATGATCAGTAGTAAGCCTAGTTGTGCATATCATCGCCATATTCCGGTTGAATGAATTTTGCAGGGTTATAGTCCTTTAAAGGTTTTAATAGACAAACTTTGTCCAGATTACTCTCTTCTGAACTCCTTGCCAGATTTCAGCGAATCTTGTTGGGATGATCAGTACCAAGCCTAGTTGCACCTGTCATTGCCGTGTTCTGGTTGAATGAATTTTGGCAGAGTTATGACTCTTTAAAGGTTTTAATACACTAATTTCGTAATCTCCTGAAAGTTGGCTGGATTTCAACAAAAATTGGCAGGGATGATCAGTATCAAGCCTAGTTGCCATGTTCTGGTTGAATGATATTATGCATAAACTTTATGTTTAGCCAATAGAGCGTCCACAGGCCCTCTTGGGCCTCTTGTTTTGTTGTTGTTTATAATCTTTTTTTATATTTTTCAGTGCCATTTCTGCCTTAATTAAGCTGCACCCTTAGATGTCCTGAATATTCAGGAATGTCCAAGAAAAGAATATAGTATGTGTCAGTCTTCCATTGTTTGTGGTTGTTTATGACTGCGTTCTGCTTTAATAGTAGAACTCAGCATTAATAACCTGCAACGGATGGCTTGAACTTGCAACCGAACTAAAAAGGACTGGATGTACATGTACCATTAATGAGGCGCAGTTATCTTTGGTTGATGGATACAATAGTGGGATAAGTGATGTACCAAACAATCAATTGTGGCCAACGATCAGTTATTTAGTAATTGATATTAAGTTATGACATTCCACAAGAGCTAGATCATTGCAAAAAATATTATAGCTGAAAACAAAAACAAAACATACAAGCTACTTAGTCAAGAATCCATCGGATTACCACCATCTCAAAATAGTACAAAATAAACTCATTTTTTATATACAAAAAAGTTACATTTTTTCGCGTACAATGCGGAGACGGAGAAGCGAACCCAAGCTGCATTCGTCTAGTGACATTGGTGAGAAGTGAGTGAGTTAAAGTACGTTACCCAGACATGATTTTATATTTTGTAGCGCATCCGTGGTTGAGAGGTAAAGACGCTGCATTGGAAACCATCTCAACGTTGCGGGTTCGAATCCCACTGGGAGCTCGACTTGTAAGTGTCGATTCTTATGGACGACGGGAAGTATACAGTATGTGTCTTACATCTTCTACCCAGGAATAAGTGAGTGGTCTGCTTCCACCACTAAAAAATGTTGACCATCATACATAGCCTAAAATGTGCTGGAAACATTACACGCCAAACAAATAAAAACGATTTAAGTTTAATTTCAATTGCCCTTAACAAAAATGTTCTTAAGTGTTTTCAATAGACCGTGTGTTGCACATTAAATTGAAGTTTACATGTTCAAGGTCAGTGTGAATACTGATGTACATCTGGTGTTCATTCCAATAAGCTGTCCAACAATTTCAGATAATGAGATGAAACCGTTACCATATCATTAATATATTGGGCGTGAACATCACTTAAGTTCAAGGTCAAGCATATTGCGCAAGACATTTTCCCTTGGCTTTGTCCGTCTGATGGGGATGGTAAATAGAAGGTCCAAACTACCAAAGGCTATTCAGTCCGCATGTTAAATAATTATTACAATCCTTCTGACAGTAAGACTAGGGCAAGGTTTCATGATTAATTTTATTCTTCACCTCTCACTGAGGTGGCTCTAATACCATAATGTGCTGATGATTGTTTTCATTTGCATTCCAGTGTTTTTTTTAATGAGTTGAGCTCGCTATGAGGCAGTGCCTTATTCATATTAAAATGTTTGTTAGTAACGTTAAATTGAATTTAAGGTGTCGCAATATTTGTAGGACGAACGCGTTTCAGTCGCGTGACGTCGCTGACGTCATGATTACTCTTACAAATTGCCGCCGTATACAAGATAAATTGACAGCATTACAGTGAAACAATCACGTCGCAGGTGTGTTATGTGATAAGCAGAATCTTACATTCTTGACTGTGTATTATGACTTAAATAAACGTGTTGGATAAAAAGATACGATACTCAGCAATTTTTTTTATACTGATATTTGATATTTTATCTACAGTAACATGGACATACATGTATGAATAAAAAAGTCCGTTTTCAAATGAAAGGATTTAAGAATGTGTTAATTAAACCACTCATTAGCCATTATGCGTCGAGCGAGGGAAGCGAGCGAGAAAACATTTTATACTGAGGGCGTGCAAACCAAATTGTTTGATATTTTATCTACAGTAACATGGACATACATGTATGAATAAAAAAGTCCGTTTTCAAATAAAAGTATTTAAGAATGTGTTCATTAAACCACTCATTAGCCATTATGCGTCGACAGAGCGAAGCGAGCGAGAACATTTGTTTATACTGAGGGCGTGCATCGAAATTGTTTGATATTTTTCTACAGTAACATGGACATACATGTATGAATAAAAAAGTCCGTTTTCAAATAAAAGGATTTAAGAATGTGTTAATTAAACGACTCATTAGCCATTATGCGTCGAGCGAGCGAAGCGAGGGAGAAACATTTTTACACTGAGGGCGTGCAACGAAATTGTTTGATATTTTATCTACAGTAACATGGACATACATGTATGATCCAGAATTTTTAGAGGCGGGGGGGGGGGGGCGCCTGGTGCGCCCCTGGATCCGCTAGTGGGTCAACTCCACGAAGAGAGTAAGCATCAACATGACATCGTAGTATGCATACATTATACACATACATGTGACTATGCACCAATTTCCACGTACCTACATCTATCTGCAGGAGAAAACGACCCCACGCTGCAGGTGAGGCTAATTCCTACTGACAATTTTATGAGAATAACATTCTCTAAAAACCCATTTCATTGCCTGAAATCGAAAACATGTTTTTAAGTGTGTCTATATTTTACCTCAATTGTGTAACATAAGTAGACAATTACTCGTATATTGCAAGTTTCATATCACATATCGCACCCAGTATTGAACACCCATCCACTCGAACACACGCTCAACATAGTGGTAACAAAATAGCGATGACATATTCCAAAAATATTAGATGGATAGTTTGATTAAAATAGCTACACAACTTGAATAATTGAATAAGCAGCCCTTCAGATACTACTATAAGGAATATATTGCGAAATATGTCAGTTGAAGCCATACATTATGTTATTAAATCATGTCAAAATAATGACATACACAAGCGACATTTCATTATGTTTTCTAATATAACATAGATTTCATATAATTATATACAAGTAGATATACAAGTCGAACCGAAAAATTAGCATTCAAAAACCACACACACGCTAAGAAACGATAACTACAAAAATATACAAAAGACAAGATATGGCATCACAATCATAAAAGGGTTGACAATAGGTCTACCGAATTGGAATGGGTAGTGGCAAAAAAGGTCGCTGGGGATTTAAACCAGGTTCTAGGGTGCACCAAACCTCACTCTTACCCTATTGCCAGTCAAATAAAACAGGAATGTGTAAATAAGGTTATACTCTCTAACAAACAAAGGGGCGTCCGTGGCCGAGTGGTTAACGTCTCTGACTTGAAATCACTTGCCCCTCACCGCTGTAGGTTCGATCCCTCAGGGGCCTAGGAATCTTTATGTGAGTAATCTATCCAGCTGGCTTGCGGAACTTCGGTGGTTCTACCCAGGTGCCCGCCCGTGCACAAAAATTGCCTGGAGGGGCACCTGGGGTCTTCCTCCACCAATGGAAGCTGGAATGTCGCATATGACCTTAAAGCTGTACAGTCCCTATTTTAACTGGTAATAACTCATGAATATGAATGAGTCACGTGTGAAGTTGTTTCAAATCGACGAACACCCCAAAAGTCGGTATATAAGGAGAAATCGATACGTACAATTTCACATTTTTATTTAGCCTCCGTACAGGTAACATCGATAAATATAAGGGTCCGGAATATATGTGATAAAAAAAATAGTTGCCCGGAACGGGATTTGAACCGCAGTCTTGCACTTGTAAGATTTGAAAGATGTACGCTGAACCTCTAGACCACTGCTATTTATTGGTATTTTGTAGCATTTTAACACTAAATAGGCATTACGTAATAACAAGAGCGCGCACACAAACTCATCAAGCGCTAAATAACAAGTCGATATATGGTTGATTTGAGACGAAGTATTAGTTTCATATTGATAAGTTACATTATTACACCAGGCAATGTTAATTTACACTCGCGACAATATGTACTGCATATTTATTGATCCATCTTTAGTTGCGTTAAAATATGTTAAGTTATTTTGCCTCATAATATATGGTAGTTAGTATACTATTTTCTCAAGTAGCGTTGTTGTTCAGTGGATAGAGCACAGGACTTGAAATCAGAAGGTCGTGTGTTCGAGCCCCGAAAGAAGCTAACCTTTTTTTTCGTTAAAAATTACCGTTACCTGTGAAAAGGTACGATGTGCACTGGTCGATGTATATACAGTAAATGATTTCATGCGCTATATTTGCTCGCTTAAATACCCGAGTTCGACATGAGCTGGTGAACATGAAGTTACAAATAAAGACACGCCTACAAAGAAGAAATCGATTGATATAGGGCGTCTGTAGCTTTAACAGACAGTAAAATGTACGACAAGAGTGTACCTTTTAATGTTTGTCTTAAATCTTAAGTTAAACATCAAACGCTATCGGTAAAGTTCGACCGGTATTTGCATTGTGCCAATATGTAGTATTGAAGTATAATGCACGTATTTTATTTTAGAGACAATGGCAACACCCGCAGTAATTGCATCAGATGCGGTGTGGCCAATAATAGCAGCTATTGACTTTGGAGCATCATATTCCGGTTATTTCTATGCGATAAATAATACGAAAAAACTAACGGTAGGTTACACGGGTACAGTTTTACTATTTACTATAGAGAGGTCCAATCCATTAAATACCTGGGTGTTATTTTCCCTTATTTAAATATACTTAAGGTAACGTATGTTTTAGTGAGTTCGTATTATACGTGTAGAAGATGTGTGCGTCAACATTGTAAAGACAAAACACTAGCAATACCTTATGAATGAAAAAGATTATATGTGATACGACCGGGAAAATGATACCATCATACACACTAAGATGAGTTTTGTTCAGGTTTAAAGTAAACACACGTTAATACCATAAAGCTACGGTCGATTCAGGGTATCAAATTGAATTGAATGTTGTGTAACGTCTCATCAACACAGTATAGGTATAGCCGCACCACAGAGAGGGGAAGAATACATAGGAATCCGGGAAAAGATTCCTATGGTTCTTTAATGTGCTCGGAGGATAGACCGATACACGCCCGGTTTACGTACCCATCCGACGGACGAGGCTTAGGGAAAGTGTCTTGCCCAAGACCGACGAAACTCAGTGGCACCACGGAGGATTGAACCCGAAGCCTCCGGTTACAAATCCGCTGCATTACCGACTGCGCCACGCCAGCCCTCGATTCAGGGTATCACGGTGGTTATTAAAATACAGTAAGTTTACATGGAATGTGTCTGTTATGCGTTTAGTATTTTGTTAATGCCTTAGCTTTGCAAAAAACGTATGCAAGTAATTGTAATGGGGGCACCAGTCGAACAGGAAATGTATTATTAACAAACGCATTTAACCAAAAACACGCATCAATAGAACATGAGTAAAAAATCCAATATGGCGTCATCGGTCAAAGGTCATATGGGGAAAACATTACAATGCATCCAATGTAAACAATATGATAGATGTGTGCATCTATCGCGTTTGCAGGCATTTACAATTGATTTTGTGTGTTACTATAATTTGATCGCTTATTAAACGATAAATCATACGTTAATTTTGCTAAAAGTGTTATTGTCTAGGCCAAATAAGTGTTTAAAAATATTAAATGGGAGATTTTTCATACCAATATAGAACAGTCAAATGTTAAGATTTTCAATATTTTTGCGCAGTGTATGAATATAGATATAAAAATCGAACAGGATAAGCAGCGACAAGTGGTTCACAGTTCGTACCTATAGGGATATCAACAATTTGTCTATAAACGGTCGTTCCATACTTGATGAAAAATAACTAACACGATGATGAGTGCTTCACAAACTTCTTGGCAATTGTGGAACAGGTCGGAAAAGAGATTCAATACATCGTCTATCACTCAACTTCTAGTTTGCGAGAGAGAGAGAGATTTAATACATCGACTATCACTCTACGTTTCGTTTGCAGAGAGAGAGAGAGAGAGAGAGAGAGAGAGAGAGAAAAAGCTCTTAATATTTTTCACACCAGTAATTGTTACCCTTCTCAAACATCTTCCCATTCAACTCTGACAAAAGAGGGTAAATTTCTCTCCATGTCTAAATTAATGCATATGCCTGCCCTACATTCATATGAATTAATTATGAAGTTTCCATTTGACATGTTTGATACACTAAACTATCTTTTTTATAAAGAATGCTGTGAGAAATTTCTACACAGTATATCAGTCTCATACAATGTTTAAAACGTCATATTATAAATTAAATTGCCATGCTACATAGGCATTTATATTACATAATGCACTTCCTGGTGTTGTTGTAGCACAGACCGCTGGCTCACAAAAATCAGCCAGATACACATCATTCCATTTAGACCTGCATGTGCTTATCTGAATGGTGGTCTGATGCTGATAAGAAAGTCCCTTAGGCTTGGGATTTTCACATATGAAGCTCAGGTGAGAGAAGAGAAAGAACCCTTTAATGTAAACCTCTGGCAAGACTTTATACCTTAATCAACCGATTTTGCCAGTATTAAGTCAATCTAAAGTAAGTTTGAAATCAAATAAAACAAACACAAAGATTAAGTTATAATGTCATACTTTCTGCTGGAGTAAGATTTTGAAAAAGCATAGTCTCACAGTTTAATAATAATGGAGGTTATTAAATATCTACATCTGCAAATGAAGTAGGGATATTCCCCTGATTTAGATGGGTTTGCATCAGCACTCAATTGAATTTAGCAATTCTTTGGTGATCTTTGTAAGCTCTTCTTCCAAATACTGCCACTTGGCTGTAGCGCAATATTTAACTGATTAATTACACAGAAATAAAGAACATGATAGTTAATTTTTAATCAATAAATCTATAAAACTAAACAATCGATTGACAATTCCTGTGAAATAAGTGTCTGTGGATTATATGTGAGTAGTTTCTATCAATTTGTAAAAGCATAAAATAGAATAATATATTCCATATTAGTCTTACCAGAACACCTTTTACCAGACAACCACATGCCGCACATACCACACATAATGACATTATGAAGAGAAAAAACTAGTCAGCTCAGTAAATGTGTTGCCTAGCAATGCTGCCTTGTTGGTTAGAGATTAATCCATGGTAGGGATTTCTTTATTTGCACTGTCCCGTTTTATTGGGTTGACGGTAGGGTAAGTGTACTATTTGGTGCACCCTAGAACGTGGTTTAAACCCCCAGCGGCCTTCCAAGGCTGTAGCCCTATTGTCAACCGTTTTATGTTTTTGATGTTTGTGGTGTCTTATTTGGCCCTTTATTCGTTTTTAAATTTGTTCTTTGTTTCTGTGTGTGTTTGTGGTTGACTGTCGTCCTTCAATGCTGCTTTTCCTGTTCGATTTTTAAATCTATATTTACTTTCAGGATAGTGTTGTTTGTGCCGTGTGGCGACCGTAGAAAGTCTCCCCGTAAATCCAATCAATAGTGTAATATTTTCATCCCACAGGGATTTATGACAATCATTGATCCAGTTCTTTCTCAAACACGTGTGTTTCATATACGGTGTTGAAGGTTTTGTGCTCATCGAAATTTTGCAGTTTTTATTAAGGTTTTCCTAAACTGTCCTCGTGATCTAGTACTAGTTTTAGACCCCTTTTAACCGTCCGTAAATTTACAGATATTATTTCTGATGGATCGTTGATACTATTTCGTATCTATAATAACTTTTAATTTTCCCTTATTTCCCTTTTCACAGAATGGTATTACTTTCTAAATTACATAAATTATATGAGTCTACTAGTAAAACACTTACAATAAATATTACTCCTCTTCGATTACACTCTGCGTCATCAATTCAAATTCCACAATAACTCTTCTAAACTATATGTACGCCTTACACCTTTAAATCCTCATTCGGCAACCTCGTTTCATGTTCCATCTAATAATATTACCAGGATTTTTAATAATGGATCAAAAGTTTCAGTTACTCCTCTAAGATCACCTGTTTTGAGGAAATACCATATAAAGTCTCCTTTCAGAAATCGTTTAGTTCATTCAAGACGCAGGGTGTTTCCCTATATTAATAAGTGCAATGATAAGAGGTGCAGTTATTTATCTTGCAAGTCGACCATTATAACAGCTGTTAATGATAGAATGTTTAATGTATGTCTAGCTTCAAATGTTGATTAAACGGACATCTCAGGTCATTTATGTTTTGACTTGAAATGCACCACGTTGCGATATACAATATGCTGGACAAACAGGTCAATCTTTAAAAGTTATCTTTAAAAGTTCGATTTCGCGAACATAAATATAATGCAGGTAATCCTAAAAAGTTTAAAAATTACTTGTACCAACACTTTCGTCAATAAGGTCATACTTTTAGTAACGTTGAAGTTCAACTGGTTGAATATATAATTTCTGATATTGATGCTACTAAAAGCTTTAAAATAAAAACTAGACATATAGCAGAACTTAAGTGGATGAAACATTTACAGACACCATATCCACTCGGCCTTAATGACAATATTTATCAACAAGGACACATTTCAAATGATCCTAATATTGACATATTTTCTATATGTCCTATTCGAAAGCGTAACTCTAGGTCTCATGGTCGTAGGCGTAATGGTAACATCAAACGTAATTCGCGTGTAATTATTTCATTACTGTTTTTAAACAGTCTGGAAAGCACTCTGTGCTTTCACGGCTCACCTCTCTGTCCAATTCTTCACTTATGTTGATCGACGAGGAAGCAGACAAAATATCTATTCGTACAGATCCAATGTATAACACTGCTTCCATAATTCAAAGCTACACACAAAATGTTCATCGACCCCATATTGACAAGGAGTCTGATCACGTCGGGCATTTTCTAAAAATACTGTATCTTAATAAAGGTATTGATTTCATTTTTTTTAGAGATAATCATGTAGTTGATTTTATCCCTAAATTTTTGAAAAATTCAGAAAGTCCTGTAATTTGTTATAAGTATAAAAAAAAACTATAAGAAATATTATTTTCAACTACAACAAAATAGTTTCTGACCTTTATATAGTAAATAACACTCCTAAGGAATGTGAATGTAACACATCACAATTTTGCTATGCTGCAGCAGGTCATGTCTCGACTGGTAATTTTGATATTGTTGATAAACGTATTCAACATCTGTTTTCGAAAGGTCCTAAGTATAGAATACCTTCAACTATCGATTGGAATGCCTGTCGTGTTCAGATCGCTCAATCCATTGACGATTTTAGTATAAAATGGTGTCGTAGAGAACGTGCGGACCCAAACTCTCTTTCTACTTGAAAAAAGTCAATTTTTAAAATTATAGATACACGTATTAATTTTTGCGTCAATGTTTCATCTCTAGAACTCGGTAGCACTAATTCGTATACCCCAGTTCCTTCTACTGAGGATGATGTTGTTTCGACACATATCACTCGGTGCACTACTTGCAAGGCTGAGGTAGGCGAGTACATAGAAATCCGTATAAGCCCGCTTTATTTCGAATTCTAGTTCCTGCACCACCACAAACATCTCCAAACTTTTAACTTCTTGTCTTACTGCCGTTAAAGATCAAGTATAACAATATTGTGATAAAACTTCTGAAAACGCTGGGATTATTTTTTTTGGTTTATAATTAATTCAAGAGACATTCTTGATAACATTTGCAATAAACGTCAAGTTTCATCTTGTAGCAATTATGACTCTACACTATATACAACCTTATCACATCGCCTTATCAAAGACAAGCTTATTGCTATTATTAAAAAAAACATTCGCTAGGGTAAATACTAAATTGTTCGCCTGTAATAATATTAAATCGTTTTTACTAACGGCTGTTTAGACAATTACACTATGTGGACTTGCCAAGAAGTTTGTGAAACACTCATCTTCCTATTAGATAATATCTTCGTCAGGTATGAAACGGCCGTTTATAAACAAATTGTTGGTATCCCTGTGGGTACGAACTGTGCACCACTTATCGCAGATTTGTTTTTATATTGCTATGAAAGAGATTTCATGTTGAGTCTTTCACCAGATACTCAGGAAGATGTTATTGAGGCAGTTAATGACACTTCTTGGAATCTGGATGACATATTAAACATTGACAGCCCCTTCTTTTCTACTATGGTTAATAATATATACACTAAAGGACTTCTACTTAACAAAGCTAATATTTCTGATAGTAATGCTTCTTTTTTGGATTTACATCTCTCGATTGAAAATGGTGAAATAATTAGCAAAATGGATGACAAGAGAGATGATTTTAATTTTGATATTGTTAATTGTCACCATTTAGATGGTGATGTTCCCCGAGGAAATTCTTTTGGGGTCTTTGTGTCTCAACTTATTCGTTTATCTAGAGCTTGTACTCGAGTTGAGGTCTTTAATATTCGTAATATTTGTATAGCTAAAAGCTACTCCATCAGGGTTACCGTTACCATAAACTTCGTCAATCGTGTGCAAAAGTTTATTATCCTAATCCTGATCTTCTTTCCAAATATAGTTAAAAACTCTTCTGCGACAAGGACTATCACGACCAGACTTCTATGGTGACATGACTTACAAACTTCGTAAGATCATTGGTCAATATCACTTTCATATTATCTTTGTAAAACTTGTTAAAAAGATTATCAAAAGAGGTTATGACCCTATAATTTTGCAACGCACTGCCTGCTTGGTGGTTGGCCCATTTACAGTTTGCCACTATGTTTCCGTTGTGATTGTACGATGACCGAACAGGCTGTGGAGCCTATGATGACGTCTACTTAAAGCCCAAAAGGGCAGTGACGTTTGTTGTTTGTCTGCAGTCTTGTCTTGTCCTCAATGGTTTATTCTCTTGTTGCTCTGGCCTTTGCCAAGTCATTGAGTACCTTCTTGAGTACCTTGTGTTTAACTTATATTGCCTATTAATGCTGCCTTTTTAGTTAGAGAATAGTTCATGGCGGCGATTTCTTTATTTACACTGTCCCGTTTTATTGGGTTGACAGTAGCGTAAGTTTAAGATTTGTTACACCCTAGAACCTGGTTTAAACCCCCAGCGGCCTTTTTTGCCACTGACCGTTCCAAGGCTTTGGTGTTTGTGATTTCTTATTTGGCCTTTTATTCATCTTTAAATTTATTCTTGGCTTCTGTGTGTGTTTGTGGTTGATTGTCGTCCTTGAAATCTGTTTTTCCTGTTCGATTTTTATATCTATATTCAATGTAATATTTAGTGTCAGGAAAACAGTTTATTTGGACATATACAATAATTTATGCAGGCTATCTGTATTTGGATGATACAATTTGTTATGTAAATATGAATCAAACCAAGTTTTTGTAAAATCATATTTGGGGGCTACATTAAACAGGTAAGAAGTCAGATATGAGACATAAATTGAATACCAAAATGAAAACACACCCACACATGTATTACTTCATGTTAATGCTTGACTTTTATTCTTAGATATGAAATACCTAATATACACATTTAAGTATAGGACCATGTGTAAAGAAATACATAATATTTATATAGTTTAATTGCTGTTTATTTAATATTTAGCCTATTAATTTGCTGCTATTCATACTAATTTAAAATATTGTCATCAATATTCAAGTCAATTAATGTTCACAAATACAAATATAATTAAAAATAATGTAGATCTACATTGCATTCAGCATTCTTATTTTAATATCAGTATTTTATAATTTTAATGAATTAGTACTTCAAAGATACATTAACTGTGATAATAAATTCATAAAGCAGTGTCATACAGCTAATATGTTGAATATATATTCCTTCCTTTCAAACATTGAATATATTTGAAGGAAGTTGATTTCTTATCAAGCCACTTTAATATAGATTCAATGTACTAAACTGTATCATTAATGCTTTGTTGCAGCAGACTGAAAGAAGAAAATCTTCATTTAGTTTGCTTATTTAATGTCAGTTGACTTTATAACAGTATACAGTTATTTAAACAAAATGAAACAAACTATGTTCTGTCTCTCTCTTAAAAGCACATTCCATTGTTACAATAGAATAAAGAAAGGACAGAGAGAAGAAAAGAAAGTGTTATAGTATAGGTTATATATTTAGAAGCTTCTAAATATACATCGTCGAAACCCACGTTTGATTGATTACGTTATACTCAATTCGTGATGGTGGAGAGTAACGGAACAAATCACACGGGGGTATCCGACGATGCTAAATATATAACCTATACTATAACACTATATTTTCTTCTGAAAATGTATTACTCAGTTAATTCGTTCATAACATTATTGTTAACAAGCTCCATATCTCCTTTTTGAGTCCCTGTCACTATAAGATCAGTTATCTAATATATCTACTTTCTCTGTATATTCCTCCAACCCCTCCCCAACCCGGGCCATCCACCCATCCACCCCATCGTCCTGCTCACAAGTACACAAATTAACCACAATAAAGTCGAGACTGTTTATAACAACAAACTTATGTCATGATCAC
Source organism: Cyrtodaria siliqua (assembly GCA_037043455.1). Classification (NCBI taxonomy): domain Eukaryota; kingdom Metazoa; phylum Mollusca; class Bivalvia; order Adapedonta; family Hiatellidae; genus Cyrtodaria; species Cyrtodaria siliqua. The sequence goes on from JAWPHD010004007.1 coordinate 117,976, forward strand.
ACTGTTTTTTTTTCCCATTTTTTTATCTTCTTGTTAGATGTTCCTGTTTGTATTTCGATGTATTTTCCCAATTAAACATGTGTTGTTCTTTTAGTAAAACTATACCATTTCAATAAAAGTAATTATTTTGACCAGCAATATACTCAATAACTATTTTAAAATCAATTTATTTGAATTTTTCGCGGAGCGGGTACTTTCGTTTTCAGCGCCGGTAAAACAGAAAGTTACTACGGGCGCAATCGTTGTTAAAATATGTCACTAATTCATTGAAATTTTTCAAAGTGGACTAGGTATAGTAAAAAAACACTGAAGCATGTATCTGGGCGTTTAGTTTGTTAATAGTTCACATTTATTTTCCATTATCGGGTTTATAAAACCCCGTAGTCATTACGCCGTGCTGTATTTACATGTTGAAATTGTCAATGATGTAAGCGGTTTTTCCCCTATAACCTTTGACCTGGTCGCTTAAACTGGAAGTGTTGATTCACTATAACAGACAAATAGGGACAAATAATAAAGTAAGTAAAGTACGGGGCACCAACAAACATAAAATGGTTGACAACATGGGGTGCCTCCTTGGAACGATCAGTGGCAAAATGGTCTCTGGGGTTTTAAACCAATTTAAATATGAGTTTGAAGTTGATTTTTTCTTTGCTAAATACTTTTCTGAACTTCTTTAAAACTGAAATATTCGTGTAATATCAGCTATGCGTGCAACTTCTTAAAAACAATCGAGTTCAAATGCGGATATTATTAAATATTTTACATAAACGCAGAATGGTAAATCGCCTCTAACCCCTTTCATAACAACAACATTTTATATCCTGAATATTATTAATGATCTAAGTTTGAGAAGAAGGAAACAAAATTTGACATTTCTCGCCCAAAATTATAACAAAAACTGCTCTCAGCTGAAATTTAACCCGTTTTTACGAGACATTATAAATTAATGCATCCTAATTTAAACCTATACTTAATGCGCTCACCTCATTTCGTTTAGTTGCATTATATAATGTATACACTGGACGACTGCAATTGCTTAAATGACTTATCCTTGACATTCCAAACATGTTGACCAAAATCCAAAGACTTTTTTGTATATCAATCACTAAAATTATATAAGTGTTATAATTTATCTAAGAAAACACATCTACTTAAAAGCTTTAAAATGTGTTTTTGTGAACGCGTTATTTTGCTGTTTAACCGTATCTACAATGTATCGTGAAATACACATAACAATGACAATGTTATTGACATCAGTGAGTACATAGAGTTTAATTTCCAGTGCTTTTGAGATATCGGAAATATTTCTCAAGGGAGAGAAATTGCTCCGATATAAGAACTAGTGGTTTAGAACGAGCTCTTATATCGGGTCAATTTTTCTCCTGAGGGAAATATTTCCGGTATCTCAAAAACACTGGTTATTAGACTATATATTACATATTTTGTGATGATTTAATCGGAAAAAAAATCTATGTTTTTTTTTTTTTTCTTTCAATCCTTTTTTTGTTCTTAGTTCGCAGTGGTACATACGCCTTTTACACCAGTTTGCACGAGAACGCCAATACGACGTTACGCCATACAAACAAAAGTGGAACTGGAACTTTCGTACATTTGCGTAATCGGTATTTCCTAGTGGCGGAATCTGACGACAATCGGAACGTCATTTGGCGATCCCGCCACTGACGGAAAAGGCCGAGCAATGTTCCGTACTGCGAAATAACTCCACTGGGAGATATTTCGCAGTAGAGCACACGAGTAGATATAGATATTCTATTCCCAGTATTTCCTATACAAATTACAGACAAATAAAAAATTTGAGTAGTATATCCTCCAGAAGAGTGGGGTATCTCATAAAAAGGTATCAAGGATTTTGACCCCTTACATTGTCGCAGTCCTAATAGTCCAGTACCACGTACACTGTATTGTTGAGAAACGTAACTCAGCACAGCTGTACACATTCTTTCAGTATTACAGATTAAGCATTAACATTGCTAGGATGTACACAGTTTAAATACTCTATTTCAATCTATTTCAATCATTTCATACGTAGATATAAAAATCAGGAAAAGCAGCATTCAAGGTCGACAGTCAACCACAAACACACACAGAAACAACGAACGACCTCATGAATGAATACAAGGCAAGATAAGACATCACAAACACAAAAGGGTTGACAATAGGGCTACCGCCTTGGAACGGTCAGTGGCAAAAAAGCGCTGGGGGTTTAAACCAGGTTCAAGGGTACACCAAACCTCACCCTTACTCTATTATCTTCCCAATAAACTGGACAGTGTAAATAAAGCTATCTCCGCCAGGTTATAATCTCTAACAAACAATGCAGCATTAATAGGCAATGTAGGTAAAACACATAAATGATCATGTATATATAATATTAAAAGCAAATCCTCGAAAGCCACATAATAAGTACCCAATGACTTGGCAGAAGCCAGAGCAACCAGAGAACAAACCATTTAGGGTACGACAAGACAAGATTAAAGACAAACATCAACCGCTACCGTCATAAATCATAAAGCGGACACAGCTTCACACAGTCCCCTAGGTCAATATCAAAAGTAGGTAACATGCTTAGTTTGAACTACGTTAATTATATCAAGTTAATAAAATAGTTAAATTCCCGTTCATTCCCATTAGCATTCGAACCCAAAGTATTATCTTGATGTTGAGGTAAAAACTAGTGCCGACTTTAATTAAATCATATCAAGTACAGATTCGGCAGAATTGTCAAATAACAAACATATGGATCTACTGAAAGACGCGGTGTATGTAATTCCCTTCCATGTCCGAAAGGAAATATAAATTGTACTAAATAATTCAACTAAGCTACATCTAAAAAGTTAAATTTTACGATTGTTTTTTAGTCTTGCCCTGACATTTTACCGCTTGATAATTTTGATTTCTTTTCAATTTGATTTAAAGGCAGGTATACCGGGCCAACAATTAAGGTTGGTTCTCAAACCAGAGGCGACTTCCGTGTATTGTCAACACATAAAAAAGAGTATGATAATGGACCTTTGGAAACGGCCGAGCACGACACATATGAAATATTGCAGTCTCGGTTTGATTGAGACTGTTCATGAGTGGTAGTGAAATATGCTAGCTACCGCTCACGCCCTCTAGCCCCGGGTTGAGCAGAACTCAATATTAATAAAATCAACAGCACAAAATGTTAACCATCTCGAAGATGGCATGCATATGGCGGTGGACATGGAGTCACCATTCTTAAATGTATTCCCCATGTCGTACGGCGTATGGTCCCAGTATCTAATAAAATGAAATGCCCCGAAGAGCAAAATAAACATAATGGAATTTAGTTGGGAGCAGCGGTTATGAAGCCTGCTTATAAAAAGCAGACAACATATCCTATGAGTGGTTAAACAATACCCAGAGCCTTTTATCTGCCGGGGTAGTGGAAACACCGAATCAAAAATTAAGTAAGAAAACAAAAGAAATTGAAAATGTACCACCGATAACTAAATATAAGTATCGGGATCAGCGATCTCCAAAGATCGAATGAATAACAGTACTGATTGCAAGCGCGGGGAGACGTTTTACTGCCGCCACACTGCACAAGCAACGCAACTGTGCTATAAAAAAGAGTATGATAATGGACCTTTGGAAACGGCCGAGCACGACACATATGAAATATTGCAGTCTCGGTTTAATTGAGACTGTTCATGAGTGGTAGTGAAATATGCTAGCTACCGTTCACGCCCTCTAGCCCCGGGTTGAGCAGAACTCAATATTAATAAAATCAACAGCACACAATTTTAACCATCCCGAAGATGGCATGCATATGGCGGTGGACATGGAGTCACCCTTCTTAAATGTATTCCCCATGTCGTACGGCGTATGGTCCCAGTATCTAATAAAATGAAATGCCCCGAAGAGCAAAATAAACATAATGGAATTTAGTTGGGAGCAGCGGTTATGAAGCCTGCTTATAAAAAGCAGACAACATATCCTATGAGTGGTTAAACAATACCCAGAGCCTTTTATAGGCCGGAGTAGTGGAACCACCGAATCAAAAATTAAGTAAGAAAACAAAAGAAATTGAAAATGTACCACCGATAACTAACTATAAGTATCGGGCTCAGCGAACCTCCAAACATAAACCTGTTTCAGAAAATAGAAGAAACACCTATTGACTATTTTTAAGTTGGATTCCTTTACGTTGTGGTAGACATGGGAGGTACACATCTAGACTCAGGTGTGAATTAATCATTTGCTAATATACTATGTCCATCTGCAGTGCCTGCTATATATTTTTTATAACCGGATAGAGATATTTCTGCATTAAAATGAGGATAACATTTAATAAGATTTTTTTATTCTTATTAAATGAAGTATTTGTACTGTTATAAATATCTATTCGTCAGCTTTAAATGTGCGTTCGATAGGTTATGATAATAATGTTGCGATTTATTTATTTTTGTGTATGTAGCTGTTTCTTTCAGGAATTCACCGATTTTACAAACTGTGTGCATTCTTAAATTGCTTAATATAATTAGAGTATTATCGACTTATATCGTACATTAATGTCAGAAAACAAGTTTCGACTGTTTTGAAGTAATTGTATTGTTTCTGTGTTTAATTTTGGTTATTTGTAGTTTCAAACCTTGTAAAAATTAAAGTCAGTTTTGCCATATTAAACAATATGCAACTGTTCATGTTTAATGACCTGGGCCCGTATTTATATAGCAACTGAAGTGGAAAATATTGCTTAAGTCAGAATTTAAGATATTTACATATTTGTTAAATCTCATTTTTAACCTCCCATGGACACAACAATCCATATATTTTAAGATAAATTTTAGTTGTAGATTTTATTTTACCGTAACCTTATTAGCAATACTAAGAAAACGTCTTAAATCGATATATAAAATGTGTTTAAAAAATTGATAAAATTTGACTTAAAGCTACAGAGTCCCTATATCAATCGATTTCTTCTTTGTAGGCGTGTCTTTATTTGTAACTTCATGTTCACCAGCTCATGTCGAAATCGGGTATTTAAGCGAGCAAATATAGCGCAAGAAATCATTTACTGTATATACATCGACCACTGCACATCGTACCTATTAACAGGTAACAGTAATTTTTACAGAAAAAAAAAGTTAGCAGCTTCTTTCGGGGCTCGAACACACGACCTTCTGATTTCAAGTCCTGAGCTCTATCCACCGAACTCAACCGCTACTTGAGAAAATAGTATACTAACTACCATATATTATGAGGCAAAATAACTTAACATATTTGAACGCAACTAAAGATGGATCAATAAATATGCAGTCCATATTGTCGCACGTGTAAATTAACATTGACTGGTGTAATACTGTATCTTATCAATATGAAACTAATACTTCGCCTCAAATCAACCATATCTCGACTTGTTATTTAGCGCTTGATGAGTTTGTGTGCGCGCTCTTGTTATTACGTAATGCCTATTTAGTGTTAAAAATGCTACAAAATACCACTAAATAGCAGTGGTCTAGGGGTTCAGCGTACATCTTTCAAATCTTACAAGTGCAAGGCTGTGGTTCAAATCCATTCCGGGCAACTATTTTTTTCATCACATATATTCTGGAGCCGTATGTTTATCGATGTTACCTGTACGGAGGCTAAATAAAAATGTGAAATTTTACGTATCGATTTCTCCTTATATACCGACTTTTGGGGTGTTCGTCGATTTGAAACTACTTCACACGTGACTCATTCATATTCATGAGTTATTACCAGTTAAAATAGGGACTGTACAGCTTTAAGTTAAGATATTGCTAAGAAGCTTATGAATACGAGCCCAGTAGTTAGCTATATTACGTAACACATACGAAATGATATTTACAAATTCCTGCTAGTATTGTGTTTTGGGTAATCACAGTAATTATTCATGCATCACTACCTTCTTCTCTCGTCTGTAAAGGTTACCAATAGACCCTTCTTAATATTGCCTCATGAATATTCATAACAGTTTCCAGAACGAGGCTGAGTTTGCAAACATCTCTGTAGCAGAAGCCAGCGTCCTTAGAGATAATGGCAATTTCATACAGTGACAGAGATATTTCTCTAATTCCAAATATTTCTGTTGCATTTGTTGAACATTATAAGATACCAAAAAGTCATCTGATGATAAATACATTAGCAAGGGATATAAATAGTATAGTGAGGGATATATTCAAGATCTCAAAGGTAAGAAACCATGCATTATACTGATCACATTAATCTAGGTTACTAGTACAATTTAGTGGTGAGAATCAGGATTCAGTTACAACCAATTAATCTTCATTCTGCAAGCACTTGTTTTATAAGGTCTGCAGGGTCAATGCTGTTATATAAAGCATTTATTACTCATCCAATTTATAGGAAATGCTATTCAATGTTCTGTTGATAACGAATAACAAGTAGTTCAATTGTTGACCCTAAATTCCTGATTTTATCATATTAGATACACTATTACTCCCTGGGGAATCTCTGCAGGTTGGTACAATCATACCGTGTTTCATGTAATAAACACAAAATAGTCTAAAATACCTATTACATCCACTTCAAATTATAACTATCAGTGTTTTTCTTTCAGTGATAGCAGTTGGACTTGGTTCACGAGTATCAGGGAAAAGTTTCAGATCCCAAAGGAAAACGAAAAGCCACATCAATTATCAGTAAGCATATGTATTTATTGTTTTTAAAATAAACAAAAAGTCTAGATTTTAAAAACAAATTTAAAGCCAAGCGATAATACACATGTTAATGACGACAATAACATTAACAGTTCTTGTATTGCGAATATCATAACTAATTTCATTTAGAATATGAAACTATTGACATTTATTATTATAAAAAAAAATCTTTCATTTTCGGATAAACTTCCTTGTAAGAGAAGCAAATTAGCCGTCCATATCATTGGCAAATTGCTCATGCGTTATTGGATTGTCAGGAGCATGTGGACATATTGTTGCGGCCCTATATCAATTGTCCAACTATATAAAATTGGGCCTGAAGGCACTGCCTGAAGATATTGCCAAAACATCCCAACCCCAAACGTGGCACACACCTAGAGGGGAAAAGATGCATGGCAAAGCCGTCCAAGATCTTGAGATAAGTGGCTATTCCAGGTCGGGGTCCTTGGGCGGAAGTATTAAATCCACCTTGTACAACCCAGTAAGAGATAATGGGGTCAACTGGAAAGACCATATCGAAAAATTGAAATCTGTGGACAAAAGAATACTAATTATGCCAGCTATCCGCCAGAATATATTGGATACAGTTGATACAAAGTTCGGAAAAGTCCCCAAAGGGTCCGTTTTGAGTTATCATTTAAAAGTAGAAAGTGACTGTATCATAAACCTATACGATGGAACTCCGTTTCCTCAACTACCTGCTACAAATCAGATGTTAAATGAAGTGGACATTGTGCTGGATTCAAAACAAACAACAGACTTTGAAACTATAAAACTTTCATTAGTTGAAGTAGCTAAATTTGAAAAGCTCGCACGACTACAGAGTAAATCTCCTCTATGGTTTAGCTTAAGAAAAAAACGTTTAACACAATCAAAAATAGGTTAAATTTTCAAGAGAAGGAAAAACATCAACACACTTTTGGATAGATTGAAGTCAACGCGAAATTTCACAACAGCTGCAATGTGGGCTGTATTGCATCTGAACCATTGGCTGCAGCTGCTTATTCAGACTTCAAGGAAAAGAAGATCAACCTGTACCCTTGCGGGGTTTTAATAAGCCATTGGGCCCCATGGATTGCTGCCAGTCCCGACAGGAAGGTATTTGATCCAGCAAAGTACCAGCGTTTGGGATTCTAGAAATAAAATGCCCCCAGGTTGGTTCAGTGCTTGAAGCTGAGTACTTGGTTAAACATGGAGATGAATTAAAGCTGAACCAGACTCATTCATATTAATACCAGGTCTTGACACAGTTGGCTGTTACTGGACTTGAATTGTGTGACCTTTTTGTTTGGTGCGAAATGACTGTCACGTTGAAACAATATATTTCAATCAAAAACTATGGCAAGAGGTGGAGAACAAGATCGATATATTTTACTTCTACCTGTAGATACTCATTGTGAATACCAGACATTTACAAGAGGTCCTTTAGAGTTTGCTAATAAACAAGCAACCGTCCACAGTTGATTGACAATACCAGCAAGACAAATTGGTATTGGATTATCAAATAAATGATTTTCCTTGATTCCTTTGTTCATTCTTTCTATGTGTATTCTTAATTTCGCTATTTGTTCAGTTTCCTCAATTTCATCAATGGTAAACTGCTTTTTACAACTGAGAAAATGGGGAATATTTAAAGTGATTCCTTTTTCTGCTAAATATTTGCGCAGTGTAAAACCTTTGTCTGCCATCACATCGTCGCTTTCCTCTAGAAGGTGTAGTAAGCCGGAGAATCTAGTGATTTCCACATCAGACATAGACCCTGTGTATAATGGAGATATAAAGGAAACTGATCCATGAGGAGCAATGCCCAATAAACATTAAACTGTATTTGCACATTTGTAGCTTGACTGTGAATTAAATACAAGAGATGAGGGTTGCTGTGTTTTAAGCTCTGTACAATCTATTATTACCCTTGTTTGCGGATAGACGTTTTTAAAACACTTTAGCATATGATGTTGTATTACATCACGTGATAGCCATATTGAGATAGAACCTAAAACAACATACAAAACGTTTGCCCATGTAACAGTTTTTCTACTTACAGTGGCAACTGAAACATAAAAAAGAACACTTTAATTTTATTCAAACAAGCCAGGACGCAATCTACATGTACTAAAGAATATAAACATTTCATCTTTAAGAAGCATATTTCGCTTTCTTTCGTTGAGTTTGTTGGCTGATAATATGCACTTTGCATATTACTTGCAGAAGGCTGAATACATTGAACAAATGTTAAAATAGCGTGATATGTGGGAAATCTAGTGTAAAAATTTATCATAGCATCATCATTGGAAAATATATTTAAACCAAATCTTTCTAAATCTATCTTTTTCTCAGCGAGGCACATTGTTCTGTTTTGTCCCTCAATTGATCCTCCAGATCTGCTATCTTCGAGTCTTCTTCTTCTGTAACACTACAACTATGTCCATCGCAACTTCAACGTCCATTTCTTTCTCATCACCAGAGTTGTAATCCAAACTGAAAAGTATAGGATGTGAAACTGAATAATTGCTAATCGGGATTACTGGTAGAAAGTATCTTTCTAAGAAAGTATCTTAGAAAATTGACTCTAACCGTCACTTAAAGTGATATGTGCGGAAACAACATCATCCTCAGTAGAATTAACTGGAGTATACGAATTGGTGCTGCCGAGTTCCAGAGACAAAACGTTGACGTAATGTAGGCGTCAAACAATAATTACATTATTAGCTGCTTTATCTGCAGGAACTAAAACAAATTTATTATGAAATTCCTGAATTCCCGATTTTAGATTACGAAAGGAAAACCTAGGTCTCGGAGGTAGTAAAGAGGGGTTAGAATTATAAAAGTTAATACGTGTATCTATAATTTTAAGAATATACTTTTTCCAAGTAGAAAGCGAGTTTGGGTCCGCATGTTCTCTACGACACCATTTTATACTAAAATCTTCAATGGAGTGGGCGATCTGAGCACGACAGGCATTAAAATCAATAGTTGAAGGTAATCTATATTTAGGACCTTTCGAAAACAAATGCCGAATACGTTTATCAACAATATCAAAATTACCAGTGATGACATGACCTGCTGGAGCATAGCAACATTTTGATGTGTTGCATTCACATTCCTTAGGAGTATTAAGTACTATATCAAGGTCAGAATCTATTTTGTTGTAGTTGAAAATAATGTTTCTAATGGACTGTTTATACTTATAACAAATTACAGGACTTTCGGAATTTTTTAAATATTTTGGGATAGAATCAACTACATGAGTATCCCTAAAAATACTAGGCATGTCAATGAAATCAATACCTTTATTAATATAAAGTAGTTTTAGAAAATGCCTGACGTGATCAGGCTCCTTGTCAATATGGGGTCGGAGAACATGTTGTGTGTAGCTTTGAAATATGGTAGCAGTGTTATACAAGGGATCTGTACGAATGAAAATTTTGTCGGCTTCCTCGTCGATCAACTTTAGTGAAGAAATAGACAAAGAGGTAAGCCGTGAAAGCATAGAGTGCTTTCCAGACTGTTTAAAAATAGTATGTAAATCAGCGACAGAAATAATTACACGCGATTTACGTTTGATGTTACCATTACGCCTAAGACCATGAGACTTAGATTTACGCTTTCGAATAGAAAATATAGAAAAAATGTCAATATTAGGATCTTTAGAAATATTTCCTTCTTGATAAATATTGTCATTAAGACCGAGTGGGTAAGGTGTCTGTAAGTTTTTTATCCACTTAAGTTCTGCAATGTGTCTAGCTTTTATTTTGAAGCTTTTAGTAGCATCATTATCAAAAAATAAATATTCAACTGGTTGAACAGTTACGTAATTGAAATTATGACCTGACTGACGAAAGTGTTGGTACAAGTAATTTTTTAACTTTTTAGGAATACTTGCATTATATTTGTGTTCACGAAATCGAACGTTTAAGGATCGACTTCTTTGTCCAACATATTGTATACCGCAAAGTGGTGCATTTCAAGTCAGAACATAAATGACGTGAGTAGTACGTCAATCAACATTTGAAGCTAGACATACATAAACAATCTACCATTAACAGCTGATTTAATGGTGGACTTGCACGATAAATAATTGCAACAACTGCACCTCTTAGCATTGCACTTATAAATAGAGGGAAACACCCTGCATCTTGAATGAACTAAATGATTTCTGAAAGGAGACTTTACATGGTATTTCCTCAAAACAGGTGATCCTAGAGGAGTAACGGAAACTTTTGAGCCATTATTAAAAATCCTAGTTATATTATTAGAAGGAACATGAAACGAGGTTGCCGAATGAAGATTTAAAGGTGTAAGGCTTACATATGGTTTAGTTCTAAGAAATGAAGAGTTATTTTGTGGAATTTGTATTGATGACGCAGAGTGTAACCGAAGAGGTGAAAGTTTTATTTTTAAAGTTTTAGGTAAAAGACTCATAATTGTTTTTATGGAGAGTAATACCATTCTGTGAAAAGCGAAATAAGGGCCAAAAAGTATTTATTAGAGATACGAAATAGAATCGTATCAAAGATCCATAAGAAATAATATTAGTAAACTTACGGACTGTTAAAAGAGGTCCAAAACTCATGTCAGTGTCTAATGCAAGATAATGAGGAAAGTTAAGGAAAACCCCAATAAAATGGGCCAAAATGTCGATGAGCACAAAACCTTCAACGCGGTATATGAAACACACGTGTTTAAGGAAAACTGGATCAATGAATGTCATACAATCCCTGGAGAAGTTACCTAAAAGTTTTCTCTTGTATTTCTTCTAGATTTCACTATCCATTTCTTCCTTTGATCTTTGTCTTTTGGAATTCGATGAACATGTAAATCTTGGTGATATCTACCATCCCCATTACATCCTGGGACACAGCAATGTTGATTACTCCTACCTAATCTACTGCCTGTTTCTACTGTAGTAGCCATTACTGCTGAGTGTGTTTGCAAATACAGCCTCGTTCTGATATTCATGCATACATTTTGAGAGTGGCCTATAGGCAACCTGTATTACAGTCAAACTACAGTATGGCTAATGAGATCAACAATCACAACTGTATGCTTTTTTTTTTGTGTAATGAATTATTTTATTATATCAAATATTACATAATATACAACATACATGTATACGTCATTTTCATTCTTAAGTTGTAGAAATATATTTAAAAAAATCAAGATCAAGGGGTGTAACACAAGGTATGTATTTTTTTTTAAAAGTTACTATGATATACATGTATTCTCCGTGTTTAGCTGAAGCTTACATACACCTCTTACACAACGGTATGTTAATATATATAAAACTTTGAAATTGTATGTATATGTTGATTTTCCCTACGTTCTTTGTATATGTCTATATACTAAGCTTATCAACCTGGAACTATTTTTTACACTGTCCTGTTTTAATGGGATGTCAGTAGTGTGAGGTTTGGTGCACCCTAGAACCGGTTTAAAACCCCAGTGTCCTACTTTGCCACTGACCGTTCCAAGGCGGTAGCCCTATTGTCAACCCGTTTGTGTTTGTGATGTCGTTTGCATTTATTATTACTTTTGCCTTCTTGTTTGTCTGTTTGCGTGTTTGTTTCTGTGTTTTGTGGTTGACTGTCCTCCTTGAATGCTACTTTCCCTGTCCGATCTTTTTATATTCTTTCCAATATTAGCCTTCAGAATAAGGAGAATGTTTGTGTGCCTCCACCGCCTGGTAAACCCTGTATCCATGTTTTCATCCCAGTCAGTAGTAGTGGCAGCGGTTTGGCATCATGACTGCGCATGTTCGGCGCCAGTTTTGTTTTTTAAAAAAGAACATGTTAGGTCACGCGAGGCCTCATTTGCATATTGCATATGAATGTATTGGGTAGAAGGGATTAGTGACAGGATGTTTGGACAAAGGATGTTGCATCAGTCTCCTTAATCCTTTAGCGTACCCACGCGATAGGATGAGTTTCATAGGTTAATCCTACTATTCAGTCGACACTATTGAGAGACAGGATGTCTGAGTTCCTTTTGTATAAATGCCTCAAAGGGGATTACTGTCAGGATGTTCGTACAAAAGGTATTGACATTCAGACTTAATCTGTGGAAATTATTGAGACAGGATGTCTGATTTGAAAACAAGATTTGACATGTTAAAACCTTCTATAAATAGACTTGACGTTGATTTCTATCAATAGCACAAACGGACCCGACCGTAATAGAAAACGTAAACAAAGGACCGGAAACCCTCTATTATACCAACACATTGAACACATGCTTTGACATGTTAGGACTCAGCTGCAGATATTCATAATTATTTATTGGCAGTTAATTCACAAGTGTAACACATGTATAAAAAGTCTTCACAATGACCATTTTGTAGTTGAATCCACGGAGTGGTTTTGTACCGGCCTAATAAAACTCGCATATCCATTCTCATCACCGCCAACACCACCACCAACAACAACAGCACCACCAAACACAACAACAGCAACAACAACAACAACAAGATCAGCAACGACAACAACTACAACAACAACAATACCAACAACAACGACACCCCTACCAACAATTAACCATACCACCATGAACAACAACAACAACATCCAACACCCACTGACATTTCTAAAATTCAAGCAATCTAGACACATCTATGGTCACTTATGATATGTACTCTATCTTTACTAGAAGTCGTATTCTTCATAACAATAATTGTACATGTAATAACATGTATTGTCCAGAGATTGTGATTTTAACTAGGATTAAAAGGTCACTGTAACCATTTCTATACAAAGCTGATCATTTATTTACTTTAAGTATTAAGTCGTCTAGGTAACGGATTAACTTTTGACCATTAGGGGATTAAATCGTAAATGTTACCCGATAGTTATAGAGTCATGTTTATATGTTATACAAATTATATCCGTATATTGTCAACATTTATCTACCTAGCTACATATAATTATATACCAAAATATTCGGAATTTCATAAACAAATGTTAAACCTTTGTTTCGGAAAATAATTTAAAATCAGTTTAACAGGCGTAGGATATTATTTAATGTCTAATGTTAAATTTTATTTCTTTTTTTTTAAATTTCAATTACCAGATTATTGGTGATCCATTTATTCACCCCGTAATAGGTTTGTGAGGTTCGGGGTGGGCCATCCCTCAACAAACCTTACATAAAAAACATGTAATATGCATCTATTAGTCATATGGCGACTTTCCAGCTTCCACTGGTGGAGGAAGACCCCAGGTGCCCCTCCGGGCAATTTTCATGCACGGGCGGGCACCTGGGTAGAACCACCAACGTTCCGCAAGCCAGCTGGATAGCTTCCTCACTCACATAAAGATTCCTAGGCCCCTGAGGGATCGAACCTACAGCGGTGAGGGGCAAGTGATTTCAAGTCAGAGACCTTAACCACTCGGCCACGGACGCCCCAATAGGAAATATAATCAAGTGAATAAATGCATATATTGTAATCAGAGACAGAATACATGGGGAGGTTTTCGTATTCTTTACAATTATAGAAGTACATGTATATTATACAATGTACAATTTTAACAGAGTGTAAAAGAAAAAAAAGGCCCACTGCAATCCAGAGGTATTTCCAAAACAATGTTGGTGGAAAATATAGTATGATTGCTATATAGGGAATATATGGAAGCTGTAAGAGTGCAGCGAGTCTCTATAAACTCTGGAGAAAAAGACAATAATAAATGTAAAGAATATTTGTTTTAAAACCCACATTGTCAATACATACAGACTTATTTTACACAGATAATTTTAATGTTATAGTATCAAAAATAAACATTATTTTATATTATGAAATCTACGCATTGCCACAAAGGCTCACTGAGTTTTTTCTCATATTTTGTTTTTGGAAAAAAACAACAATAACCCATCCTGTGTAATAAATATGTATATAAATCCATTATCAAGAAACAATGTTTCAGGAATGTTTTAAAGAATTAATATACCTTTCCAAAATTATTATTTTTCCTAAAAAAAACAAGACGGTTGATTAGGAAAGACCAAGATATAAGCAAGGGTATGCTATTTCTGAAAGTAAGATACGCTTTGCATGTCCCTGAATAAAAAAGAATAAAAACATTAAGTTTATTTGCTAAAGTTTGATACTGAAAAAATCAACTAGGTAAATTATCTCTGTACTCCAGTTCCACAGATAGCAAGGTATTGACTCCACATGGTTTCAAACTTATTAATTTTTAAGTTTTTATATGCGATTAGTTTCTCAACTTTGTACAAAGATATTATATACGTTTTAAAAGGTTTAAGCTGTGGAATTTGACGTTGCATCTTGTTTTGATAAATGTAAAGTTTTGCTTGCATGATGATTTTACTCAAAACTGTATCAAATTTACAATTTCCAAATAAAATATCTGTTTCTGTTAAAGGTACGAATGCTGTATTGCATTTTTCTGTATTATAAGTTTGAAGTTTTGACCAGAATTCTTTTACTGTTCCACAGTTCCAAAACAGATGTTGGATAGTTTCAGGTGCATTATTGCAAAAGCTGCACGTATCGTTATTAATAATATTCATTTTAGATAAAAGGTAATTTGTTCCAAGTATCCTATGGTTGATTCTAAATTGGAACCAAAGTAACTTAGGATCTTTTGTTATTTTATAAGGTAAGGCATATAATCTTTCAAATTCAAAGTTTGGAACACTGACTACTTCATTTTTCCATTTACTTAATGCTTTGGGATATACATTATTTCTAATCATAATGTCATATATGTTTCGACAGCCTTTCTCATATTGTAGAATCAAAGAAAGGATTAGTGGACGAATAGGGTTTGGGCTGTTACAGGGTAGATACACAATATTCAGTTTGTCCAAATAATTCCTGACAGCAGTTATAATACCTTCATATTCAAGAAAATTGGACTGTATATTATAGTGTTCATTAAATTCTATGTATAAATAAAGATTTCAATGTTTGTTTAGAATGTCATTGATAAAAGTTATTTCTCCTGTAAACCATGTTTTGTAAAACACACTAGAGCCTCCGACCTTATTACCTGGGTTATACCATATACTAACTGAGTGAAGTTGTTGCCAAGATATTGGTTTAACTTGATCAGCAAAATATTTGTAACTGATAAGAACATCCTTCCAAAAAGAATGTTGTATTCCATTTAAATCGTGTTTAATGTAATCTGTTTTAAATTTAAATATATTAATAATCGGACAGAAACTTTTCACGAGATGACTATATTTATTTTCTGTCTGAGATATTCGACGGATCCATGATAATTTTAGAGCTAATATGAACTTTTACACTTCTACCATTCTAAGACCTCCATATTTATAACCTTGAATAATGGTAGTTCTTTTTATTTTGTCCCTCAAATTATTCCAAAGAAATTTGTAAAATAGTTTTTGTATTAATTTGATTTTATCCGTTGAAGGATTTGTTAATCCAGTAATTAAATGGTTGAGTTTTGAGAGGTCCAAACTTTTAAAAACAACAATTTTACCAATAGGAGTGAGTATCCTTTTAGACCAAACAGCAAGTAATTTTTTGATTTCTTCAATTTTGGACTCATAATTAATATTTACCAATGAATTTAAGTCTGTTGTAGATTTCACACCTAACACAGTAAAAATACCATTTTCCTAACTAAGATTGTACTCAGGACATAGTTTGACGTTACCATTTATTCTTGATCCAAACCATATCACTTTTGTTTTGTCTGTATTGATATTAAGGTCGGATATTCTTGCATAGAATTTTAATGTTAACATTGAGTTATACAATGATTCTCTGGAGCCATCTAGATTCAAACTTGTGCCATCAGCATATTGTGATACTAATTATTCTTTGTTATCAATATTAATACCTTTCATATTTGGATTACTTCTTAGTAATATTGCTAATACTTCGGCGCAGAGAATGAACAGGTAAGGTGACAGTGAGTCGCCCTGACAGCGGCCTCTCTGTAAATAGAACCATTCTGACATATGCCCATTTACAATAACACAAGATTCGGTATTTAGATAAAAAGTTTTATCCAACTTATAATCGAAGGCCCAAAATTGAAAAATTGTAAAACTTTGTACATAAAAGACCATGATACTGTGTCAAATGCAGTGGCAAAGACAATCAAGAGCAGAAGTCCTGGAATACGATATTTTTCAGCGTAGAAGAAAATGTCATACAGTAATCGTATATTTACCCCCATGAATCTACCTGGTATGAAACCGGTTTGATCTTCATGAACAATAGAGCCCAGCAGAACATTTTTTAGTCTGAAAGCTATGGATGATGAAGCTAGTTTATATGATACATTTAATAAAGAAATAGGTCTCCAGTTCTTTAAATATAACTTATCTTTATTGCCTTTAGGTATGCATGTTATTACACATTGTCTTTGTGTAATAGAGAGTTCACCCCTTAAGCAAGCATAATTTATTGATCTAACTAAAAAGTGTCCAATATCTCTCCAGAAGAATTTATAAAACTCAACTGTAAATCCGTCGTTACCGGGGCTCGTGTTATTCAACATCCTTTTAAGACTTTGGAGCACATCTATATATGTAATTGCTCCTTCTATTGATTGTTTTAACTGTTCCTTTAATTTTGGTGTATTGAAATTGTTTTAAACGTCATTCAATTTGATATCTTATGTTTCTTTAGCTTCATATAATTTTTTTAAATGTGATCTTGTTTCATCCAAAATTTCATTCTGTGTTTTTAAAACAGAGGAAGATATCAAGGAGTTAATGTATTTTGAGACATAATTCCTCCTTTCTAAACTGCAGAAATAGTTAGAAATTGTTTCACCGTCATTTATCCATTTAGCTTTAGACCTTACAAAAACACCCTCTAATTTAATTTTTCATTTTCTAATACATCTCAAAAAGAACTTTCCGAATAAACCTAAGGTCCTCGCGTCGATTTTGTTTACTTTTAGAGTTATTGAATAAGAGCAGTTTTTTTTCAATTTGTAATTGAAACCATATAAAACTGATACCATTTGGTAGATCAGATTTTAAAAATATATACTTTGTTTACCTATCTCTTATAGTTATGGTGATATTACGGATTTAGGGTCACGTCTCATAATGGTAGACCCTTAGGACATATAACTGTGGGGGTAATGAGGGGGTAGTATGGGGGTGCTGTGGGGTTGCTGTAGGGGGCTGCGGGGTGTTGTAGGGTAGCTGCAGGGTGCTGCAAGGGTGCTGCAGGGGTGCTGAGGGGTACTTCTAGGATGCTGTAGGAGTGCTGCAGGGTTGTTGTAGGAGTGCTGCAGGGATGCTGTAGGGGTGCTTCTAGGATGATATAGGAATGTTGTAGGGTTACTGTGGGGTACTGTGGTGGTACTGTAGGATATTGTTAGGACGGAATAGGAGTAGGAGGTGGAAGATGCGGAGGCGGCCTGGCCAATAACTGTCAATTTCAATCTTATCTAATCAAAAGACCGTTTAGGTAAAATATCCATCCAGGTATCAAAACCGGTTATATATAGAATATATAAGGGTAAAACATCGGTATACGTATTGTCATTTTAAAGACTGACCTTTACGTTATCGTTAAACGGTATTAGTAATACCTATAAATATAAAATCAACCAATCAACTCATAGATATGTAAGCGTGTCGTTACTTGATTTAAGAAGTCTAGTAACAATTAGTCATCGTTTATTAATACAGCGCGATTTTCCATTCTTCCCCGTGCTATTGATTGTACTTGTCATAATTTATACGCCGTTCAGCTGACAGACACATTATCGTTTTTTCGAAGACACCACTACTATGATAGTCACATGTAAGTAAGACACTGGTTATTTTTCATTCAGGCTCAATATTTAAAAAAATTGTTCTGAAAATGAAAGCATATTTTGGCTTAGCAACTGACGACAACCTTGCATTTTCTACTCATGTTAATGGCCTTAAATGTAATATAGCGTTAAACATTCAAGGGTCGACTGTACGTGCCTCAGGCATTGGCCATATGCAGTGGAAAAGCCTCAAATTTGAACGAATTGCAAGGAACCTGCCGATTTTAATACTGACCAGTCGGAAACGAGAAACGTCAGTTATGGGGAAAATGTAAGTTCAAACCAAAACCATGAGGATTATGATGGGGTAGACATGGCCAGACCTGCGAACACAATTACCTCTATGGCAACTACGATTACGAGTGAAACGGATACACCTGTTGAGAACCATATACATCTACAATTCAGCCATGTACGCCAGCTGGAAGACCAAAGTAGATATCTTACACGCGAGGTTAACAGGCTCATTGAATCACAGCCAAAGATAAGGGAGCTGCAAAACAGTAAAACAGCTGTGGATCCAAAACAATATCCAACCAGACAAGTAGCCGCGGAAACATACTCTACAATAAAGCAAGTTGTGCCGCCAATGTCTTATTAATCATCGACATATGCGGAAAGACGTTGTCAACGCAATCAAAGACACCTCCAACAC
Source organism: Cyrtodaria siliqua (assembly GCA_037043455.1). Classification (NCBI taxonomy): domain Eukaryota; kingdom Metazoa; phylum Mollusca; class Bivalvia; order Adapedonta; family Hiatellidae; genus Cyrtodaria; species Cyrtodaria siliqua. The sequence goes on from JAWPHD010004007.1 coordinate 137,094, forward strand.
AAATTCCTGTGATAATAAATAATCGAACATCAAAGTTACCCCGTGGAGGAAATAAGACACTAGTAATCGGTTCGTCTATGTTGCACGGCATAAATCTATAGGGAATGTTGAGCGGTGTGTACAACACCGCAGTTAGTGGCCCTGGCATTGACATGATATATGAAAAACTATCACTATATAATCTGAACACTTTTAAGACGGTCATTTTGTTTATTGGTGGCAATGATGCAGCTCGTGGTAGAGACCCAGAAAGCATCGAGAAACGCTACTATGCCAAAATTGAATACATCCTAGGAAAAAATACCACATGTGAAATATTTCTGTGTGAACTGTGCCCTCGCAGAGATGTAGATGTTCGGGACTATAATATAACCGCATCTCCAAGCTTGAAACACAATTTGGATTACAGTGCGTTGATTTGTTGTATCGAATTACGACACGTGCACGTATATGCGTACTTTTCAACCAAACGGCCGGACATCAAATCGAGATAGACAGACGTTTTATGATCGACGGGGTCGGGGTTCAAAGTCGGAATACAGCCACATTACGTCTCAAAATGATAAGCATTATGGTGACCAGTCAAACTCGAGGAGATTTCAACATGCAACGGACGGTATTTTCCGCGCGAAAGCAAACGTACCAACATGGAATATTTTGCAACCCGATGTGCGATATGCGATAGGAGTAACCATTCCACAAATGAGTGTCGCTTGCGCATCAGAAAGTTTACAGGACGTTGTTTCTCATGCAATGTAATTGGACACAAGCAGAATGAGTGTATGAATGCACACCGTTAGGAATCAGGTATTGTGCCTCTTAAGATGCAAGTGCAGTATGTTTAGAAAACTGTTCTTCTGTGTTAAGTAATATATGCGCAAATTGTATTTCTGAGAAAATAAATGGACTTTCATCGAAACTGAAACTCTGAGACGCTTGTATACGCAAGAGGTTGTTATAAAAACAAGTAATACATGTGAGATGAAAGTTCCATCTATTTTGAATATTGCAAATTCAACTGTTTTGCGAGAAGACGCTCCCTCAAATACTATTAGTAGTTCAGAAATGACTTTCAATACAAGTTTTAATAGTACAGAATCAGATTTAACACAACTTTATATGCAAATTATAATAGTAATATAATTTCTTCTGCAGATATTGATACTTAAAATATAAATGGCACGAAGGGAATTGATTTAAATATAAACAATAAAGGGTTACATTTAGGGCATTTGAATATTCAAGGTTTATGTGGTTATTATTTGAGTAAATTTGTTGATATTAATATTTTACATGAAAATTTAATAACAGCTCATAACAATTGCTGAATTTGTAAATATTGTCAAACAAACTATTTCTGAAACAATAGAACAATATAAAGTGAACAATTTAAATGATGAACAAGAAATACGATTTAATATAGATGATCAACTATTTTGGGAGATGCTTAAACTTATGATTAGGGGCACAACCATATATTTTGATTCCTTTTAAAAACGAGAGAAAAATAAGAAAGAAAATCAAATAGAAACTAAACTTAAACAATTATATGTTTATTAGACAATGGAGACAATTCTGTTAAAAATGAAATTGATCAATTACGTACAGAACTAAAAACAATCCGGGATGAAATAATAAGGGGAATTATTTTAAGAACAAAAGCGAAATGGAAAGTAGAAGAAGAAAAATCTACAAAATACTTCTGCAATTTATAATAAGGGCAATACACAGAAAAATTAATACAAAAATTATAATAAGTGATGGAAATGAAACAACAGACTTTAAAAAATAACAAAAACAATTGTATGAAACTCTCTGCAGCTTTAAATTTAATACCCTTATCACAGGAAAAGGTTTAATTTTTGATACAAATTATCCTTTTTTTAAACAAATTAAATGAAGAAGAACGCGATTAGTTAGAAGGACTTCTTAGCGTAAATGCTTTAAAAAAATATGAAAAATAATAAATCTCAAGGTTTAGTTGGCTGAAGAAGAACGCGATTAGTTAAAAGGACTTCTTAGCGTAAATGCTTTAAAAAAATATGAAAAATAATAAATCTCAAGGTTTAGTTGGCTTTACAGCTGAATTTTATAATTCTTTTGGAAAGATATTGGTATTTTTATGGTTAGTTCTTTGAATCCAGGATACGATTTTAAGTCAATATTTGTCACTCAAAGGCAAAGTGTGATCATTTGTCTTCCTAAGCAAGGTAAAACTGGAGACCTATTTCGCTTATAAATAAATGGGGATGGGAAAATTGCAAGAAAGAAAGATGTAAATCGTTGTTAGAAATACATTTGCACAAGGAAATTGTGATTATTAGTTTTTAGTCAAAGGGTAAGGCCCGTCCCATAATGAGTGTATATAAATGTAGTAAAAATTATAACTATTTTGCATTTGATGTGCTCTTGTATATATGTTAAAACAACTATGTATAGATGGATTTTCTTAAAAGACCTGTGCTAACAATTAATAGTTTTGTTTTTAGCTCTACTGATCAGAGATCAGCAGAGCTTATGCCGTGGTGCGGTGTCCATTGTCCGTCTGTCCCTCCGTAAACTTTTATTTGTAGCGACTACTCCTCTGAAACTACTAAATGGATTTTTATGAAACTTTACAGAAATGTTGCTCATGAAGTCTAGTTGATTCTAGCAAAAAATCATTTTGATGTGAAATCCGAGATGGGCACCAAATCTAAAAATAGATTTTTAAAAACAAGTTTTTGGCGTTATATATGGGACTTTTCTAAAAAAACTATAAGTGATATTGATATGGGATTTTTTCTAAAATGATCAGTATGGAATGATGTTGATCCTTGTCGAAAATTATTTTGATGCAACGTTAAACATGGCGGCCTCTTTCTTAACATAGAGTTATATAATGAAAAGTTGTAGCGACTACTCCTCTGAAACTACTCGACGGATTTTCATGAAACTTCACAGGAATGTTGCTCTTGATGTCTAATTGATCCTAGCAAAATTTCAGTTCCGCCGAAAATTCAATATGGCTGCCAAGGCTAAAAATTAATTTTCAAAAACAAGTTTGTAGAGACTACTTCTTGAAAACTATAAGTGATAGTGATATGCGTCTTTTCCTATAATGATCAGTATGACATTATATTGATCCTTGTTGAAAATTATTTTGATTCGACCGACGTTAAACATGGCTGCCAGTGGCCATCTTTGTTTACATAGAGTTATATAATGAAAACTTGTAGCCACTACTCCTATGAAACTACTTGACGGATTTTCATGAAACTTCACAAGACTCCTGATCTAGGTATTAAAAACCTATCAGTAGAGCTTCAAGGTCATTGACCTCTTATTGTATTTTAGCACAATATACTCTAGTATCAGTTACTTCTCTACCATGTTTTAGTAAATCTCAAATGCAAGAAACTCATCGGGACTTCAAAATTCAAAAATCGTTCTCATCTGCCAGTTTTTTTGATCACCTGAGCCGAAGGCTCAATGTGATGTTTTGGAATCACTCTTCGTCTGTCGTCCGTCCGTTGTCTGTCCGTCGTCGTCGTCGTTATCTTTTGCTTCTGACGAATTTTTCTAAGAAACCGCTTGTTGGAATTCAACCAAATCTTATATGAATTTATTAAACTGGATTTTATAGTTGCACCAACAGCTAAGGTCATTTGGCGACATTCCAGCTTTGTATTGGTGGAGGAAGACCCCAGGTGCAAACCCGGGCATTTTTTCGTGCACGGGCGCGCACCTGAGTAGAACCACCGACGTTCCTCAAGTAAGCTGGATAGCTTATTACTCACTTACTAAACAGTCCTGGCCCAATGGGGAATCAATCCCACAGCGGTGAGGGACATGTGATTTCAAGTCTGAGACCACTCGACCACGGACGACCCCACGTTTATGTGAAGCATCATTATATGGTTGTTCCGTACGGAACTCTATTATGCTCCAGATAAGATTTTCAAAAAAGGGAGATAATTATAAAAGTAGTGAAGCGAGAGTTATGGTTCATATGAACTGCACTCCGTCTCATTGTCCTAATCATTCACACGTACTTTAATCAAGCATACTTTTTGAGTCATGCTCTGGTCAAAAAGTTTGACGCACGGATGCACGGAGGCACACACGGACGGACGGAAAATGCAGCGACTATATGCTCCCCATAATAAAAAGTCTAGTGTTTTTAGTTACACTATATTTTATATCAAAACTACGGAAATAGTAAATGAAAAGAAAAACTGTGATGGGGCCTAAGTATAATGTCTCTGTGGTAATCAGTCAGCGAAAAGTAAGCAGTTAAAAAGCATGCTATCATGATTTTTCAACGACTACATTCAGTTGGGAAATGTGTCTTTAACTTTACTTTTAATCAAGAATTCTTAAAAAATATTGCAGGATCAACCTAACAAATCCCATCAAAAATGGAATAAAGAACTTGGAATAGCCTTACAAAATGAGGACAGGGAACTTGTATACAAACAAACTTTTTAAATAACTGATGATACCTATCTGCAGAGCCTGCAGTTCAAAATATTTCATCGTGTTTTGTTTACCAATGCCAAACTTTATCAGTGCAAAATGTCCGAAACAGAACTTTGTACTTTTTGTAACAACTCGAAAGAAACTTTAAATTTATTTTTTATGAATGTATGCATCCAAAAAATGTACTTTTACGTTTTTTTGAACAAATCATGAATCAATGTGGAATTGATGTGAAAATAAAACCCCAGGAAATCTTCCTATATGTTGAACAGAACGAAAACGTCATCCACACGGTAATTAATATTTGTCTTCTTATTTTTAAAAGTTGCGTCTACTCCTGTAACTGAAACAATGTCTCCCAAATTATAGCGTTTTTATTGAGCGTTTGAAGAGATATAAACACCTTGAATTATTTTCATTGTTTATGTACCCTGAAAAGTAATCTAATACTATCAAAGCGAGATGGAACACTGTGAGTAATATCTTTAACAATTAAACCATAACATTCATAACATTTATTCCACCTTTTAATACTGATGCTTTAAAGGTGTATATTAATGTTACTTTAGTTTGTACAGATTTCATTCAATGTCTGGTTCTTCTCAATCTAGTTTCATCGAATGTATTCTTATATGCAATTTTTGCCTAAAATGTGTTTATATAATGTATGCATGTACACAAGTGTCTGAATAAAATTATCAAAAACAACAAAATCTTATATTTTATTAACAGCGCCACAAAATAATTAAATTTTACATATTTTTGTATGTCTGAAATAAAATTAAAAGCTTATAATTTTTTTAATGTTTTCAAAATAAATGGATTTCAAACACCTTTTCGTAGGGATAATACTTCAAACGGTATCGGCGGCATAATAGTTTATGTTCGAATTTTCGAACTGGTATCAATGCCAAACGTAGAGAGGATCTGAAAATAAATGATATTGATTGCGTCTGGTTAGAAATAGTACTAGAAAAGTGCAAATCATTTTAGTATGTAATATGTATAGATCTCCAGAATCAAAAATTGAATGGGTAGTTAGATTTAAACAGTTAATTGAGAACGCATCAAACATTGGTAAAGAAACAATTATTTTTGGTGATATAAATAAGAATTTATTGAATAATAAAATTAGTCGAGAATGGTTGAATTGTATGCCTCTTTAGGGTCATACCCAATTGGTATCAGAAGCTTTACGAGTTACTAATGACACACGAGCTTTAATTGATCACATTTACACAAATACTGAAGAAAATGTTTCTTAAGTATGTGTTAGAAAATTAGGTACAAGTGATCATTATGCCATATTATGTAATCAGAAATTGAGATCTTATCTCTATACAAATACACACCAGTCAATTACTTACGGATCGTTTAATAATCTTAAAATGTTATCGAATTAAAAACAACACCAGCCAAATTGGCTTTCAGCTGAAATTCGTGACTGTATTAAGGAAAGCAATAAATGTAAAATAAATGAAAATTGTGACAAATATAAAATCCTCTGAAATACAGACACCGTAATGATAAAAACTGCGAAAAAGAAATATATAAATCGAAAATTGAAGAAGGGAAGAATGATCTTCGAACTGTATGGAAAATATTCAAAGAATATGGGGCATCAAATAAAGGGGGAAATGTGGAAACCATTTTAGATGTTAACAAATATAATCAATTAATATCTGATGATGGCAAACACTTTTAATGATTTTTTTGTAACTGTTGCGTCAAAATATTCAAGTTTAAGCATAGTCTAGTTTGCTTTTACACATTGTTAGTTCCATGGGTTAGAATCAGTAATGATGTATACACTATACAAATGTGTCTATGTGTATGTATACATTATAGTATGTTTATGTTTCATCTTGATTGACTTTAAACAGTGTTTTATTTTAAAATATCACATTGTCATATGATTTGATATGTGTTCATAAGTATGCCTGCAGCTATTTGATAAATGATGTTTTGTTGTTGTATTATATTTGCACATATGTTATTAAGAAGGCAGGCCTCAAGGAAGATTGGCTATGCCAATTGAGTCACTCTCTATAAATAAAGAAATTACTTACTTACTTACTTACTTACTTACATACTATATAGGCGACGAACCGAGGAATATAATACCGTACCACAGAGGTAAGTGTGTATGCAGGCAACATACCGAGGTACATAGAGGTAAGCATGTACCGACGTATATACTACCGTAACATAGGGGTAAGCATGTATGTAGACGACATACCGAGGTATATAGTACCGTAATACAGGGGTAAGCATGTAAGTAGGCGACATACCGATGTGTATGGTACCGTAACACAGAGGTAAGCGTGTAACTAGATGTTTTTAACAGAGAAATAAGAATTTATGTAGGCGACATACCGATGTATGTAAACCCGTAACAAAGACGTAAGCATGTATGTAGGTGACATACCGAGGTGTGTAATAGCGTTTTTAACACAGTGATAACCATTTATGTAGACGACTTACCGATGTATGTACAACCGTAACACAGAGGTAAGAATATATGTAGGCGACATACCGAGGTATATAATACCGTAGCACAGAGGTAAGCATGTACCGATGTATACAATGCCGTAACATAGAGGTTAGCATGTATGTAGGCGACATACCGAGGTATATATGTCACAAAATGTCACGGGTAGAGCGTACTGGTCGTATATAGCTCTTGTATCGGTTACACCCAAAATCTATTGTTCGAGTTGAATCAATTTCACAATATTCATGATCTATTCATGTAACACGTAAAAGCGTGCACATTGTAAGTGGCCGCCAGAGAGGCCGTGTCATAAGTTTAGTTTTGTGCTAATGCATGTAAACGTATAGGTATATTTTCCTTAAACGGCAAAATTGTATAAGGGGCCTCTCGTGTAGATTCAATACTGTAGATTTAGCCACGTTTGTCACGGACTGAACGGGGGAAATAATGATTTGGGCGTAATGTTGGCTATAAAACCCATTGTCTTCTAGCTTTCGCCGGGATCATCGATAGTACTTTGTTGGAACAGAGATTGGACGGCAAATTTCACAGGCAACATGTGGTTAGTAGTTTTATTAAACTTTTATCGTATATTTGTATTCAGTGGGCGGCGCCATCTTGTTTGGCGGTTACGACATCCGGTTAGCATTGATGTTTCTCAAACATAACTTTAGACTAGCATATGATTTTGAAGTTACTTTATTAGATGTAATGATTGTAATTGATCATTAATTGTAAAACAATATTAATTTGATAACAGTGGATAATAGGTGCAATAGTTAACGTTGGCGTATAACTCAGTGATTGTAATACACGATTGTTAACATTAGTTAACAATGAGATGAGTGACAAGAATAAATGTTCGACGCGTATGCATAGCGTTGAATGATGTGGTCATTAGTTGACATGCGTGCATGCATAACTCAGTGAGTGTAATATATGAGTAATTTGATCATGTTTATATTACATGTATTAGGGGCATTGATTAACAGCGACGTACATAGCGTATACATGGCGTTGTAGAATATGTATACATTGCTACTCATCATTAGTACAGCTTACATATATTGATTGAATAATGATTTGTTTGGGTAATGATAATTATGCAAGATTGTTATGTTTGTCAACCGACATCTAAAACGTATGTATAATTACAGCCTAAGCCATCCAGGGTTGGAAATAAGAAATGAGCCATCCAGGATATAAGCCATCCAGGATATAAGCCATCCAGGGTTGGAGTAAGCCATCTAGGTTTGGATATCCAGGAGTGGAGCTAAGCTTCCACGATTAACGTTACAAGCGGTGGAGACGGTCCCCGTACCTGCTCAGCCAGGTTTTACTAACGATAACCCCCGGGACACAAGGTGGGCCCGTTACCAGTCCTCACTGGAGGAATATCATTCACAATCTCAGTGGAGATTAACTATCATTGCATCGCGTCATCAACCCTTACAGAAGGCATTTGATGACAATCATCCATTGAATTCGCGCATCATCATCTTCATGAGCTCTCGCGCATCACAGTTATCGCGCTAGATCAACATTGTTATAGCTTTAACAACACTTTAGTGTCTTAGACAGTCAGTATTTATAACAATACTAAGAACGTCTTAAACGTTCAGGAGAACATTCTTTTCATAGTTCATTTGTGTATTCGCTTGTTTTTTTAGATAATTGTATATATATTAAACATATTTTAAAAGTTGCATTAAACTTATGTAAATGCATTCACCGTCATTGATTCTTTCCTGAGTTAGCCCAACCACTAAGATCATCATGTGACAACTGGTGTCAGAAGTGGGATTTTGGGCGACTACGGAGGGAAAGAATCAATAAGTGATCTTTATGATGATATACTTAATCTCTACTTATTATTTTCGAATTGTGTACCACCCTCTGATCCATCAAGGCGACTGTCGACGATCACGGCCACAGCTTGGAAGACAAGTCAAGACACGACAAGGGTAGGGTGAGTCCAAACTGTTGTTTTGTCCGTTCTTTCCTTGGCGCGAGGTCGCAGTGGTCTACACGAGTGGGTCTGAGGCACTTTTGCTCAATAATTTGGGTGTTTGTTTACCTCCCTTGATATACACATAGTATTCAATTAGGTTGGCGAACAAGACGTTCTACTCATGGTGTGACACTCGAGTATACTTATATTGATGGGAGAAGTAAATATACATGTACATGTTATACACATTTCGATGATTGTTTAAGGTTTATGTCCAATATCAAATTAAGATATTTTATGTAGTGTATATGTTTTGTGGAAGCTAGATACTATCTACACATAACCGTTAGTAGTTAGCGATAGTACAAATGTGTATGTAACTTGTCCTATGATGATGCCCAGGTATTTACTGAGGACACAGTGACTTACCATTATTAGTTAGGTGAGTAGAATTATTAGTGACGTGTGTATTGTAATTATTGTAGTGTGTAGTCCACAATGTCCATAGACATGACGTCCATAAAGGATCTTACGGAAATGGGTAAGGAGTTAGGTTATGCTGGAGAGGAGCTTAGAACCTTTGTTAAAGACGAACAGGCTAGGGAAAGGGAATTTAGACTTAAGGAAAGAGAATTAGCAAAGCAGGAAAGAAATGAAGAAAGTAGACTAGTTAAAGAGAAGGTAGAATTAGAAAGTAGACTAGCCACAGAGAAGCTAGAATTCGAAAGGAGATTAGCTAAAGATAAGCTAGATGCTGATAAAGAGAAGCTAGAATTCAAAAGTAGGTTAGCTAAAGAGAAGCTGGATGCTGATAAAGAGAAGCTAGAATTAGAAGGCAGGTTAGCTAAAGAGAAACGAGATGATGAAAGTAGAATAGTAAGGGAGAAGCAAGAGTTAGAACATGAGAGGTTCGAAACAGATGGTAGACTAGCTAATAAATACTGATAAAGGTGATCCTTTGAGAGCAACAAACACAATTCAGAGAATAAGGCTAAGATGATAATGGAAAGGGAGCAAAAAGAGTTTGATCATAAGTTAGCTTTAGAGTTGGAAGCAGCTAAGACACATAGTAAGGAAAGTAAAACTGAAGGGAAAGATAGTTATTCTGGTAAGTTAAAAGGTTTGAAGTTACCATACTTTGATGCTGACAAAGATAACATGGACAGTTACTTGTTACGGTTCGAGCGTTATGCTGAGTTACAGGAATGGACCAAAGATAAGTGGGCAGTTCATTTAAGTGCGTTATTGAGAGGCAAGGCCTTAGATGTATTTTCTAGATTACCTAGTGTAGATGCTCTGGACTACGACAAGTTAAAGGATGCTGTTTTAAAGAGATTTGAGTTAACTGAAGAAGGTTTTAGAAAGCGGTTTAGAGCTTGTCTGCCTGAGAAAGGCGAGTCATTTATTCAGTTCATTAGTAGATCTAGAAATTACTTAGATAGGTGGTTAGAGTTAGGCAAGGTAGCGCAGAATTATCAGGGCCTCATAGATTTCTTGTTGCGGGACTAGCTATTCAATGTTTGTAGTAGAGATCTGTTCTTATTTCTGAAAGAAAGAAAATTAACTAGTGTAAATGAAATGGCAACTCAAGCAGATCAGTTTGCCGAGGCTAGAGGTGGAGCTCATAATGTAGTGTCGAAAGACAGAACATTTAGAGATAGGCAAGGGGACGATCATAAACAGAAAGGCCAGAGTGGAAACTATAGAGGTGGAGGTAGTTCGATGGGTGCTAGAGGAGGTAGCAATAGTGGTAACATAGGTAGACCTTTTAGTCGTTGTCGTCACTGTAATGGGAATCATGCTTCACATGAGTATAGGAAAGCGGTGAAAGTGTCCGCTGTAGTAGACAATTTTAGTGACAATAGTAGAGTGGACAACAATGTAGGTAGTCCGAACCAAGGTTTTAACAACCCATGGAATTTCGGTAGAGGTGGTCAAAACCGAGGTAGAGGTAGAGGCAGAGGTAGTAATAGTCCGGTTATTAAAACCGAGAGTAGTAGCTGTTGTGTTAAAGCGGATGGTGTAATGGCGAAGATCGGAACATGTCTCTTTCCGTATGCAAATCTTCCATCGGCAGATGGTAGAGTGAATGGCACGGACGTAATTGTAATGAGGGATACAGGTTGTACAGGTGTGGTAGTTAGGCGTAGTTTAGTTACGGATGACCAGTTGGTAGGTAAACAGTCAACGTGTATGTTGTTAAATAAGTCGGTAGAGCACGTGCCAATAGCGAGAATAGATGTAGATACACCTTTCTTTAAAGGGACTACAGAGGCACTATGTATGGATGACCCGATGTATGATTTAACGATAGGGAACATAGATGGTTCAGCACTTCCGGTAATGTCCGATTTTAGAAGTAGCATAAGTAATGCCGTAGAGACTAGAGCGCAGGTTCAGAAACAAGCTCAGGCTTATAGAAAATTAAAGGTTCCTGCAGCCGTAGGTGACATATCTAAAGCGGAGTTTATAGAAGCACAAACTCAAGACGAGTCATTAGGTCCTTGTAAGGTGAAGGCCAAGGATGGTGTAGTGAAGAAGTGTAAAGGGTCCGGTAGTTGTAAGTTTGTACATAAGAATAGGTTATAGTACAGAGAATTTGAAGAAAGTGGTAGTAGACAGTTTCACCAATTAGTGGTACCTACCCAGTATAGAACGACAGTGCTTAAGGTAGCTCATGAGTCTATTATGGGAGGTCATTTAGCCGTAAAGAAAACGTCAGATAGAGTATTGGCAGAATTGTATTGGCCAGGCGTTAGTGGAGATGTAAATAGGTATTGTAGGTCCTGCGATGTATGCCAAAGGACAGTACCAAAAGGTCGAGTGACCAAAGTACATTTAGGTCAGATGCCACTGATTGATACACCATTTAAGCGGGTAGCCGTAGGCATAGTTGGACCAATTTTTCCAGTGTCAGATAGGAAAAATAGGTACATTTTAACCATGGTAGACTATGCAACTAGGTAACCGGAGGCAGTAGCATTGCCCTCAATTGAAACTGAGAGAGTAGCTGAGGCATTAGTTGATATGTTCAGTAGGCTAGGTGTACCAGAGGAAATGCTGACTGATTGTGGGTCAAAGTTTACGTCAGAACTTATGGCTGAAGTAAGCAGGTTATTGTCTTTGCGTCAAATCATGACAACACCATATCACCCTATGTGTAACGGGTTAGTCGAACGATTTAACGGGACGTTACAGCAAATGTTACGGCGTATGTGTACCGAGAGACCCAAAGATTGGGAAAAGTATCTCAATGCTTTATTGTTTGCATTTAGAGAGGTTCCACAAGAGAGTTTAGGATTTTCTCCGTTTGAGTTATTGTACGGTAGGTCAGTTAGAGGTCCCATGAGGATTCTTAGAGAGATGTGGGCAGGTGAAGTAGATAGTGATGAGGTTAAGACTACATATCAGTATGTTTTAGATCTGAAGGAGAAACTAGAGGAGACTTGTAAGATAGCTCAAAGTCAGTTAGTTAAGGCAAGTACCAAGTATAAACGGTACTATGACCGGAAAGCTAGAGCTAGGAAGTTTAAGATAGATGACCTGGTGTTACTGTTACTCCCGACCGACAATAACAAGTTGTTATTACAATGGAAAGGTCCGTTTTACGTTAGAGGGATAATGAACACTATGGATTGCCGTATCGAGATAAACGGAAAGTTAAAGACCTTTCATGCGAATATGCTGAAAGAGTATATCAGTAGAACCGATAATGTGCAACAAGGGGTGTTAACCGTAGTTAATGTTGCAGTTATTGAGGATAGTGAGGAAGACAGTAGTGAGGACACTAGTCCCATTTATTTTCCCACTAGTGTAGATAAGGAGACAGCAGCCGATGTAGACATATCGGGCATGCTTAGTGTAGCAGAGAAACGAGAGGTAAGGCGTTTAGACTCTGAGGGTAGTACTGTTCGGTCCGATAAGTCGAGACCAACAGATGTAGTGCAGTGTAGCTTTAAGCACACTTTAGCAAAGCCGATTAGGGAAACGAGAGACCCTACCCCATTTCGCAAACAGTATACTGGTAATGCGATGGATGCGATGTGTAAAGTTGGAGTTCTTGTAGTGACAGGAAGTAGTGTTATTAGTAAAAGTAGAGTCGGTGTAATCGACCGAGGAAAGGACAATATTGGGGCAGACTATTTAAGTCGCCGCACATAATGACCGGTTTAATACCATAGTGTATTGCAGTGTATTGTACAATAGTAGTATATGTTACGACAGGGTAGTGTACAATTGTAGAATAGTGTTGAAATTGTATCTACATATTATAGTTAGGTTATAACTGCAGTGGTAATAGTTAACATACTCAAGCGAGTGAGCGATCAGCTTGTACGTTTTGTCGCTCGTTTGCTCAGAAGAATTAATAGTTTCTTAACGTGTAAATTAATTATCATTTTGTTGAATTTTAAAAGTGTAGCACTTTCTTTAAGTGGGGAGATGTTGTCACAAAATGTCACGGGTAGAGCGTACTGGTCGTATATAGCTCTTGTATCGGTTACACCCAAAATCTATTGTTCGAGTTGAAACAATTTCACAATATTCATGATCTATTCATGTAACACGTAAAAGCGTGCACATTTTAAGTGGCCGCCAGAGAGGCCGTGTCATAAGTTTAGTTTTGTGCTAATGCATGTAAACGTATAGGTATATTTTCCTTAAACGGCAAAATTGTATAAGGGGCCTCGCGTGTAGATTCAATACTGTAGATTTAGCCACGTTTGTCACGGACTGAACGGGGGAAATAATGATTTGGGCGTAATGTTGGCTATAAAACCCATTGTCTTCTAGCTTTCGCCGGGATCATCGATAGTACTTTGTTGGAACAGAGATTGGACGGCAAATTTCACAGGCAACATGTGGTTAGTAGTTTTATTAAACTTTTATCGTATATTTGTATTCAGTGGGCGGCGCCATCTTGTTTGGCGGTTACGACATCCGGGTAGCATTGATGTTTCTCAAACATAACTTTAGACTAGCATATGATTTTGAAGTTACTTTATTAGATGTAATTATTGTAATTGATCATTAATTGTAAAACAATATTAATTTGATAACAATGGATAATAGGTGCATTAGTTAACGTTGGCGTATAACTCAGTGCTTGTAATACACGATTGTTAACATTAGTTAACAATGAGATGAGTGACAAGAATAAATGTTCGACGCGTATGCATAGCGTTGAATGATGTGGTCATTAGTTGACATGCGTGCATGCATAACTCAGTGAGTGTAATATATGAGTAATTTGATCATGTTTATATTACATGTATTAGGGGCATTGATTAACAGCGACGTACATAGCGTATACATGGCGTTGTAGAATATGTATACATTGCTACTCATCATTAGTACAGCTTACATATATTGATTGAATAATGATTTGTTTGGGTAATGATAATTATGCAAGATTGTTATGTTTGTCAACCGACATCTAAAACGTATGTATATCGCCTAAGCCATCCAGGGTTGGAAATAAGAAATAAGCCATCCAGGATATAAGCCATCCAGGATATAAGCCATCCAGGGTTGGAGTAAGCCATCTAGGTTTGGATATCCAGGAGTGGAGCTAAGCTTCCACGATTAACGTTACAAGCGGTGGAGACGGTCCCCGTACCTGCTCAGCCAGGTTTTACTAACGACAACCCCCGGGACACAAGATGGGCCCGTTACCAGTCCTCACTGGAGGAATATCATTCACAATCTCAGTGGAGATTAACTATCATTGCATCGCGTCATCAACCCTTACAGAAGGCATTTGATGACAATCATCCATTGAATTCGGGCATCATCATCTTCATGAGCTCTCGCGCATCACAGTTATCGCGCTAGATCAACATTGTTATAGCTTTTAACAACACTTTAGTGTCTTAGACAGTCAGAATTTATAACAATACTAAGAACGTCTTAAACGTTCAGGAGAACATTCTTTTCATAGTTCATTTGTGTATTCGCTTGTTTTTTATAGATAATTGTATATATATTAAACATATTTTAAAAGTTGCATTAAACTTATGTAAATGCATTCACCGTCATTGATTCTTTCCTGAGTTAGCCCAACCACTAAGGTCATCCTGTGACAATATAATACCGTAACACAGAGGTAAGCATGTATGTAGGTGACATGCCGAAGTATATAATACAGTGACACAAAGGTAAGCACGTATGTAGGCGACACATCGAAGTATATAGTACCGTGACACAGAGGTAAGCATGTATGTCGGCGACATATCGATATATATAATACCGTAACACATGGGTAAGCATGCACGTAGGTTACATGACGAGGAATATAATATCGTAACACAAAAGTAAGCATGCATGTAGGCGACATGCCGAGGGTAAGCATTTATGTATGCGAAATGCCGATGTATATAATTCCGTGACACAGAGGTTATTATTTATGTAGGCGACGTACCGAGGTATATAATATCGTTACACAGAGGCAGGCATGCATGTAAATGGCATGCCGATTGTAGGCGACACGCTGAGGTATATATTACCGTAACACAGAAGTAAACATGCATGTAGGCGACATGCCGAGGTATATACTACCGTAACACAGAGGTAAACATGTATGTAGTTGACATACCGAGGTATATATTACCGTGATACAGAGGTAGAGCATGTATGTAGGTGACATGCCCAGGTATAAAATACCGTAACACAGAGGTAAGCATGCATGTACGCGACATACCGTGGCATATAATACCGTAACACAGAGGTAAGCATGCATGTAGGCGACATACCGTGGTATATAATACCGTAACACAGAGGTAAGCATGCATGTAGGCGACATGCCGAATGTAAGCGACATGCCGAGGTATATAGTAGTGTAACTCTGAGGTAAACATGCATGTAGGCGACATGCCGAGGTGTAAAATATCGTAACATAGTAGGCGACATCCCGCGGTATGTAGTATCGTAACACAGAGGTGATCATGTAGCCGACATACCGATATATATAGTACCGTAGCACAGAGGTAATCATGTATGTAAGCGACATATTAATGTATATAGTACCGTATCACGAAGGTAAACATGTAGGTAGACGATATACCGAGGTATAAACTAACGTATTATAGAGGTATGCATGTATGTTGACGACATATGGAGGTATATAATACCGTAACACGGAGGTAAGAATGTATGTAGGCGACTGCCGAGGTATATAATACCATAACACAGAGGTAAGCAAGTGTGTAGACGACATACCGAGGTATATAATTCCGTGACACAGAGGTAACAATGTATGTAGGCGACATATGGAGGTATATAATACCGTACCACGGAGGTAAAATGTATGTAGGCGACATGCCGAGGTATATAATACCATAACACAGAGGTAAGCATGTATGTAGACGACTGACCGAGGTATATAATACCGTGACACAGACGTAAGCATGTATGTAGGCGACATATGGAGGTATATAATACCGTAACACGGAGGTAAGAATTATGTAGGCGACATATGGAGGTATATAATTCCGTAACACGGAGGTAAGAATGTATGTAGGCGACATGCCGAGGTATAAAATACCATAACACAGTGGTAAGCATGTATGTAGACGACATACCGAGGTATATAATACCGTGACTACGAAGTAAGCATGTATGTAGGCGACATATGGAGGTATATAATACCGTAACACGGAGGTAAGAATGTATGTAGGCGACATGGAGAGGTATATAATACCATAACACAGAGGTAAGCAGATGTGTAGGTGACATGCCGAGGTATATAATATCATGACACAGAGGTAAACATGTATGTAGGCGACATACCGAGGTATATATTACCCTAACACAGGGGTAAACTTGTATGTACGCGACATACCGAGGTATATAGTACCGTAACACAGATGTACATGTAAGCATATGTGTTGGCGACAAACCAATGTATATAATACCGTGACACAGATGTTAGCTTGTATGTAGGTGACATATCTAGGTATATAGTACCGTAACACAGAGGTAAGCATGTATGTAGGCGACGTGCCGAGGTATATAATACCCTAACACGGAGGTAAACATGTATGTAGGCGACATTCCGAAGTATATAATACCGCAACACCGAGGTAGGCTTGCATGTAGGCGATATACCGATGTAAATAGTACCGTAACACAGAAGTAAGCATGCATGTAGGCTACATACCGAGGTACATAATACCGTTACACAGAGGTCAGCATGTATGTAGATGACATGGCGAGGTATATAACACCGTCACATAGAGGTAAGCATATATGTAGGCGACATACCGACGTAAAAAATACCGTAACATAGGGGTAAGAATGTATGTAGGCTACATACCGAGTTATATAGTACCGTGACACAGGGGTAAGCATGTAAGTAGGCGACATACCGATGTGTATGGTACCGTAACACAGAAGTAAGCGTGTAACTAGGTGACATACCTAATTATGTAATAGGTTTTTTAACACAGAGATAAGCATTTATGTAGACGACTTACCGATGTATGTAAAACCGTAACACAGAGGTAAGCATATATGTAGGCGACATACCGAGGTATATAATACCGTAGCACAGAGGTAAGCATGTACCGATGTATACAATACCGTAACATAGAGGTAAGCATGTATGTAGGCGACATACCGAGGTATATAATACCTTAACGCAGAGGTAAGAATGTATGTAGGCGACATGCCGAAGTATATAATACCGTGACACAAAGGTAAGCACGTATGTAGGCGACACACCGAAGTATATAGTACCGTGACACAGAGGTAACTTTAAAGCATGTATGTCGGCGACATATCGATATATATAATACCGTAACACATGGGTAAGCATGCACGTAGGTTACATGCCGAGGTATATAATATCGTAACACAGAAGTAAGCATGCATGTAGGCGACATGCCGAGGTTATAATACCGTGACACAGAGGTAAGCATATATGTAGGCGAAATACCGAGGTATATAATACCGTAACATAGAGGTAAGCATGTATGCATGCGAAATGCCGATGTATATAATACCGTGATACAGAGGTTATTATTTATGTAGGCGACATACCGAGGTATATAATATCGTTCAGAGGTAAGCATGCATATAAATGGCATGCCGATTATAGGCGACATGCTGAGGTATATATTACCGTAACACAGAGGTAAAGATGCATGTAGGCGACATGCCGAGTTATATACTACCGTAACACAGAGGTAAGCATGTATGTAGGCGACATACCGTGGTATATAATACCGTAACACAGAGGTAAGCATGCATGTAGGCGACATGCCGAATATAAGCGACATGCCGAGGTATATAGTAGTGTAACTCTGAGGTAATCATGCCTGTAGGCGACATGCCGAAGTGTAAAATACCGTAACATAGTAGGCGACATGTCGCGGTATATAGTATCGTAACACAGAGGTGATCATGTAGACGACATACCGATGTATATAGTACCGTAACACAGAGGTAATCATGTATGTAGGCGACATATCAAGGTATATAGTACCGTATCACGAAGGTAAACATGTAGGTAGACGATATACCGAGGTATAAACTACCGTATTACAGAGGTATGCATGTATGTAGACGACATATGGAGGTATATAATACCGTAACACAGAGGTAAGAATGTATGTAGGCGACTGCCGAGGTATATAATACCATAACAAAGAGGTAAGCATGTATGTAGACGACATACCGAGGTATATAGTACCGTATCACGAAGATAAACATGTAGGTAGACGACATACCGAGGTATATAATACCGTAACATGGAGTTAAAATGTATGCGGGCGACATGCCGAGGTTTATAATACCATAACATAGAGGTAAGCATGTATGTAGACGACATACCGAGGTATATAATACCGTGACACAGACATAAGCATGTATGTAGGCGACATATCAAGGTATATAGTACCGTATCACGAAGATAAACATGTAGGTAGACGACATACCGAGGTATATAATACCGTAACACAGAGGTAAGCATGTATGTTGGTGACATGCCCAAGTGTATAATATCGTAACACGGAGGTAAGCATGTATATAGGCGACATACCGTGGTATTTATTACAGTGACACAGAGGTAATCATGCATGTAGGCGACATTCCGAATGTAAGCGACATGCCGAGGTATATAGTAGTGTAACACTGAGGTAAACATACATTTAGGCGACATGCCGAGGTGTAGAATACCGTAACATAGTAGGCGACATGCCGCGGTATATAGTATCGTAACACAAAGGTGATCATGTAGACGACATACCGAGGTATATAGTACCGGAACACAGAGGTAAGCATGTATGTAGGCGACATATGGAATTATATAATACCCTAACACAGGGGTAAACTTGTATGTACGCGACATACCGAGGTATATAGTACCGTGACACAGAGTTACATGTAAGCATATATGTTGACGATAAACCAATGTATATAATACCGTGACACAGATGTAAGCTTGTATGTAGGTGACATATCTAGGTATATAGTACCGTAACACAGAGGTAAGCATGTATGTAGGCGACATACCGCGGTATATAATACCTTAACACGGAGGTAAGCTTGTATGTAGGCGACATGCCGAGGTATATAATACCTTAACACAGAGGTAAGCATGTATGTAGGCGACATGCCGAAGTATATAATACCGTGACACAGAGGTAAGCATGTCCGTAGGCGACATACCGAGGTATATAATTCCGCAACACCGAGGTAGGCATGCATGTAGGCGTCATACCGAGGTAAATAGTACCGTAACACAGAAGTAAGCATGCATGTAGGCAACAAACCGAGGTATAAAGTACCTTAACACAGAGGTAAGGATTCATGTAGATGGCATAGAGATTGTAGGCGACATGCCGAGGAATATAGTACTGTAACACAGAGATAAGCATATATATATATAGGCTACATACCGAGGTACTATATACCGTAACACAGAGGTAACCATGTTTGTAGGCGACATACCGACGTATATAATACCGTAACATAGAGGTAAGCATGTATGTAGACGACATACCGAGGTACATAATACCCTAACTCAGGGGGAAAATTGTATGTATTCGACATACCGAGGTACATAATACCGTAACACAGAGGTAAGCCTGTATGTAGACGACAAACCGAGGTACATACTACCGTCACATAGAGGTAAGCATGTATGTAGACGACATACCGAGGTACATTATACCGTCACATAGATGTAAGCATGTATGTAAACGACATACAGAGGTACATACTACCGTAACACAGAGGTAAGCATATATGTAGACGACATGGCGAAGTATATAATACCGTCACATAGAGGTAAGCATGTATGTAGGCGACATAGTTAATTATATAATACCGTAGCTCATAGGTAATCACGTAAGTAGGCGACATACCGAGGTATATAGTACCGTAACACAGAGGTAAGCATTTATTTAGACGTCTTACCGAGTATATAGTAGTCACACATGGGAAAGCATGTATATAGGCGACATGCCGAGGTTTATAAGTTTATAATACCGTAACACAGAAGTAAGGATATATGTTGGCGACATATCAATATATACTGCCATAATATAGATGTATGTCTTTCTATTGTTTGTCCTTTCAAAGGATGCCCTCTTCAGTATGTATTCTTGTAGTCGACATAACAAGGTATATAATACCGTAACACAGAGGTAAGCGTATAGGTATATATACCTAGGTATCATGCTTACCGATTGTCGAATAGCTTTGGTAAATCCAGAAATGATTTCTCATATACTTTATCAAAAATAAATGTATTGTTCTGATATAACATTAAGTATGCTATATATTGCGTTCTATAAGTTATTATGATAAACATGATACGGTTTTATCTGCTGTATCCATACTCAGCAAAAATAAAAATTATCCACTTTGTTTTCCTGCAAAATCTGAGACAGTAAGAAAGAACTAACAATTGTAGCATGATTTTCTTTTAATAACATCTTTGTTTGATGTTCACACAAAATTTCATAGAAATATACCGAATAATAAAAAGATAAATCACAGTTTAAAAACATAGGTGTGAAAACGAAATTAACAAAACTTAACAAATGTGAAGGTAACGACACTAGCACAGATTCAGCAGTCTAAGTCGATTCAAATACACAGAAAAATATTCAAAACCTCGCTAATATCTCATGTGTGGGCCGTTACACCGAATACACGCAATAATGCGACATCGCATGCTTCTGACGTAACGACAGACGAATTCTGGAGCTAATGCGTTCCATTCGCGGACAAGTGCTGCTGCAAGGTCCTGAACATTTTGGATAGGATCATCCTGACGTACACGACGTCCCAAATATGCTCGATGATTCGTCAGTCGTTACGTCAGAAGCATGCGACGCCGCATTTAGGAGTGAATTCGATATTTCTATGTAAGTTTGTGTGAACATCAAACAAAGATATTATTAAAAGAAAATTATGCTACAATTCTTAGTTCTTTCTTACTGTCTCAGATTTTGCAGGAAAACAAAGTGGATACTTTTTATTTTTTCTGAGTTTATCATGATTATCTTGAACAATTATATTTTCCATTAGAGACTTTCCACCAGTTCGATGTTATGGAAGTAAAAAAAGAAAAATGTTTGCATAACAGTAGTTTCATGTATTTGCTTTAAAGAACAGAGGTATGAATGTTTCAAATTGAAGCGCCAATACAGAAAAAATAAAAATACATTATAATTTTAGCTTTTATTTAATCGTACGAAATAATTTCAGTTATAATTAAAATCTCGTAAAAGGGATGTCTATATATGTATATGCAAATGCAAGCGTTAAAGATCAAACATCATTAATTATTCCTGTAAACATTTAGTCCCATCACTCAGCTGTATGCCTCTTTACATTGCAAAATATATAGCCTGTCCTCATTTATTTTCTAAATGTAATGACATCTAATTGCTTTTTCTCATGCAAAGAAAGTACACTGATCATGTAAATGTTTATAAAACAGATTAGTATTAATGGGTGGGTTGTTCTGAGAAGACTTGGTGGAGAGTCTTGAATGCCAGAACAGCTTTCGATGATCAGAATAAATTAAATGTGTAATTACTGTGCGTAATTTAGTTAATTTATGTATATTATAAAACATTGTAAACAGTGTATGATTGCCGTTTAACAAATAAAAACATGTTTAAGTTGTATGTTAGTAATTAGATTAGTACGTAACCCATATGATATGACACTAGCAAATTACTTCTTATAGTAGTAACTATAAATGCAAACTATCCGCATTTATCTGTTTATAGTCTTCAAGGTTGTCAATGCACGCCATTTGTTGCTAAACTTTTGAGTTATCATTCCCAAACATCTGTTACATGCAAAACTTCGAAATCTATATTATGCCCCATTGTATGTATATGTTCTTGTTGCCTACGAGCTTTGCATTTGTCTACATGCTAAGCTTATGGATAAGTAATCCTGAAAATATATTCCAGTAATAGGTTTCAGAATAATTGATCAAAGCTGTGCTACCGCCGCCTGCTTTACACTGTATCCATGCTTTCATTCCAGTCTTCATTACGACAAAGACATCGACCGAGTGACATGAGGTGCCTGTGGGTTGGTATGCATTTCCTCGATTTTGACTCTCGTTGTCAACCATCACATCGTAATACATGTTTTTAGAGGTTACTGTACATAATTGTGCTGTTAGCAGATATACGCCGCTGATAGGAGCCGTGAATTGTCCAGTCGTGTTGTCATATCCGTGTCCTTCATTCAGAATAGTCTTGGTGTATACCAGTATCTGGTTAGTTGTTGGACTTACATCTGCAACCATACGCGCCTTGAATGCGACAATCGGTGTGACAGCCAAATCTGAAAAGAAGAGTTTTCAAGCTATCAGAGGTATTGTTTTCATAATAAAATATCATATAATTCTAGAGATATATCTAAAATTAAGTCATGGACTTTGTGAGGACGGTGCTCTCTCAACATAATGACTGTATGCTGTCTTTGAATCAACTAAATGACGTATAAATACAATTAAAATAATTACAGAAACAAAAAACGAATCATTAGACAAAGAAAAGAAGCAAATTCCCGCTTTCCTTAAAGTAGTCAAAAACTGAAAAACAGCAAAGTCAGTACAAAACTTCAAATACTTTTTATTTTTTTATTTTTGTGCATCCTTTGCGTTAAGATAAATATAATCGAACAGGAAATGTAGCATTGAAGGACCACAGTCAACCAAAAGCACGCATACATTTTAAAGATGACTAAAAGGCAAGACACGACATCACAAACATAAACGGGTTGACAATAGGCTACCGTATTGTATTACCCGCTATGCATCAAAATTTCCAATAATTGCATTGGTTCGTCAGTGAATTAATAAAGGAGACCTAACATTTGTTTTCATATACCGGGTTTCAGAACAGTTAAAAGGGACACATGGTTATCTTGACATATTTTTCAAGCGTCAAACTTACACTGCAATTGTGTTTAACCCAGTATCTTCTTTATTTTACTTAAACCTGCTTTCTATACTTAAACAGAGGGTAATAAAATGTGTGATTGTTCAAATTGTATTTGGCGGTGACCCTATTGTCAAATCTTTTGTCTTTGTGATGTATTATCTTTCCTTTCATTATCTTTAAATTTGTTCTTTGTTTCTTTTCTTTTTTTGGTTGACTATCGTCCTCGAATGCTACTCTTCCTGTTCGAATTTTAAATCTACTTTCTATGTTCTACTGGATATATTTATTGGTGCAATATAATCAACTAATAGTAACACGCCAAAACAATTTGCTTTCACATGTTCATAAACTTTATCAAGAATGATTTGAATCCATGATCGAAAACCGCGAGTTTTAGAATAAATATCAGGTTTTCCTTGTTTCCTAGTGCTTCAATAAATACTGAATATTTACTGAATACACCACTGCATTAACCTCGCCCGTTGTAAAAAAAGTGGGCAGTCCCGTGTATCGGAGTCTATCCTCTTAGCGAGTTAGTTAAAAATCCTTAGGCATCTATTTGATAGTAAGTCTAGGACAATGTTCCACGTTTCTTATTTCACCAAGTTCTTAGCGGGCGATTTGAAATAACTTAAAGGGATATATGGCAATCTTAATTTGTTTAAACCTCACGGCTTCCTATTACTTTTTTACATAATTTGCATATGCATAGTCATTAATATTAATTATTAGGATAGTTGAAAGAAAATACTTTTTAAAAATTACTAACTATTATATTGCACAAATAATATACTTAAAAACGAGTAGAATAACGAAGAAAACTGAAATCTCTTTTTTTTATATAATTATATGCAAACTATTTTAAAGTCAAAATGATACAGGAGTAATACATATAGGTGCTTGATATAAAACTGACGATTGCCATGTATCCATTTAAAGCAACTTCTTGACGAGCCGTTAAACATTGTATTCAATTCTCCCAAGCTACGACTTCAGCGTTATTCTACCGTCACATAGAATGTGCTCATATACCCCACATGTAACCAGCAAGTAATACTACTATTGATTCATAACCGGGGAGAAATGTTACAGCCGCCATACAACACTAAACGAACTGTACTAAGAATGTCAATGAATACTAAGAGGTGGATTCAGTGGAAGCGAAATAAACAAAACTAACAAGAGAGAACATAACAGACTCGGTTGTATCGGGTCTGCTCATGAGAGGTAATAAGTTGCAACACTTCTCACGCATCCTGGCAGTGGCTTATTCAACAAATATATACATAACCAGCGTAGTTCAGGGACAGAATTTATAAACTTGTTAGTGGTTGTTAAGCATGTTAAGTAGACTTTCTATAAAGGATGTTAGAAAAACTGACATTTGACGTCTAAGGTCGAAGACATAGCTTAGGTACACGTCTTTGAGAATTCATATAGCTGGATGATTTTGCCCAGTGGATAACACGGTTGATTTAAAACCGGAGAAGCCGATTTCAAGCATCACCCTCGCCACTGAGTTGCGTCGGGGCAAGACACATTTCCTTAACGTCGTCCTCGTATTGGGACGTAAACAGGGCGGTCCCGTGTATCGGAGTATATCTATCGAGCACGTTAACGAGCCATTAAAATCTATAAATGAGTGAGTGTAGTGCAGGTTCTCAAATTTCTATGTATGCACATTCTGGAGCGGTTCTAAATAAGCTATAATGTGTTCAATAGAGATTTTATCAACGTATCAATAAAGTTGTATGTTATATGATTTTAAACTGAAACAGAACAGTAATCATCGAGAGAAACCGTAGAACATTTAATGAAAACACGTCCACTGGGGTTTTATATAGGTAAAACAGTTTCTCGTTCGATCAATTATTAATTAAACGAGTATAGGCAAAATTCGGAAAAAATGTAGAATGCAAATATATATACATGTACACGGCGCCTCATAAAGACCTGATTTTATATACTTAAACAGAAGGAACTAAAATTTGAGAGTTTTTAGTTTTCTTCGTTATTCTACTATATATTTATTAATGATGGTTTGTGAATATGAAAGTTAAGAAGAACAATAACATACATCTAAAATGAGAAAAAAAGTCCAATATAAACAAAAGTAAACACAATGGCATAGCATATTCATAATGTGTGAAACATCTCACGATGGTTGATAAAAGGGTTTCAACATTTACACAATCGGTGACAAGAAAGGTGGTGGTTGCTTTAACCGAGAACGTGTTTCGTACAACGTATATCATATTTAAACGAAGTCTGTAACATTCCAGACTTCAACATCTTCAAAATGCAAATATGAGCATTGCATGAAATTTATTCTACTCGTTTCGAAAAACAAATGGAAGAAGTTATATAGAGAGAAGTTTATATATATGTAATGTTTTCTCAATCAGCGAAACGTTTTGTTTTTTTCACTAATGTGCATTAGAAGCAAAAAGTGAACTGATACAAAAGAAATTACAATACCTGTGAGTTTCTGCATAGTCTTGTTTTCCAGGATTCTCAAATCCTCAGCCATTCTCAAAATCTGAGCTTTCTCTCGCTGGAAAACATTCACAATTTCGTCTTTCTGAGAAGTAAATGCCTGTTTTTGTTCATCTTTCAGAACTGCATATTCTGATTTGATAGTTTCCCACTCTGTCTGCAATGACGTCAGCTTCTTGTTCACGGCATCTCGTATTTTCGTCGTTTCTTCTTCCATTTTCTCAACGTTAAATTCTGTCCTAACCATTTTTTCTAACAGTTTCTCTTCAAAGGCGAATTTTGAACATGTAGGCTCGCTACATTCCGTTTGGTAAATTAGGACACAAAGTATCAACACTGAAAGATGTATAATTCCCAAATGTACAGCCATTTTTTTTAGAGAAAACGCGAATATATATAAAAGTATGGTCGTACGAGTGCTTAGTTGTTCGTCTAAACAAATGTGTACGTAATGTGCTCCGCTGTCTGTCTGGGCTTGATTATATCAGGTGTTTTTGGTTTTGTTAGCTCTACTGGCTGGGACATGCTTATGTATTCTGAATTGTTAATAATTCCACGATGTTATCCGTGAGTTCGTCTGGCGTCTATTAGCCACTTCACATATCCTCTGAACCCACAAAGAACGTAGATATAAAATGCGAACAGGAAACGCAGCCTTCAAAAACACAGTCAACTAAAATACGATTTAAAAACAACAACAATTACAATATTAATAAGCAAATTTGTGTGACATCACAAACACAAACGGGTTGACAATAGGCCTACCGCCTTGGAACGGTCAGTTGCTAAAAGGCCGCTGGGGCTTTAATCAGGTTCTTGGGTGCACCACACTTCACTCTTATCCTACTGGCATCACAATAAAACGAGCCAGTGTAAATAAAGATATCCCCGCAAAGTTATATTCTCTAACAACAAGGCAGAATTAATAGGCAATATAAATTAAACACGTAGATGATCATGTATATATGAATATAACTAGAAACGAATCAGCGGAAAACGAATAAAAGTCCATAACTTAAGTATTACAATGTCTATTTTGACACCGGATCGATATGCACAACTTGACATCATAGGTGAGCATCCTTTAAAGTTTTGAAACAATTGGTAGAAAACTATACACAATTTAAAGAGGACAGCATAGTATCGAGCTGCAAATGGGTTACCCACTAACAATGCAATGCGTTGTAAAATGATACGGTCATAATCTCTTTCGACAAAATATTTCACGAAAAAAAGAGTATGATAATGACCCTTTGGAAACGGCCGAGCACGATACATACGAAATATTGCAGTTTCGGTTTGATTGAGACTGTTCATGAGCGGTAGTGAAATATGCTAGCTATATACAGAATTTTAACCATCCCGAAGATGGCAAGCACAAGTTTGATAAAGATTGTATGAAAGTGATTATGACCAAGGATCTTACGAATGTTGTAAATCGCATAACAATATAAGTCAGGTTGTGATAGTTTTGTGTCGCAACAGAATTCTTAAATTACTTTTGTATTTTAAAAGCAGATCAGGGTTACAATAGCGATAGAGTAGCTTCTTAATTATACAAAGATTACGAATATTAAAGTCTTCAACTTAACTTCATGGTCTAGAAAACAAATAACTTCAGTCGTAAAACATAGACCCCCGTAAGAAGTAGCTCGAGGAACATCCCCAATTAAATGGGGGACAATTAACAATAGCAAATGAAAATATTCTCACTGGTCATAGATTTTACTAATCATTTTTCTATTTTCAATAGGAAGATGTAACTCAAGGAAAAAAGCGACAGACTCAGATATGTTAACTTTTGGAAACTTACACAAAGAGTAGACAACTTTAGACAACTTGTTATGTCAACATTTTGTCAGTTTTTTTTATCTGCTTCGAACCTTTATCGAGTATACGTCATAGTCGCCACTATGGTTCAACATGTCTATAAAAGAAATGCATGCAGTTATGGGGATCCTTCGAAAACAACGAACATAAACTAAAGAAGAAAGTAGAAGAGTCAGTTTTGTTGAGGCTGTTCAAGAGAGGTTCAGTTATAGAAAAATCTGTTGTTTTTCTTTGATAAGTAGATGCACAGTTGAAACAGGAATTGTAGTATTCACGGAGCAATCATCTAAAATACAATGAAATACGCATTTAAACAAGAAATTATTGAATATTGTTCGCATTTTGTACAAGGCTTGAAAATTGAGTTCCGCCTTTGAAGAGATAGTGACAAAACAAAAAGGAGCATTGGGATTTAACCCGGTGCAAGTATTCAACGTGTGTTAGTATATTGTCATAACTCGAAAGCAATGTAAATAAACGAATCCACTGCACGCTAGCCTTCATGACCGGATGACCGCCATTGACAAGTTACCAACTATAGACGTTTCAAAAGACATCTAAGAAACCACCTATTCAGTTCAAGTAATGCTATGTACCATTTTGTTAGGTTGACCGCGATCGAGTTTGTGTTTTATTCGGCATCCATTAGTAAAGATGAAATCCACCGCAACGCTAATCTTACAAAACGTTATTACGAAAATGAGCAAATAACTAAAGTTTCTAAAACATATCTGAATGACACTTTGGTTTAAACATATTTTATTTCAACATTTTTACAACATATATATATTGGTACAGTACATAATTAATAGGATTAGAACGAAAGAAAAACATCTTATAGAGTTCCTCTCCTTATGAATGACACTTTGCCTTATGTTCCTTCGGGTAGTACCTGTTCAGATTTGGAAGTTGTGTTGTCGTCGTCCTTCATCTGTCATAACCAGATATATACCAGCATAATGGACAATTCAAACCACAGATGTATTCTCCTAAACCACGTATTAAATCCTGAATCTATAAAAGTCCGTGTGCGTTTTTCTTTGGTTGAATTACATCAGGTTTGTGTTGTTTTAACATCGTCAAATATTCACGATTTCCGTGAAAGATATGGGTAGTTTACGTTATTAAAATAAATATAAAAAGATCGGACAGGGAAAGTAGCATTCAAGGAGGACAGTCAACCACAAAACACAGAAACAAACACGCAAACAGACAAACAAAAAGGCAAAAGCAATAATAAATGCAAACGACATCACAAACACTAAAGGGTTGACAATAGGGCTACCGCCTTGGAACGGTCAGTGGCAAAGTAGGCCACTGGGGGTTTAAACCGGTTCTAGGGTGCACCAAACCTCACACTTACCCTATTGTCATCCCATTAAAACAGGACAGTGTAAATAAAGAAATCCCCACCATGATCTAATCTCTAACCAACAAGGCAGCATCAATAGGCAATATAAGTAAAACACAAATATGCTCGTGTAAATATAATACAAAAAAAACAATACTCTTATTTCACGCGTCGGCCATTTTGATTTCAAAACGAGGCTACTAACGCAAACAAAACATGGCAGCGTATCACTGTTGCGTGCCGATGTGCACGAATGATTCGCGATATAACACCAAAGATGTGTCATTTCATAGCTTTCCGGCAGATGATGCAAGAAGAAAGGAATGGATCGTTAAAGTACGACGTGACGAAGGACAACATTTCCAGGTAATAGATGAAAAACACAAAGGGCGATGAAGAAGAAGCGCTTAAAAATTTACGTTTGTTTACATTATGAAACATGATCAAATCTCTACAGTATGCTCAAAGAAGTATGTCTTTTCTCTGTGCAAACAATCTCTGAAAAAAAGAATATCCTTCGTCTGGGTTGGTCGGAGCCTAAGATTTCCTAAGCGTGGTAAACAATTATATTAAATACTTACTCATTTAGTCTGCAGGATAGATAATTCGTCTGCAGAAAGTTGACCCCGATCTTCTCATGTAGCAATGTTGTTGGTCTCATTATAAAAAATAACGACAGCACATATTAATCGCATAGGCGGCATGGCCTAATGGAAAGGATGTTAGCTTGTCACGCTAGCGGACAGGGTTCGAGCCTGGGTAGATGTACTTTTTATTTTTTTACTATTATTTTGCAATTTTTCTTTATATTAATCTCTGCATTTCCGGATTTTAACAGGGGGCTCTTGTTTAAACAAAGGCAAAGACAGACACATTCTGTTAAAATGAAATACATGGGGATGCGGGCAGGGGGGAATACAGGAGTTTCCCCCTAAGTCTTCACTAGTTCCAGAATACCTACATGTGTGCTTATTGTTCATATCAACGGCCTATAATTATAAATCGTTTCATATCAACGGCCTATAATTATAAATCGAATATGTTTAAACCTTGCACAAGACACACGAAACTCCTTCAATTATGTTATATATTGTAGGTTATGTTATATTATAATTGTCTTTATTTTTCAGATAAAGGCACACACTAAAGTTTGTTCAGTTCATTTCAAAAATGAATATTTCATGAAGACACTAACCGGAAAGAAATGTTTGGTGAAGAATGCGGTACCGACAACTTTCTCCTGGACTATGGACAATCCCCTACGTAAGCCTCCAATGAAACGACAAAGGCTAGAGGATTCAAATATGAGGTAAAGTGAAATAGTTAATGTTGTATAGTGATAGACAAATGGTTTAAAATTTACAGTAGACCATCGGTTACAATCAGGATGTAAACGATCATTCATCAGTTACATATACAATCGATTAGTCAGATCAGTCAGAAAAAATATATATCAGTTATATATTATAATTTGTATGACATTGTATTCTTCGAGGTATTGTTCATTATGCCATTGTTATTTTATTTAATCAGCAAAGTAATTGCAATTGCTATAAATGTGTTAATTAGTGTATTTCCTGATTAACTGAGTCTCCTGGATGTTCATGATTATTTTTATTTTCAACATTAATTTAAGCGTATTTTTACAATTTACAGATGATCGATTGTAAACTTTCATAATCGAATGCCTTGGCCTTGAAGTAATCGATGATTGATTACAATCGATTAATCACTAGTGTTGTGCATTTAAAATATATGGAAAGATAATTACCGATTGATTTATTTCCTTTTTTTCTCAACTCAAATCTCAATTCAAGAGACGTATATATCAAATGTTGAGAAACAATTTATCGCCTATGCCTCTTTAATAACTGTATCATCCAATTATTTGCAGCATTGATGACACAGATATTGAGCCATCTCCATTGACACACACTATAGTGACACCACAACCCATGTTCCATGACTACCTACAAAATGAGAAGTCAGAAAATGAGAAATTGGAGGAAGCGTGTGCACATATAGATGAACTTGAGCAAAAGATAGAAAAAATGTCAATGAATAGCTTTGGCCTAGAACGGTTTTCAACTGATCCACAAATGTTATTATTTTATACTGGGTTTTCATCATATTCTTTACTTATAAACTTATTCAACCTGCTGAAACCATCCGCTGAGAGAATGACACGATGGACACAGATTCAAAGACAGAGGTATATTGGCAGCGATGTCATACAGCCATCTTTTCGCATAGAAAGTTTAAGTTTGATTGATCAATGTTTTATATTTTTAGTTAAAGTAAGGTTAGGGCTGTTCCAACAGGATTTGGCTGTTAGGTGCAACATTTCACAAGCAACTGTGAGTCGCATTATCATAACGTGGAGCAACTTTTTGTACTTTCAACTTGGATCTCTTCCAATATGGCCAAGCAGAGAGCAAATTGACCGACATATGCCAGAGTGCTTTAAGGAAATGTACCCATCTACTCGTGTCATATTAGACTGTACTGAAATTAAAATTCAAACACCATCTTCGTTAAGTTTGAATTCAGAATTTTATTCACATTACAAGAGCGCAACAACATTCAAAAGTCTTATTGGCATTTCACCATCTGGTTGCATAATATTTGTATCATCCCTTTTTGCGGGTTCGATATCCGATAAGGAAATTACCAGGCAGAGTAACATTGTCAGTTTGCTGGAAGAAGGCGACAGTGTTATGGCCGACAAGGGTTTTTTGATCCAAGATCTTCTAGATGCTAAAGGGGCAAAACTCAATATACCACCTTTCCTCACATGCAACAGGAATCAGTTCACCACAGAAGAGGTTGAAGAAACACAGGAGATTGCCAGACTTCGAATACATGTAGAGAGAGCTATTCGGCGAATCAAAGAATACCATATTTTTGACTCTGTGATTCCTATTAGCTTAGCTGGTTCAGCAACTCAGCTGTGGACAGTTTGTTGTCTAATGACATTATTTAAAGGACCTTTATTCTAGAATAAAATGGATCAATTGCCAATTATTTAACCTGAAATGTGTTGTAGGGCAGTTAAATATAGTGTTCAGGATAGTATATATTCAAAACATTCTTTCAAAAATTACATTGCTACCATTGAAAAGATTTCCATTTAATTTTCCATTTTACCGACTCTGCACCAAAATTGTATTATTCAGCTTAAAGGGACAGCGGGCGATCTGGAAAAGTAATTGGTGCCAATACAAATACAAAAAGAAAACCCTCGGTGAACATGCATTAAATAAGCCGCATATTAAATTTGGTTGAATTATTATTTATGAAAATGTGTGGACGGGAAAACACGAGACTACCAGGTTGCCGGTGTATTATTGTTCTTAAATCATCAATATTATATATACATGTATGTGGTTCATATTGCTAGCAGTTGCACATCTATATAATTAAATTAAAGTTCGATCACAAAACTAGAATTTAGAATAGCCTTAAAGCATCATGACTTAATATTAATGAATTATGCTCCAAAAACGAGCAGTGAGTCGTTGAGTTTTTCCAACCAAACTATTCATTAACAATTAAAACTAGGCCCCATGTTCTGCCCGATTTAATTGTTTTTCATGAAGTAGTTAAATAGTCTTGAAAATTTGACAACTCAGGTAGTTTTTGTTGTACAAATCATTATTATTAATTCATATGATGCTTAATGGCTTTTATAAATTCTGTTTTGTAATCGACGTACACTTTATTTAAATTATATGCACACCTATATTAGCAATGTAAACCCCCCCATATTAATATTTATGATTTAGCAACAAACTAGCCGAGTCGCGCTTTCCAGATCAGATATTTTCATAAACAATAATAACATGTGGCATATTTTAATGTGTTTTAAGACTCCTTCATATTAGTCTATTCATTCATATATCCATTATTTAAAATGGTATATGAGATGCTCAAAGTAAAAAACGCTCAATTTGTCCAGCATATCTGACCACAACTGCTCATTAAAGTTAATTCGTTCAACATGCATATCATTTACTGTCCATACGACAAAGTCACACCACTTAAGCCCAGTGATTGCCATCTGGCCCATGATCTGATGGTAGTACTGATGAACTGGTTTAAGTTTAAACACATCATTTTGATTACTCAAATAAGGGCAATCCTTGAATGAGGCCTTCTGTGGACACTTTATCTCTAGTACTCCGAATGGCAATTCTTCTGAAGGGTCATAGACAAGTCGATCTGGTGATGCACCAAGAAATGGCACTTTTCGGTTAACGACAAACCCACACAAGGTGACATTAACGTTCTCATGGTTTGAATATTCAAGTGCAGCCTCAGCCTCGTGCACAATGCCATACTTCATGGCGGCAGTTTGAATTGTCCTCTTGCTCACTATTCGTTCGCATAAGGTGTCAAAGTCTTTTTGTCGACTGACAACATCCTTAAATATAGAGGAAGTAATCCTATTTCTTCTTAATTTATGCCATTCAGGACATTCGCTTTGTTTCCGTGTAATTTCCTCTATCTCGTGACACTGTTCAAGGGACACTTTAATACCATCTATAAACTGAGACTCATTCAGTGTAAGAACTGAACAGTATGTTGTTTCAAACAAACATTCATCCGTAGGTAATGATGGGAAGCGAACTGTCATAGGTAATTTGATGATCTTTCCATCATTCCCAGGTTTCGGCAACTGATGAGAAAGAATACTTCCAGCTAAAACATTTCCAAATGTGGTGGTTACAGTATCAATATTGTCAAACTGTTTTGGCAGAACTTGATAGAGTTGCGCAGTTTTATGATTGTGTTCTAAGCATGCCTGTAGGTTAGTCATAAGTTCCAGATCCGGAAATGCACCATTAATTGGGTTGTACAATGTACTGCGTACACACCCCTTTGACTCTGTTGCCTTTGGTTTCACAAATTTAACTGTTAATAGATCACGTGGTTTTATTCCGTGTGTTCTTGGAGGTACATGCCACTGCTGTGGAGAAGATGTCTTGGATACAAAGTCTGGTACAGATTTTAAACCAAGAGTCTTATAATGTGCAATCTGGTACAAAAACCCAGCTATATGGTTACATGTGCCCTGTCCAGCTGTGCAAGAACACTTGTGATCTCTCACTGTCTTGTCATTCATGATGGTTATCTGGTGGAAAAATAAATATATAGTACAGAGTATACATATTGTATAATAAACATGAAGTTTAATATTTTTTTTAAGTTAAAAGAACTTTGATTTAAAGCTCTATCGACGATTGTATTATTTTTGTGCAAACAATTTATAACAAGAACATATCTGAGGTCATTAAAACAATGATGTCATGATTTCACTTAAAGTATGACATCATCTAATTGGTTAATTGACATGATTAAAGATAAATGTTCTCGTCTTATAGGCGTGATAAATAGAAATGTTCATACATGCATTTGTTTTGTATTAAACTTGTTGGCTAAATTAATTGTTGGTTAATTTATTATATATCTATCAATACTTAGCATTGATTTGAAAATGACATAATTTAAGTATTGCACCAAAAAAGCTATATTACATCACTAGTGAAAATATAGTGATGATATCACTTTGCCAGAACTATTTTTTACCTTTAGTTACTGGTAATCCTCATTCGCAACACCTCAATCACTTTTTGAAGCATATCTCAAGTGTATCTAGAAGGTTTCCACATTGGTTGCTTCATAATAGCATGGCGGGAATTAATTCCCAAAAGGAATTTGCATTCAAAATCCAAGGTTTTGCAACGTCAGTTACATGTAGGCGATTGCACCATCTATTGTTTATTTATATGAAAGCATTGATAAAAAGGTCATCTGTATTGTAAATAATACACATGAAACGCAAATCAAACATCAACACCATATTGTTCATGTAGCATATGAACATACCAACCCGTCGATATGTGCGGTATGATCCCGAAGAATGACAGGATTGGCTGAGCGTTCCTGAATTCCTTTTCCTCCTCATTCATTTTTGTCGAGACCGTCTACAAATCAGGATTTAGCGATCACAATGTCATTCGGGTGTATGTGCGCTTTCACAAAACTTCACCAAAATGCTTCTTTTATGCATCTAACATCGTGCAAAATTTCTGGTCGCTGTGACCTACTTTAGACAAAATATAGGTCACGTCCAGTCTCCGCAGCTATGAATGCTTATTCCTTGTGGGATTTTCACCACACTTCATCAGAATGTTCCGTATATGCATCTAATATCATGTGACCGCTTGCTCCGAATGGGATTGACATTGGTGTTGGGCAAATCAATCTGGACTTCTTAAACATAGGGCTCGATATGTCGACTGTGGCCTTCTAGTTGTTTTCATAATTACAAACAGCTGAATCCTCCATCTTGATGAATTGCAAAACCATTATATGTTCTTTATCGGAACTGATCTTGTAAAAACCACAGATCAGGCACTGATAAAAGTTGCAAGAATATATAATGGTCTGCTACTTCTCCGGAAAAACTGCAAGAACTTCCTACTGATATGGTCATTACTCTGTTCCTTCTGTGTCATTAACTGTTGTTTCATGCAAAATTCACGTTGAACAAGAACATCACATATAAACATGATAAAGAACTAACGTGGTGGAACTGCTCTGAAAATATAAAACGATATATATTACCTATTTTCTCAGAATTGGGCGATGACACTTTGTTTTTGTAATCCCATATGTAGACGGTGTTGATCCTTATGGATGGCAGGAGTTATACAGTACTGGTTCTACCCAGGAATAAGTGGGTGGTCTGCCTCCACCACAAACAATTGACTTCCATGCATAGCCTAAAATGGGCTGAACAATGACATTAAGACGGTTAAGGGAAGTACATCAGGCTTTGGGGCTAAAATTGATTAAGGCTTTGGGGCTAAAATGGATTAATAGAAAATAAAAAGCTGAATGACTATGAAATGATTTAAATTGTGAAATGGTTCTACAATATAGATAGAACATTAGCAGTTTCTTAAAATACAGTGCAATAATTAATAATTGTTAATTAATTACAACCAGTCTTTTTAGTTCACAAGAGTAATCACCAGGTTATAAATAGCGGTCACGCGTGATCACCTCGGCAATATTTACACAGGACGTTCGCTTTGCCAGACAATGCAATTTTTTACTGCCAAGATTAAAATAGCTATCCTTGGCGCGTAACCATAGTTAGGAAATACCTAATTTTGGGTATTTTATTTTATATCCATTTGAATAATTCTAAAAGCAATACCAATCGTGATGTACTCCCTTTATAAACCAAACAAAACAAAAACCATGTGTACCAGTAAACATTTAACAAACTGGTGTAAGTCTAAATTATTACATTAAAACAACTCTTACCGACAGTTTATGAGGCAGTTCATTCTTTTTCATTGACCGAAAGCACAAACACATCATATGGCACCCTTCTTCCAACACTTTCACTGAAAAAAATAATTGGTTAACTAAAAATGAAGCTAAAATCAGACAGTTTTTTAGTAATATGCCAACAGAATTTTCGTCAATGAGCTAAAAGTATCTTAATATCTACAAAATATCATCTAATTTAATATAAATTAAGGTTTAACATCATTTTTCAGCACATTTTAGGCTATGTATGATCATCTATATTTAGTGTAGACCACCCACTCATTCCTGGGTAGGTCCAGGACTGTATACCGCCCAAGATCTGTAAGAATCAACACTTCATCACTTACAAGTCACCCACATATCCCGGTGGGATT
Source organism: Cyrtodaria siliqua (assembly GCA_037043455.1). Lineage (NCBI taxonomy): Eukaryota > Metazoa > Mollusca > Bivalvia > Adapedonta > Hiatellidae > Cyrtodaria > Cyrtodaria siliqua. Next base: position 173,815 of record JAWPHD010004007.1, read on the forward strand.
CGAACCCAACGGTGAGAGGCGAGAAGGTGAATTTGGTTTAATGACCCTACAACATATCATCAATCAAGAGTCAAAATGTCTTTCCACTAGACCACACAGTCGGCACTAGTTAAATTAAAATTGTAAACAGACAAGAAAAAAGTAGTACACTCTGCCGGGTTTGATCTCAAAACTCGTGCATGCACAGCGGACACTCTGCCATTTGATCGCCTTAAAAGCTAGGTCTATGGTGAGACAGTTGTAACGAGACAGTTGTAACGTGCTTAGGCCAAAACTAAAAAATAGGTGTGTTTCCTATTGCATGCTCTAAAAAAATAGGGTCGGTAGGTAGGCATTTTCTTTTTTTTTCTTCTTTTTATTTTTTTTGGAGCAAGATATTGTGAGATTCTACATGTATTTATCTTATAAACCCATACAAGTTGATGATACAGCTGAAAGTTTCTCTGGGATGTCAGTTTACCTCGATATATTGTTGATAAATCATTGTTCAGAACAAATTAATATTTTTTTTTTTTTTTAATTTTTATGCATGTATAAAAGTCGAAAAGGAAATGCAGCTTTCACATCTACCTCTACATGTGTACGTTGAACTGTCATCTTTGACCATAACTCAACGGAATTGACTTCACTAGTAATGCTAAGAAGATGAAATAAAGGAGATGATAGATAGACAGAACAGCGTAAAGTCCGGGGCAAGTAAATAGTCATTCGGGCTAGTGATTTTTTTTAATTTATTTTATGTAAGACGGGCTAAAGGAAAATGAACAGGTTTTCATTGAGTATATAAGAAGTCGTGCTAGTGACACAAAAAATTTAATTCAAAGACTAACAGAAGTAAAATAAAGAAATAAATAAGACCTAATACACGGACCATATAGACGGTTTAACAAATTTATAATAAATTCAATGATAAATACGGTTTGAGATCTATACTAAAAAGAAAGAGTGTTCCCAATCGCCTTTCGCCCATCGAGTACTACACCAATCCGGCTTCCATGGCGGTACCAGGGCCCATATGTCCCCACCGGCATAGCTCTAGCTCGATGGCCGCAGAAACCCACAAAAGACAAAAATAAATTGCAATGTTAATACGGAATAAAGGCATATGACATCACAAACACAAAAAAGCGGGGTTGACAATAGCTGAAGAGGGCTTCCATCTTGGAACGGTCAGTCACTGACAGGGGCAAAAATGTCACTCAATAATGACAATATCCTGCCGGTCTGAACACCAATGTAAAGGGACGAGGAAAAGTCAGTACACTCTTAACACTCACTCTAAATTATGTTTGCAAAAATGGTAAACTAAACTCTAAGTATATGGTCGCGAGCCAGTGCACACTAGACAACTGATGGGTGGGGAACAGTTTTATTCTGTACTGTAGTCTGTAGGTGTATCCAACAGGTATATCACTCTATATGCTGTTCGAACATGTTTTATTCATGTGTATGTATTACTCAGATATGTGCGTTAAACTAGCATCAACATGGTTTCATTCTAATTGAGATTATCATAATTTTTTTACTTTTTTTTTTGAGAGTGAGACTGACCTTCGACATCGTGGATATAGGACCCAGCGAAAAACTTGTATCCTTTACACAGGTTGTTCTTAGGGGCTTTGGATAAACTTTCGATAATAGTTGTGACATCTCCCATCGATATATCAGGAACATTTAGCAAGCTTCTCGTCCACGAAGGGGCACCAAGGCCTTTACACCCTTTACTTGTCAACATTTCCTGGTTTGGTGAGTCACAAACAGATTTCCGGTGCGTTATTAGCCTCGTTTTAAAAAATTCGCAAACGAGGCGTGAATAAAGAGTATAGCCTAGAAAGCCACAATGAAGGTACTCAATGACTTTGCAAAAGCCAGAGCAGTTGTACGGAGAAATGTATAACGCCATTACAGATCAATTGCCGCCAATCATCCAAGATGACCAAGGTTACTAACTACAATGACATTTGAATGATATCTACTTGAAGGGTAATGTCCCTTTATGTGTAATCACATTGAAGAAATATAAAAAGATCGGACAGGGAAAGTAGCATTCAAGGAGGACAGTCGACTGTAGGATGTAAAAATAACAATATTGATTGGATGCACATGCAACAGATAACAATAAGGGTTCACATTTTCCTGAATATTTTAACATGAAACCTTTAGTTTAATATGTTTACACTTTGTTCTAGTCAGTAATACCCTTGAATAATAAGTAAACACTTTATGAATATGTGAATTTTAAATTAATATGTACATGATCTAGACACTTCTTCAAATGGATATACAGTTTGCATTCATTTTCAATGGGATTACACATTCCCTGAGGTCGAATATTTCATTTGTATGTTTTTCTACCGCAGTATTACTAGATACCAGTAGAGCGTTTGTAGTGTGTCTTGCTTGAAACCAGTACAGAAACGGATGTTTAAATTTAAAACAAAACAAAACTGTGCAAGCCAATAACATGTTCAGCGTCGTGATTAATGACTATTTCAATTACAGAACAGAGCAGACTACCACATTAACAAATTGTTCTGATGTAATGAGGCGTTCTGATGGAAATGAGGCATATTTAATTATCGTGTTGTAATAAGCAAACTAGTATGTAATCTAAATCGTGTATTTCATTAGATCGGTTTATCAAAAAAAAAAGATGCCTCCGTATACAGTGCAGTGCAATATAACTAATTCTGATAAGTGGCGTATGTGCTGATTACTGATATTGAGTTGGTACGGTCCTTAGAAGTATGAACGTAAAAGGTTGGTGTAACAAACATAGGCCACCGCTGTGACCGTGTCTTCTATATCACCACAGAAACAATACAGTTTTCAAGATTTTCAAGTTTATTGGTATATAATCCGATATAGAATTGTCACCAAATGTACACATACAAACATACAAGTACATATAATTCAAATGTCACGCATGTATAGTCCGTAAATTAAATAAACTATGTTATTATCAAAATGAAGTGGTACAGTGTCTATTTTATTTTTTTGTCTTCCTTACTGCCTTTTTAAATTGAATTATATGTTACAACAAAAAATAACAAAAAAAACAAAAACACTTTACGCATATTCTTTATTTTTTTATTTATGTACAGTCAAATCTGTATTAAACAAGAGGCTCTGTGGACGCTCTACTAGCTAACATGGCTATTATAACATCAATGAAGCGAGTGACTGCAATTTACGTTTTTTTGAAAGTTTTGTATAAAAAATTTCAAATTTAGTATTGCACTATGTTTATAATGTACCTACATTTAACATAAAGACAAACCACGAACATGAATAGTATAATAAATTGGCTTTAACAAAGAACAGTACATAAAATGCTAAATATATCCATGTATTTCAACACTTATGTAAAGGAAAACAACATAAATGGAAATCCGCTGTAACTGGTCTGATCTGGCTGATTTTGGAACTTGTCCGTGCAACAATCTGGTAAAGTTTGGATGAAAAATGAAGGCCATATCATCTTAACGAGGCAAAATATAGCATTTTAGCTCGACTATTCGAAGAATAAGAGTGCTTATGTAATCAACCCGGCGTCGGCGTCCCACATCAAGATTTGCGTATAAGCTGTGTTTACAAGTCTATTTCTCTTACACTTTTTATCCTAGCAAAACCAAATTTGGCCATGGGCTTCCTTATAACATTATCTTAAGGACTGCATATTTTGCAATTTTGGCTCCTGTAACCCATGGACTCCCATGGAACCCAAATTGTGATGGTCCATAAAATGTGCGATAAAGGCAATAAAATTCAAATCAAATCTTACGTGTAAGCTGTGTTTTCAGGCCTATATCTCTTACATTTCTTGTCCTAGCTCAAATAAATTTGGGGATTGGTTTCGTTATAGTATGTTGTAAAGGGCTGCGTAAGTAATTTAGTTTTCTGCAAATTCTGGGCTCCCATGGAACCCAAATTGTGATGGCCCATAAAATGTGCAATAAGGGCAGATCTAGGTTTTCATGTAACCTGTTTATATACATCTATAATTTTGGTTTGGGATTTCTTATAGCATTATGCATTGTATTCATTGTTCACCCATATTGGGGCATAGGCTCCCTCCTCCCCAACCCCTACAACCCCACAATACCACACCCCACGCCCACCTTTTATTTTGTTTACACATTTCTGTGTTGTTTTGGTCAGTTCTTACACATAGCTATGTTGCCCCCTCCCTCCCCTCACCACCCGCCTTCCCTCGTCCTCCCACCGACATACACACACACTCGAAACTCATTTTTTTGATATTTTTTATTTACATATTTCTGTGTTGCTTTGGTTCATTCTTACACATATAGCTATGTTGGCCCTTCTTCCCCACCCCACATGCCGCCGAAGCCTCCCCCACTCGAAACTATATTATTTTTGTTTAAACATTTATGTGTTGTTTTACACATAGCTATGTTGACACCCCGCCGCCCACTCTACGACGCCCGCCATCCCCCGCCCTCCCCCACCCACACACAATCGAGGCTCATTTTTTTCTTTTTTCTTTATTTCTGTGCTGTTTTAGTAAATTTTTACACATATAGATATGTTGCTCCTCACCCTCTGCACCCCACGCCCACTCCACACCCCACCCCCCCCCCCCCCCACCCCACACACACACGCCTCCCCCCACTCGAAACTCTATCATTATTGTTTTACATCTATCTGTGTTGTTTTGGTCAATTCTTACACATATAGTTATGTTGACACCCCCGCCCTCCGCCTCCCCCACCACCCCCCACTCGAAACTTTTTCTTTTTTTTACATATTTCTGTGTCGTTTTGTTCAATTCTTACACGACGCCCCGGCTCCCCCTCACTGCCCCCTCCTACCCCCTCCCCGCCTCCCCCACTCGAACGTCGGATATTTTTTACGTATATCTGTGTTGTTTTGGTCAATTCTTACGCATATAGCTATGTTGCCCCTTGCTCTCCCACACCCCACGCCTCCCCCGCTCGAAACTATATTATTTTTTTTTTAAACATTTCTGTGTTGCTTTTGTCATTTCTTACACATATAGCTATATTGACAGTTGACACCCTGCACACCCTCCCTGCCCCTCCCCCTCCCCGCCTCCCCCACTCGAAATTCGAATATTTGTTTACGTATTTCTGTGTTGGTTTGGTCAATTCTTACACATATATCTATGTTGCCCCTGCCTCACCCATCCCCCATCGCCGGCCCGCCCGCATTCCCCCTGCCCTCCGCCACACACTCGAAACTCTTTTCGTGTTTTTTTTTACGTATGTCTTGTTTTGGTCAATTTTGACACATAAAGCGAAGTTGCTCCCACCAGCTTCCAGGCCCCCAGCCCCCGCCCCCCCCCCCCGCCCCCACACACACTCAAAACTCGGATTTGTTATTATTATATTATTTTTTTTACATATTTCTGTGTTGTTTTGCTTAATTTTTTCACATATAGTTATGTTGCCCACCTCCACCAGCTCGCCTTCCCCTCCCACCCCCCACACTTAAAACTCTTTTTTAAAAATATTTCTGTGTTGTTTGGTCAAATATTACAAATATATCTGTGTTGCCCCCTCCCCCAGCCCCGGCCCGCCCGCATTCCCCCTGCCCTCCCCACACACACTTGAAAATCTTTTCTTTTTTTCTACATATTTCTGTGTTGTTTTGGTCAATTCTTACACACATATCTATGTTACCCCCTCCCCCACTGCGACCCCTACGCCTCCCACACACACCATCCCATAACCATACCACCCACCGCATCATCACCACCCGAATTCTTTTTTTTACTTATCTCTGTGTTGTTTTATCAGTTGATCAATATGTTTCTCCCCCAACCATCCCACCAGCCCATCATCACCACCACCCGAATTTTTTTTTTTGTTTGTTTTTGCATATATATGTGTTGTTTTGTTTTATCAGTTTATCAATATGTTTCGCCCCAACCCCCAACCATCCCACCGACCCATCATCACCACCACCACCACCCGAATGTTTGTTTTTGTGTTTTTTACATGTATGTGTTATTTTATCAAATCTACACCTATATCAATGATGCGCCATCGCCCTACCCTCAACCCCCCCCCCCCATTTCTTTATGGGCTTCCCCACCCCCATTGCTTTATGGGCTCCCCTCACATGGAGAACAGGATAGGGAAATTGTTTTCATTTGATCTTCCATTATTTGGAAATTAAAATATTAAAATTTTAATTTGAACCCAGTCATTTACATATAAAACAATTTAGATTTAATTCAGATACACAGATAAAATAACAATAGAAAAAAACTGAAATGAGACCACAATAAAAATTCGCCAGATATCCACTCGATCCCCGAGTTGCCTTTGGGCCACAAATTTCTTTAAAATGACAGCAATCTTGGATTAAAACTGATAAAAATTATTGCTTTATGAAGATGGCCCATTTCAGTTTGTATTGCGTTATCTCGGTGCTTAGTGTACTTAATGTAGCGTACATTCAGTAAATCAACTTGCCTTCGGTTTAGATATGTTCAGACCAGAAAAAAACCTCACTCGGTTACACCGTTATAATGTAAAAAGTGAACATATGAATAAATGTGTGTATTTATTAAACTAGCATTTTTTGATACCAAATATGCTGATGTACGTTTCTAAGAGAATGATGTTCATTATGCTCAAAAAAAAATATGATGTTCACATGTATACATTATTATGTTGTGTAATATTACGTAATTAATACATATATGCATATTGCCATGTATTAATTTACTTATATATTCTTACTGTGCGCATTTCAATTATGTTGTATTATCATGTACTTGTGGCGCGCTGCGCATTAGTCGGAGCTGTAGTTAGTTTAGTAATAAAGCTCTCAGTTTTCGCTTCACTCTTGGTTGTTTGTTTGTTTGTTTAAGTAGAATTACGTTCCGTAATTTCATTTAGACAAACGGGCAGCCAGCGGTTTATAAGAAGTTATCTAACTGTTATTAAAGCATTAAAACATTTTATATTTCGAAATATTTAAGAAATAATAAATAAGAACCTGTGTTTTATCGGTGAATAAAATACAGTTAGGAGTTCGGATGCGTAGTAATTAAATCACGAGTGCGTAAGCACGAGTGATTTAATTTCTCGCATCCGAACGACTAACTGTATTTTATTCACCGATAAAATATAGGTCCGTATTTATTATTTCGATTCTAACACAACAATTACCCCATTATTTACGCTATTGTTGGGGCACTCTATATTATCTCGGAGGTCAAGGTAATCAGGCTGCTATGTTTACAGGCTGTTCCATTGGGCGCCCCCGTATGCAAAGTTCTGCGTTTCAATGCACTAGTTTTCACGTAACAAACAATTAAGTCATTGCTTACGTCATATAGCTTGCGCTGTATGACGTCAAACGTTCTCACCTTGTTCAAGATGCTTATTAATGTTATATGTACATGTGTATATGAAGGGTTTATTTCGGGGGTGTGCACGGTTTGGGAGAATGGCAATTTTGTTGTAATTAACATTTCATTAAAATTACTGTTCAGTTTGTCTTCGTAACCTCCAAAGGGAATTTTTTATCGAACTGTGACATTGTATTGGTCCAACTTATATTTCGTATTGTTCAAGGAGTTTTGTTTAAGAAATAATAAATATGTACCTGTGTTTTATCGGATGCGAGAAATTAAATCACTCGTGCTAACGCACTCGTGATTTAATTACTACGCATCCGAACTCCTAACTGTATTTTATTCACCGATAAAATACATAGAGATTATTTAACTGCTGGGATCGATTATAGGGAAATCATTCACGAGTGGTGGAGGTGTGGTTCTTTTCACGAACGAGCGCACGAGAGTGAGTGAAAAAACAAAGCACGTCTGCCATCAAGTGAAGGATTATCCAATAATCGATCCCAGCAGTTAAATAATCTATTTATTACATTTTAAATTACGTTTTTGCAAACAAATATTCGCTTTATTGAACGTTATCGGCGGATGACGTCGACGTCAGTAACACTTTATTGACGTCACGACTCAACGTCGCAACGTTAGTTATTATTGTGTTCTGAGTTAGCAACATTAGTTATTATTGTGTTCTGAGTTAGTTATTAATATTTAGCGATTATGAATATTCTTGCACTGAGAAATCCCGATCTTCTACGCATAAAAATGTAATAAAGGTCCGTATTTATTATTTCGATTCTAACACAACAATGACCCCATTCTTTACGCTATTGTTGGGGCACTATTTATTATCTCGGAGGTCAAGGTAATTAGGCAGCTATGTTTACAGGCTGTTCCATTGGGCGCCCCCGTATGCAAAGTTCTGCGTTTCAATGCACTAGTTTTCACGTGACAAACAATTAAGTCATTGCTTACGTCATATAGCTTGCGCTGTATGACGTCAAACGTTCTCACCTTGTTCAAGATGCTTATTAATGTTATATGTACATGTGCATATGATGGGATTATTTTGGGGGTGTGCACGGTTTGGGAGAATGGCAATTTTGTTGTAATTAACATTTCATTAAAATTACTGTTCAGTTTGTCTTCGTGACGTATATTTACCAAGTGACGTCATGTAACGTGGCGCTTCAAACGGATGAAATATACGCGGGGAATTAATGTAACAGCTGTGTTTTATCGTAGAATAACATACAGCTGTCTCCCTTCTCTGTGTATATGAAAAACTGCAGAGGTCGTGTTAGAATCAGTAATATAAGACAGAATTATGTTAAATATTAAAAAACAGAAAACTACACATTTGCTGGCTTGATGTGGAATTCTTACGCTACTTTTGAAACTGTCCAAAAGGTACGTGTTGGGCTTCCGGTGATCTCCATTTCACAAAGTTCGATGGGAAGCACTACTCATTCCAGGGAGTTTGTTTCTACACACTCGTACGTGAAGCATCTTCCGGTGGAAAGTTCGACGTAACTGTGGAAAATGTACCATGTGGTACATCAGGTATGGTATTTAACTACACTTAGTTTGAGGTTTATCAGAAGTTATCTAACTGTTATTAAAACATTAAAACATTTTATATTTCGAAATATTACGAATTAATATATATGTTTGTGTAACCTCTGAAGAAGACTTAGAGTGAAAAGCTCCCAGTTATCCAAATGTGACATTGTATTGGTCCAACTTATATTTAACATAATTCTGTCATTTGTTAATTCCTCTTTAGAGCATTTCGTATTGTTCAAGGAGTTTTGTTCAGTAATATAAGAATCTTTCATGGGTATCCGGTGAAGATCTGGAATTCCAACACAATGTATACTTTTTTTTATCGAAACCGAGGCTCTACCGAGGTTCCGATTCAAACAATTATACCGAGGGTTAGCATTTCCTTATCTGAACAGGATTCAAATGACTGATTATTTTTTCTTACATATCATTTACATCGTCGCCAACTACAAACGCTTTGAATGTTTATTCGCTGCCGTTCCGGCAGCGACTCTTATTGCACATGATAAGGTAGTAATGACTAGTTTCTTTGAGTTTACGCAATCTTATAATTACACATGGTAGCAAAGAACAGTTTATCTGTGTTGTAATGCACACATCCCATACATGCGAGTAATTGTATTTCTGTGCTGATGTGTACTTTAGCACGTCGTGCTACAAAGGTGAATATGTAATCAATTTGTAAGGCATGTCAAGGATTCGCCCACCTTGATTCAATATGTTTGGTAGCACAAATTGGGAAGAAAGTGTCTGGTAAAAAAGAAACTGCCATGGCGTGTTTACGTCTCCGTGACAACTCTTTTGTTTTGAATATTGTTTCAACACTCGTGACTTGGTCTGTTATTATGTTTAACTTCCTACCCAGAAATAATGCTATTTTACGCTTGCGTAAAACCTTGCGTGTTTACACAATGACGTCATGCAACTGTTGATATCATCGCGCGACTTTTATCTCCCCACATGTGTAATATCGCGCATAACCTTGTTTATTTCCATCATGTTTCGAACAAAACGCTCGCTAAAATGCTATATGCATTACAGCTATATGCATTACAGCAATGCATATAGCATTTTAGCGAGCGTTTTGTTCGAAGCATGATTTGCTTTTATACAATTCAAATGTCAAATTTATTTCATCCTGTCAGGTGTCACTTGCACAAAAAGTGTAACTGTGCGAATATTCGGTATCACCGTGAAACTGCTGAGAGGTATGGCACCGATGATCGACAACTTCACTGTCAACGCGGCCAAGTATAGAGCCCAAGGACTGACCATAAGTCGCTCTGGTCTCTGGGTATTCCTTCATTTATCAAAACTACAGCTGACTGTCCAGTATGATGAAGGTTAGACACAATATGTGTTGTGAATACGTTGAAAGTGTTAGACACCAAAAACATGTTAATTCAAGTTAAGAGTGGCGGTACTATTAGACGCTTACAGTACATCAATATTATTATAAATTAGTCAATGTCTTTTCTGCAATGTGTTTCCGATTTCAAATATAAGGACTATATGCCAACTATTTAGATTTATACATTTGTTTTTGATTACAAAATAAACAGTTAGGACGGGAATAAAAGCTGTCTTACTAAGTCATATTTAGTGTGTTTGACAAGTAGTCAATTGGACACATATTTTGTTCATCACATGAGTCATAGTTTTATGGGGGCTGGCGTGGCGCAGTCGGTAGCGCGGCGGATTTGTAACCGGAGGCCCCGGGTTCAATCCTCCGTGGTGCCACTGAGTTCCGTCGGTGTGTTCTTGGGCAAGACACTTTACCTTAGCCTCGTCCGTCGGATGGGGACGTAACCCGGGCGGTCCCGTGTATCGGTCTATCCTCCGAGCACGTTAAAGAACCATAGGAATCTATTCGATAATAAGAGTAGGGCAGGTTCCCGGATTCCTATGTATCCTTCCCCTCTCTCTGGGGCGGCTCTAAATAACCTATACTGTGTTGATGAGCCGTTAAACAACATTCAATTTATCACATGAATTCCCAAGTATGACAATACTGGCTCAATTCTTTGCCTGTTAATACATAGTTCTATATTTTAATTCAAGGTGCTCGAGTATTTGTCCATCTCGTGACCGGCTGGAGGGGCAACGTAGAACGGTTATGTGGTAACTTTGACAGTAAGGAAAATACCGATTTTGGCAGTTCATCCAATCCTGTAGACTTCGGCAACTCATGGTAGACTATATCAAAGTGTGCAGATGCTCCAGGCTTGATCCACATCAAATGGCACCGTGCTATGTAATGATTCGTATGTCTATCGTGGGCAGGTTGGTGCGGGATGGGGTCAACTTCTTAAAATGCCCTGCCGACCAAATACAATGCATATTCATGATCAAATTCAAATTTATAGAATCGTTCAAATGGTCACTATACTTCTATTTTTGTACCTTTATTAACGATTATTGTTTGGGGTCTGGTTATGTGTAAACCATCATAACATGTAACTCATTCTGTTTTGATTATCATCTAATGTGGTCCTGGTGAAAATTTAAAAACAATATTACCTAACTGTTGTATATCGGCCCTATTTTAGAAGTCTTGCTGTATAACCATATGCCTTCAATAGCTTAAATGAGCATACATTACGTGGTCTGATTATTGAATCTCATACCCCACCCAACCCCTTCTCCAAGAAGAGAAAACGTGGTTGACTGGGTTATGAAATAAAACCTTAATGTTGGCTTAAAAAGTTTGCGTATTGTAAAATTAAAACTGTCAATAGGTAATTTTTAACAGGTTATCGCATATTTTTCAGTAAAATTTTGTTTTAAAAGTGTTTTATTGTCGAAATCTCCGTTAAATATCCTGCTGTTATAAGCTTTCCCATCGCTTAATCGAATTAAGAGAGGACCACGTAATGTATGTACTGCACGTTTATTCGTTTCGTACTCATATTTGTGCATTTGCAATAACCTTTGATATGTTAATGCCAATGCTTTCATTTTAAACATTAAAATAACGTTCTTTGAGTGATGTATTCACGTCGGTGTACTATATATACAACTATTCTAACATGCGATGGTGAACGCGAACATTTACATTTCATTTTTTCTTAGTGTACATATCTGCATGTGTAAATAACTGTAATTACATGTGTATCGTATTGACATGACTGAGTATAACCAACAATGATGTATTACAATGTATTATAATAATCTATAAGATAGGCAATTCCAAACCAGGTATAAGTATTTTTATCGGAACCGAGGCTCTGCCGAGGTTCCGATTAAAACACATATACCGAGGGTTGGAATTGCCTATCTGAACCGAATACCCATGATAGATTTTTTTCTAGCATTATATCAGAGACATGTTTCGCGTTGACGCCGCCAGCTACTAACGTTTTGCATGTTTTCTTGGATACCGGATGTAGGTGCGCGGTACCTCTTCGAAACAGATAAATAAATTGTGTTGTCAAATTAAAAATGCTTAATATTTATATAAGTGTAATGTAATCAATTGCTCGGAAAGCTAATTGCTCGTAAAGCTTAGTTAAACAAATAGACCGTGAGCCATACACTTTTTTTGTTACCATCTCAAGGGACAAATTCTTACTAGTACCATGTTATTGAGTACCTTGTAAAGAAACACAAAATCAATGATAGCAGTGTGAAAAGGGTAGCTGATTTCTGTTATTAGAGTTATCTCCCCTTTTTAAACAAAATTCTTGTGTTTTTTTAAAAATCGTTTTCGCTAAAACAAGAAGAGCTACAGGTCTAATATATTGCATGTATTATACATTTAGGGTCCTCTACCAAGTATTTATAAAATGATGACCCCAGGGTCAAATATTGCCCAGCCCCGGGAGTAAATTTTTTGCATACACTTATATAGGAAATCTTTAAAAATAAATAATTTTCTCTAAAACTGTAAGAGCTAGAGGTCCCATATTATGCATGAAGCATAAGCTTATGGTCCACTAGCAAGTTTGTTAAAATGTTGACCCTGGGGTCATATCTGGCTCCGCCCCAGGGGTCATATATTTACATAGAGTCATATAGAAACATCTTTAAAATCTCTTCTTTAAAAAAAACAAGAGCCAGAGGTCTTCTATTTTGCATATTGTATAAGCATATGTTTCTCTACCAATTTTGTTCAAATCGTGACTCTGTGTCCAACTATGGCCCGGTTCTGGTGTTAAAGTTTTACAAAGAGTTATATAGGAAAGTCCAATAAAATATTCTTTTTCTGATACTACAAGAGCTACATGTCCAATACGATGCATATAGCATAAGAGTATCGATCTCTACCAATTTATTTTGTTCAAATGGTGATCTTATGGTCAAATTTCGCCCGGTCGTAACAACTGCACCAATACTAACAAATAGTTGCCATTGTAAGTAGTTAGTACAGTGATCTGGGTATCACCCTAAAGATATTTTTTCGTCGACGCCGTGTGGCTCCCGGGCAAGAATATGACCACTACATATCCAGGCATAGGGGTAAAATTTCCCCGAATTCATGTTAATTTTGTCATGTTTGTTCATTATTTTCATCATGAAACCTGTATTATTTAAGGTGCTACTTCAGTGGTGGCAGTGATCGTGGCTCCAGCGAAAAATGGAGTGTTTACCAGAGAATTTGCAGCAACTCTGCAGTTCTGCAATTAAGAAGGTTCTAGGCACATTCTGCAAATTTTTATCTAGATGTTAATGAAGAGTGAGTCGGATCGAATGTTCATTCCTGTTGGCGCCATATAACATGTTTGTGTTGGTGCGCCGTAAAACACCAATTCAAATCAATTCATCTTCGTCGATTCTTTTTTCAGTAACACAAAAATGGTTCTTGCAAATGCGTATATTACTAATTTTACATTTCATATGCAGAATTCTTCATTGTGTTGTATATCGGTGGGGTAATTCAGGTGTAAACATCCTTAAAATATGCATAAATTGTAATTAAAAAGTATTAAAATAGACAACTTTTAAGATTTTGCGTTGCAATATGCAATGTTTAATTCATGTATTTATGTGTAATACATAATCCAAATGTGTAATCATAATAGGTATTGCTGTGACGCATACACCTAAAAAAGACTTTTGTTAAAAAAAACACGTGAAGCCGCACATTTCCTTTATCTAGAATATTTTGGACTGTGTGTCGTCTGTGCACTATATGTATATATCAGAACATGTTAATACTATTTATGTTGCAGTTACTTTGAGGAAGGCTTATACTTCCAGTTTGGCATGTGTCTCAACTTATCAGGCTTACTGAACACATATATGCAATGCCATGAACATTGCTTAGTACTTAATTTCATAAATATATCATAATAATCCCTTATTCATATTATAATATTCTTTAAATCATGTAGAAAGGTTGTAAATTACTGATTCTTACAAGTTTACACATATATTGTAAAAAATATTAACTAAACTAAATGCATAAAAATGTGTCAATAGTGGGTGGGGTAAATTGACTTCTAATTTGAAGCAAACTAGAGATTTTAAACTAAATTCAGTGCTAAAAAAGAGCTTATTTACGTTTTATGTAAATTATGGAATTGTAAACTTATTAATAAGTGCTTCTGTAAAAAGTACATCAATAGTTATTCACACAAGCATGACATTCAAAAATCAACATCAAAAACTTTTATGAAACCGCTACAATGATAACCTTTTAATGTTCGATTTTTTTATATAAGCTACCTGTTCCAGATTGCTATCATGGAAAAATGTAATCTACATACATTGCTCTTTTCAAAAAGTGATGGTAGAATTTGTCCCTTGAGCTGGTAACAATATCGAAACGTTTGGGTCCTGGCTCAAGGCCTAAAACTGCTACTGTAAACAAGGTAAAAGGATCTTCAAATAAAAGGCAGTCTCTGGTCTGACAGCAGCCCGTGTGTAGTAAAATTGATTTCCATTTTTTTCAATTCCAAAAATCCATTGCATGCACATTAGTTGAACAATCAACTTGAGACACACACGCATTAGTTATCGCACATACTATAAAACAACAATACATGTATACTTTCATTATACTCGGGCATGTGCAAGGATACAGTTGTGAACATTAAAAAATGGTTTCATTAAATAACTGTACTGGTGTGTGCGCTGAAGGTGAATTTGTGTGTGCCAACGGAGACTGTTTGAGTTCTGACTACGTATATGACTGCGTAACTGACTGTCATGACGGAAGTGACGAAGATGACTGTGCTGGTATGTATTTCTATACTGTCAAGATTTTTTCAACAAAGCATTACTGAAAGTATTCGATATATTTCCAGCTTGAAAAATACAACATTTATCTGCCAAATTAACACAACATTCTGGCATGGATACTTGTCAGTATGACTGCAAGAGAAATAAACTTACGGTGTTTGATAATTGCTGTTTGATTGTTCATGTCTAAAACATATTTTTTGAAATGTCTACATGTATTTTTTATATTACATAAATTGAGCTCTTAAAATGGTTATTTATCATTGACAATGTTCCATTCTTTACCTTTCTTTCCATTCTTTACCTTTACAACTATACTATGAATTATTTTGTTTTTCATGTTGTATATACACGTTTCTTTCAAAAGTGCTGCATATGTTTGTTTCACGTTACATACATTATGTTCATGCATTAGTTAAAATTGCCGATCTCATTATTTTCAAAATTGTTCAGTACTTGATGGGAATGTATATGTTCCTTCCAATAATAGTCACTGCTTTTGTGTATTTATGTTAACAGATGTTACGTGTGGGCCGGATTAGTTTGCGTTTTAGAGAATGAATTGGAGCTACCATATGCAACCTTTGTGTATTTTTTTGTAGAACCATCATGTGATGACGACGAATTAACTTGTGAGTCTGGCACCTGTATACCACTCAGTTACAAGTGTGATGGAGAATATGAAAGCAGTTCTATGGATTCGTCAGACGAATAAAACTGCCCAGGTGAATATACAGTAATTTATTTGTACAAGGGACATACGTCAATCTTGAACATGAATGTCTCGATTTATTAGTCATATATCATAATGAGTATGACTTCAAACCTGCTTGCGTATAATTGAATTAAATTTTGAGTTTTCATTTTGTCTTCTTATTCTACCAAAGGTTTATATGTATTATTGGTGCAATATAATCAACAGTTAATTATATGCAACATCTATTTGCTTTATACTATTCTTATAATTAGTATTACTTACTGAAAAAAACTATGTTAAGCAGAAAAACTATACGGACGCCGCGAGTTTTATCAAAAATCACGATTGTCATGTGTCCCTTTAAAAGGCATTCTAGATTTAAAATAATTAAGGCCCAAAGCGGCCATTGATTAACACATAAGTGTTGTATACTTTAAAAAGTACAATTTTGATAGAAAATACAATTATATATGTATGTTTTAAAACAAATCTAATTAACACTATGATATCATATCTCATATACGATATAATAAACATTGTCATTGCATTGCAATTGTATACGTGACCTGAGTACACGTTTGTTTTCTATCATTTCCTCTATTTACTCTGAGTATGATTTACATAAAAGCATAGCATGTTAAATAAGTACCGGTATAATCTCTAAGAACCTTAAAACTGACTGTTCCGAGGTTCGTACCTTCCGGTGTGAGAATGGCGCATGCGTACCGTATAAACTACGCTGTGATCGTCATGACGACTGCGGAGCTGGAAGTGACGAAATTAACTGCAGTGAGTAGAGTTGCATAATACAATTCAATTTAGGATTATTTATTGGAATTATGTTTTTTATTTATTATTTTATTTGAGAAATCAATACTGTCTGGTTACCTTAAACCCATTAGGCATAACATGTAACCCTGTCTTCACCACCCTTTCTGTTGTTTTTTGTCTCTTTCATTGTAGTTTCAAGTCCTTGTTTGCAGTACAGTGCGGACCTACGATGCCATTGCGTTCGGACGCTGTGGTTTCTATAGGACCCTATATATTATTATGTACATAGCCTTAACTAGTTTGAATTGTATTTGAAAAAAGTAGTGTCCAGAATATACGATACTATACATACTTGTGAACATACTGGTATAGTTGTGAACGTATGTTTGCATATTGCATAATTAAATAATTGTTATATGAATATCTTCGTTTTAAATTTTATTGAAGCGAATGTGATCTTATCTAAACATACATTGTTAATCTGTTCTTGACAAGTCTGTTGTTTTTTTCTGGATTATTTAATGTCAGATCATTCTGCGACTCATGTTTGTGTTTTCAGTGATGTTTTCGAATCCAGGTTTTAAATTGCATAATTTAGTTACTTGTTAAATTATTCCATTTATCTTTCGGTGTATATATGTTGGTGCTTGTATGAGGTTTTATTTTTCTTCGTCCCTCATGTTTCTATATAGTGTGAGGATGTGTTCCTCTTAAATGGAATACTATTGAGCTGTACGTGATATAAACTGTAATACAATATTACATGCTCGTCTACATCTACACTGACATTCCCTACATTAGGTAGAATTCCGCCCATGGGATCTAAATTGAATATGAATCGATAACATGATACATTTCCAGTATTCGTCTTCATTATTTTAATTTTAATTTCTTAAAACCATTCCCGGTTCCTACCATAAATGATCTTTAGTAGCGGTTAAAGGGTTGTAAAACAACATTCATTCATTTATTCGTCTACATTGAGGTCAAGCAATTTTAATTACACGGAGTGTTATTATCTAACTTTCAGACTGTACCTGCGATGGTAAAGGTCTGTTTACCTGCGGCAGTTGTGAGTGACAGCTATCTCCAGTGTGATGGTGTCTTCTATTGTGCCGATGGATTCGATGAACAGGATGCAGTACGTGTGTTTCGTAGCAAATTTACGTTATTTTTTATTTCTCCTACGTGAGCATTTTACGGTTTATATTTCTTTTAGATATCACGCTTTTGAGCTTGTTTGTAAAATAGTGGTCGATGTTTTTATTGGTGTTCGACGTTCTAGCGGCGAAACTAAAGGTGTAAGAACTTGTGGCCCGACCCATTTGTATACATGTATTTGGCCATAAAGTATGTTTAAACCAATAGATACTGAAAAGGGTATCCTTTGGAAGCAAACAAGCACAACCAAGATTGTTTATGAGAGGTACTGGATATGGGATCCATTCATACATCATCCATTCAACCATGCATACAACCATAAACAATACATTGTTCATTATATAGAAAATGATATATAGCGTCCTATAGAAACCACAGCGTCCGAACGTAGGTGGCATCGTAGACCATACATTCTGTTCATTATATAAATTATATATTATTTCAGTATGTAGTGAAGGTCAGTTTACCTGCGACAACGGTAAATGTGTTGATGCTTCTCATCGGTGTGACGGCAATGCTGACTGTAAGGATGGAAGTGACGTGACTGGCTGTGGCCTCCCTTCTACAACTACAAGTAAGTATCAACACATACATGTATACAAGAAAAACAACAACGGAGGACAAAGTTGACAACATTCAAAGTTGAATAGAAAATAAGCTTTAATCAAATAATTTTTCCGATATACAAGATATTGCAATTTATTTTAGATCAAAATGTTACAACAATGCTTATAAATTGTTCATTTCTTCAGAAAGTGGGCGCTCGAAATTACTCTAACAGCACAGTGCACTAAAACCATAATACAAAAGTGATGTTTATCCCAACACTAAAACGAAAATCGTTTTAAATAAAATTACAAACATTATATTAACTTACATTTCAATGAACAGCGTCTGTTCCAGCTACTGGCATCACACCGTATCTGTATTATAAATCAACGTGATAACCACTTTATGCACGTATATATTTCATATTACATTTTCTTTCAACAGCGGCTGTTCAAACTTCTGGCTCTGCACAATATCTATATATTTACATGATAACCATACAGGAATACTTCTTAAAGATGAAAAAAGATGAAGATCCATTTATGGTGCAATGCTATCCAAAAAAACAGCAAGAGAGTTAAAAAGAAAATGGATAAATGATTTGCATATTACACAAAACATATACGAGTACTGGTCTAGGGTACCTTTCAAATCGGCAAAAGACTCAAATATGCAATGGTTGCAATTCAGGATAAATGAATATTGCTAATGCAGATCTTTGCCCTTTTTGCTATGAAGATATAGAAAAATCAATATATGAATGTAATGTAGTAAAAGATTTTTGGCAAGCACTTGCAAATTTCTTTCATAATGAATGTTAGGATATTATTACAGTATGTTCTGTAACTGACTAGTATGATATTGTTTTAAATAATCTCCTCCTTACTGCCAAAACATTTATATTTAATCAAAAATTAAAAAAACACTAATCATACTGTAACAGTTTTTAAAAATTATATTCAAATAATGTTTAAAGTTCAGAAATGTTTAGCCTACAAGAATATGAAGCAAGACATTTTTGAAAAGTAATGGGAAAAATAATATGACTTTATTATAAAAATAAATAAATAAAAGAACATAATTTTGTATATAAGTACTCCATTTACTCCATTACTACACATTATGTTTCTCCCTTTTATAATGTCGCTTAATATGTTTTTCATTGAGTTTCTATGTTAAACATAAAAAGTTATTCCAACGGGACATGCGTCTAGAACTGTAACAGATAACTGTTGTAAAGCTAAACATTTATGCAATTCATGTTTTCTCCCCTGTATACAGTCTCGCTTTATCTTTCTTGCTAGACATGACTATGGAAATACACTTGAAGCTTCTTATATAAGTGAACTACATGAAACATTGATGTGTAGTAAAGACATTTGATATTATTCTTGGACTATGTTTAACATGCATCGTTGACTAGTTGCTAATTAGTTCTCTCATTAAATAAAACCTTATAACATTGTTGTAATTGCCCCACTACTCATAAAGACAAATGGCAACTTTAAGTTTGTATGAAATAAGTTTGTTTAAAATGGGTACCTAAATTTACTAATGAAGTATCACATTTGACTTTAGGCCTACTCGCATAAAAGATTATGTATAGTCATTTGTTTTATTTAAAAAAATGTCATTTATAGATTATTATTTTTCCCACATTAATTTTAAAAGGATTTAAAGTGCCCCTGATGCAATTGATAATAATACAAAATCCATTTGCTTTGAAATGTGCACATGTTTGTTAATATGAAATGTGTGCAACTAAATCTTACAAGACACCACATTGAGACTGCCATGTGTCATCATAAAAAGTAACAAATCGAATATAAATTATCATGGATGATTGGAATTGAAACAAACGATCAGTATAAAATACCGAACATACACAAATCTGATGACAGATCATGTCAGCCATGTAAGAGTCAGTAGTGCTTTTAAATCTTACATTGAATATTATAATGGTCATTAAGGCAGAAAGGAGCTAAATAATGACATGTTGAGAGATAAAGGACTGTTTATTTCACAGATACAGTCATTAGTTGTATCCCCGTGTGGTTCTCGGGGGCCCCGTTGGGTCACGGGGCAAAGAATATGGCCACTGCGGATCCCTTTGGAGAGATAGGCAGAGGGGTAGAATCCTCCCAAATTCATGTTCATTTTATCATTTTTTGTTCATGTTCATTAAAGGTCTTCATCATGATCCCTGCATTGTTTCAGGTGCTATCTCGCTCGCATCAAAAGAGCAGTGGCAGAAAAACAATAACGTGGCTCCAGCGTAAATGGAGTTCCTACGATAGAATTTGCAGCAATTCTGCAGTTCAGGGTGAGAAGGTTCTGGGCCCATTTTCCATATTTTATCTCGATGTACATGGCAGATGAGCCTGGCATGTTCATGCCTTTTAGGCGCCATATAACCTTTTCATGTGTTGGTGCGCCTTAAAACCCCAATTCAATTCAATTCATTAGTTGTATCATATTAGCTACATGCTAGAATTCTAATGATAAATATACTTTCATATATTACATGGTGTTATATAATATTTCCAGATTGTACATTTAGAAAGAAATCATAATACGAAACTCAAGACTAACACTGTTAGGAATAGAAAAAACAAATCCATATTTTTTATGATAACCATTATGTACGCGTATTCATTTCATATCACATTTTCTTTCAACAGCAGCTGTTCCAACTATTGGCACCATAACATGTCTATATCAACGTAATATCCATTATATACGTATAAACCAGTGCATTTGCTTTCAACAGCGGCGGTTCCAACTACTGGCACTTTGATGTCATTGTTAGGGATAGCAAATGCAGTGGACGTTAATATACATACATGGTGTCGTGCCAGCAGTTGGAACCGCCGCTGTTGAAAGCAAATGTGGAAGCAAGACCAAATAAAGAAGATGTCAGACCTGGAGGAGATGAGCTTAAGTCTTACATTCAAAGGTAGACATCGACAATACAGTTATATATTTAGTTTATGCTGAATTACCTTTGTACGTGGCTGTTACTTCCAATCCTTTTATATCTGCATATTGAAATGAATTTCACTTTCGTTTAAGTCGGGTCCTAATAAAGCGTTTTGTAGGGATGAATGACCTAACCACCAAACAACTTTACATCGACACTGCTACGTTGTTAATACATTTTAATGAATGAAAGATGGTTTCCGAATAAAAGACAATTGAGAATCGCTAAATATTAGTAATTAACCTCAGACACAACAGTAATTAACCGTGACGTTGAGTCATGACATCAACAGCAAATATAGATATAAAAATCGAACAGGAAAAGTAGCATTCAAGGACGACAGTCAACCACAAACACACCAGAAACAAAGAACAACTATATTAACGTACCTTCAAGAACATCGACTGAACATGTTCTGATATGGGGATGTTTTGTAGTGTCAGGTATGGTTTATATTCAAGATGCGTTAGTATAAATAGCAGTAAAACTCATTCAATAATTTACAAAATAAAACAGGAAACTCGCGCATGCCCCTTGTAAACATCAGTGTATTGAATTTCAATAAACGGACTGTTTAATAATATTGTATGGCAAATATGTTACAATACATCAATTCAACATCAAATATTCACAGCAACATATACAAATGTATTGAATTACAAGTTATTACAACATTAGTTACATTTCGTTCCATATTTACAGTTCTCTCCATAACGGACTGTTCCTTTTATTTGCTCTAGTTCACATCGCAATTTAGGAGTTATATTCCGTTGACATTTTAATTCATTGTCAGCCCAATTACAGACATGTAGGCTAAAGCTGCGTACACATGTGCTTGTCACAAATCTACTTTACAAACCGTTGTCTGTTTTTCTTTTAATTGTTTTAGCTCGATAGAATTTGGAAATTGACTAATTTAAGAATAAATGAATTTAAAAATAAATGCAAACTGTTACAAACACAATTGTAAAATGGTGACTTCCATTAACTTAAAAATGTTGAACCATAAACTCAAATAATGCGAATCAGATGATTAAAAATATAAAGTGTTCCTACCTGTCCATTGTAGGTCTTGTCAGGCACTGTATATAATATCCACTTGTATATGTCCGTATAAACTCAATATGTTGTCCGCTCTAATGAAGCACAACACGCACAATGGCCACTTGACTTGAAGACCCCGCCTCCTTGCCGAGCCGCTACCAATCAGGGAGCTTGGATGGTGTCACATGACGTCTGGCTGGGTCCCATGGGCTGGGATGGCGGGAAACTGCTGACTACCCAAATCTCCAGGGAATCGAGCCGCAAGAACCTAGTGGTACCCCATGTACATTCACTACACTCCTCCCCACTTTATAAAAAGGGTCTTCACACCCGGGGGAACCGAACCCCCCTTAGCCCTCAGCACAACTTTGCCGTTGTGAGCGCTAACTTCCCTTTTTTAGGTTCTTACGTCCCCTATCTGAGTACCCTCCCTGGACCCGGGCAAAAGCGTTGTTTAAACACTCACCACCAACATGACCCCCGAGGTGATGAGGGAACCTCCCCCAACCCTGCCGACCGGAGCCTGTGTGACCCACACCCTCTCGGCCGCGGAGGTGCCTCCCAATAATTTAATATAATATGCCCCAAAACAATAATGATAATATCCCGTTAATAATTCCCCTCTACAGATAACCCTGGTAACCGACTTTAAAAGATCCTTAATTTTCTCCTGGTAACCAACATTAATCCCTACCCGCACTAATTCCCTTGAACCCTGGTAACCAAACACTTGATCCTTCCATATGTTTGTGAGTTGACTGTTTTCCCCTATTAAATAATATTACCCCGATGACCTTCCTTAAATTCGCAGATAAATTAACCATTCCCCCCCCCCCCCCCCCCCCCCCATTATTGGGGTTGGGAGACAACACCCAAATTTGGGATGTCTGTAACCAAACCTCCAGAGCCCCTCAGGTGCAGAGATGCGGGAACCCTCCCACAACTCTGGCCTTTAGAGACTTTGAGGGGTCCGAGACGACCATACAAACGAACCCTCCCCTGTACTAACCGTCCGGACCCTCTGACCAGAGATTACCCAACTCTTGCTATTGAGGTAGGTGCCCCAATTTGGAGTCACTAACCACACTTCCATGGAACCACAGGTGCAGTGACGCGGGATCTTCCCACAACTCTGGCCTTCGGATATTACGAGGGATCAAGGGCAACCTTACAAAGGAACCCTCCTATGTATTTATTCTGGTTTCCTCTAGACCAAATAGAGAGGTCACCCACCAAACTCTTTGTCCTTGTACCCCAGGGGAAACCATACAAAGGAACCTTCCCATGTATTGATTCTTATGCGGTCTAACATCCTGGTGACGCCTGGACGGAGCACCCGCTCCCAAAATCCCAGGCCGTCACTTCAGGACAGGCCACATCACCTCTTGGTGACTGGCCCCCTCCCGGATCTCAGGGTACCCACGGTTGTCCCCGTTTGCCAATCGGTCCTGCTCATCCCAGGGCATCCAAGGGTCCTCCTTGCACGCCCTACGGTTGCGTATCCGGCCTGTAAACCATATACCCTGGATCCGGTTTACCGCATTTGCCTAGAACCTCTACCTCCGGTTCTACTACAAACCCTCTAGGACCGCTCGACCTTTCCAGTTTGACTATCACTTGGCAGTTACAGCGGCTTTGTTCAAAAGCCTCGCTCCCCTGCAACCCCTGCGGATCCCGCGGAGTGATCAATTCCGCATCCCAGGAACCTTTCCGCTGACATCCCGTCCCCGCACAGTAGTTGACATCCCCGCCACGGTGGGACCACCGCCACGGTGGGACCACCGTGGTCGTGGTACACCCATGCAACTCCCTGCGCTCCTGACGCCACCAACGGAACCGCTTCATCCACATCTCGGATGAAACACCCCCAGTTCCTGTCCGCCCTGGTGCAGTACTCGCATTCCCCACATGGCAGTTCCCCTGGCTCAACTCCGGCCACAATGTGTTGCAATGTCCCTGTCCAACAGGTTTGACCAACAGTGCAACCGCATCTCCGGGTTTCTTACCACACACCAACTGCCCCGGGGTTACTTGCATTCCCCACATGGCAGTTCCCCTGGCTCAACTCCGGCATTTAAACGCGTTGCAACATCCCGGTACCATTGGTATCCAAGACATTGCATACGCAGTTCCGCGTTTCTTGCCACAAACTGCCCCATGGGGTTCACTAACCTCAACAACCAAGTCAAACTCGTCTGGTCCATTCTGACCACATACGGTCGTCCTACCTAGAATGTGATGACAATTGACCAATAATTGTGCTTAAAGCTACAGAGTCCCTATATCAATCGATTTCTTCTTTGTAGGCGTGTCTTTATGTGTAACTTCATGTTCACCAGCTCATGTCGAAATCGGGTATTTAAGCGAGCAAATATAGCGAAGGAAATCATTTACTGTATATACATCGACCAGTGCGCATCGTACCTATACACAGGTAACAGTAATTTTTACAAAAAAAAAAAGTTTGCTTTTTTCGGGTCTCGAACACACGACCTTCTGATTTGAAGTCCTGTGCTCTAACCACTGAACTACAACGTTACTTGAGAAAATAGCATACTAACTACTATCTATTATGAGGCAAAATAACTTAACATATTTGAACGCAACTAATGATGGATCAATAAATATGCAGTCCATAGTTTCGCACGTGTAAATTAACATTGCCTGGTGTAATACTGTATCTTATCAATATGAAACTAATACTTCGCCTCAAATCAACCATATCTCGACTTGTTATTTAGTGCTTGATGAGTTTGTGTGTGCTCTTGTTATTACGTAATGCCTATTTAGTGTTAAAAATGCTACAAAATACCAATAAATAGCAGTGGTCAGCGTACATCTTTCAAATCTTACAAGTGCAAGGCTGTGGTTCAAATCCCGTTCCAGGCAACTATTTTTTTATCACATATATTCTGGAGCCGTATATTTATCAATGTTACCTGTACGGAGGCTAAATAAAAATGTGAAATTTTACGTATCGATTTCTCCTTATATACCGACTTTTGGGGTGTTCGTCGATTTGAAACTACTTCACACGTGACTCATTCATATTCATGAGTTATTACCAGTTAAAATAGGGACTGTACAGCTTTAACAAAGACAATTTATGTTTAACGGTTGTCCATAGCTTGTTCCTTCGTTCATATATATTGGACATGTAGCGAATAATGTCAGCCGGAATAGCTCAGTTGGGAGAGCGTCAGACTGAAGATGTATGCTTCTGAAATCTGAAGGCCCCCGGTTCAATCCCGGGTTCCGGCACGAACGGAACATAGTTCGGCGGCTGACAATAATTTTAGGGATTGAAATTTAGGGATGCCACCTGGTTTGAATAGTTTTATTGTAAATTGTTGATTTTCGACGTTTAACAATTAATACAAAAATAAAATATCACTATGGATATGCAAAATAATTTGTCTTAACATTGTAAGTATATTTGTAAAAAAATGCCCCTATCATGTATTTTGAAGATTAGTATGGTTTAGTTTTAGACATGGACCGGGCCCCTGTGAACAAGTGCTAGTGCGTCGTCTGCTAAAGATGGAAATTGAATAGGAAACGGCGCTTACTAGTACTGTAACGTATGGTGGCTGATTTCTGCCATGTCGTCTTTCGTTATTTTGTCGCGAAATGATTACAGAACGAAAAGACGACAGGACGAAAAGACGTCAAATGCAGCGCGACAAGACGACAGAACAAACAGACGACAGAGCGATAGAAAGAAAAGACGACATTTCATGGGCGAAAAGATGAGAGAAACGCCACGCGAAAAGACGAAAAGACGAGACTTCAGCCGCGAAAAGACGCCATTTGATATTGTCGTCTTTTCGTTATTTTCTGTGGCCCTCTGTCGTAGTGTCGTGATACATTTGTCGTCTTTTCGTTCTGTCTTTCTGTCGTCTTGTCGTATTGTTGTTCTGTCGTCTTTCGCGATGCATTTAGCGTCTTTTCGTTCAGTCGTTCTGTCGTCTTTACGTTCTGTCGTCTTTTCGTTGTGTTAT